>BSBK01003041.1:5000-607828 GCA_027943335.1 Chamaecyparis obtusa
AATAAGAACATAGCCGAGTTCTGCTAGGAGTGCTTAGCCCAGTTTAAGGCCTCCCAGCTAGTAATCAAGTTCTCAAGGATATACCTACCTTTTATGAACCCAGTTTGGGTAGAACACATAAATTTGGGGAGGATGGTTTCAAGTCTGAGAGCCAAGATCTTAGTAAAGATTTTGTAAGAAAAATTAAGCAGAGTGATAGGTCTCTAATTCTTGATTAAGGTTTTATCCCCATCTTTAGGAATTAATTTGATGATACCAGTATTAATGGAGCTACCCAAGGAACTGGAGCTAAGAGCTTCATTATAGATTTCAAGAAGGTCTTTACAAATCCACTTTATGTTAGCTTTATAAAATTCAACCGACAGACCATCAGAGCCAAGCGTCTTGTCATTCTTAAGAGAGTTTATAGCTTTTTCAATCTCATCCAGGGAGATATCATTACTAAGGAGGGAGGCATCCATGTCATATAATCTCCTAGGGATAAGGGATCTGCATTGGTCTCTAAGTAAACTAGCCTCCAAGGTGTCTTCAGAAGCAAACAAATTTTTATAGAAATCAGCAAAGGCTTTTTAATGCTCTCGACATTAGAAATCTCCTGATTATCAATAACAACTTTATTTATAGACTCATTGGTATGCTTTTGCTTAATGAGGTTGAAAAAGAATTTGGAGCCCCTGTCACCATACTAGAGCCAATGAGCCCGAGACCGAATGTGTACCTTTAATTTGGTGTTGTTGATGTTCTCTAAGGGCTTCCTTAGCACTAGCAACTTGATGGACAACCAAGGGATCAGTCAGGTTGGCTTGAATGCAAGCTTTAGCAAGGTTAAGGTTAGAAATAAGGTTCTTCTCATAAAATCTAAAATCCTTGGCTTTCTTTTGGCCAACAGTCCTTAAAAGATTTTGCTAGGAAAGGATGTCCATGTTCCACCTCTCGGAATGAGAGATGTTAGGATACTGGGTTCTGTTGAGACATCTGATAATGCTAATAGCCGCAAGGATATCTTCATCTTCCAAAAGGCTAGTATTAAGAATGAACTTAGGGTTGATAATCCTACTAAGGGCAGGGGTTCCTCTAAATCTAGCGGAGATAGAGATAGGGTGATGGTCAGAAAGGGTGGTGGGAGAAACTAGAACTAAATTCCCCCTAGCATTTGGGGCAACAGAGAAAAAATTCTTATTGAGATAGAACCGATCTAGTCTAGAGTAAATCCTGGATGATCCTTTTAGCAAGTTACACCAGGTGTACCAAATTCTTGGGTTAGAATCTTTGTTGCCAGTCAGGGGGTTGAAGAGGAGTTTATCCTACTTCAGCTTATTCCAATGGTAATTCTCAGAATCTTTCCAAGCAAAGGGGAGGCCATCTGATTTGTCCTCTTGTTGCTCGATCATGTTGAAGTCACCTCCCATCAGCTAGGGAATATTAGGGAGAGAGGCTAGCCAAGACCAAAGGGAGGATCTTTTCTTGTAGTCATTAGAGGCATATAAGGAACAGATGCCAAAAACCAAGTTATTGTAGCTTAACGTAATCCAGATAGCTCTATTACAGGGGGAGATGCCACTGCTAGTGATATAAGGATCCCATTTAGGGTTAACCAGAATGATATATATATATATATATATATATATATATATATATTTGTTTGAAATATTTTTTTTTTTAATAATAAAGATTTATATCGTTGTCTCTTTGAAATTAAATACAAAGTTATATACATTAAATTCAAAATTATATATATATATATATATAGACACACACACACACACACTTTGAGAAAATTATATGTGTATTAATATATATTGTTACATTCCATAACAAAATATTGTTACATTCCATAACAGACTGCCCCTCCCAAAATTGCTTGTCTTCAAGCAATTATAGGTATCTTATCATAATTTCCCTTATATAGAAAACAAATTATCTTCTTATCCAAAATATTTCATAATGATGTCTATTGAATCATTATTTGCATGATAACAAGCATTGTTACTCTAAACTGATCTAGATCAATCAAAATTAAGGCCATACATGTATGAATATATGAAAATACAAAGGATACCCATTAGTGCATGAAGACACATAGCATACACGAAGTATACATATTAATGCAAAAAAACGTAGAGTATGCACATAGCATACACACTAATGCATGAAGACACAAAGCACACACAAGGTATAGACATTGATGCATGAAAAAACAAAGCATACACAGAGTATACACATTGCTAGATTCATTCTTACTGATTAGAAAACAAATAATGCTAAATATGTCTTTCATATTCAGTCGTAATTTAGTATCAATTGTAATGGCCCTTTTCCTTTACATTGTCCTATTTCATCAATTAATGCCAATTTAATAAGTATTACATCCTATATATTATCCCTTGTTATGTACTAGAATCATTAAAGAAATGTAAACCATCAATGCAACAAGTAAAAAAACATGCCAACATATCTCTCATATGGATCATGGATGGAATCCCTCTCTCTCTCTCTAAGGCCATCAAGAGTGGAAGATTTACAGGACCTAGGTCATGTGAAACAAGCTACAAGTGGTTTCCCTCAAGGCCTAACCCCAGTGTTGGGATAACCCTCATGTGGACAATCAAGATTGATTTGAGAAAAATAAATTGAATAGACAAGATAATTAAGAACTAAAAAGGTTTGGGTAACTTCCCAAGATAAAATATTTAATTCCAATTTATCTCAAAAAAGCAAAGAGTTATTTAGGAAATAAAGATGAGAGGATCTAGTTAATTTTTTGAAAGGTAAGAGTTTCCAAAATTGAAATTTAAGAAAATAATTATATCGTAATTTAAAATGATTTGATTTTCAGAATGTTGTTTTTCTCAATTTATGATTTTTTTGAATTTTTTAGAAATTATTATTGCCTCATATATTTTATGTTTCAATTTTTTAGAAGATTTAATTGAATTAAAAATTCAATTAAAGAGAAAGATGAGATTAGAATGAAATTAAAAATAAATTAATTAGAAATTGATGTGAAATTAAATTAATTTGATCAATTAATTTAATCTGGAGGAATAATTAGATAATTTGGTTTAATTAAATGTAATTAATCAAATTATAGGAAATTGGAAATTGAATTTAATTAATAAATAAAGATCAATTAATTAAGGTTGATTAATTAAATAATATCAATTGTTTAATTAACATTAAGGAAGTGGTTTAGTGATTAAAAGATTAGAATTTAGAGGATACATATGATTAATTAATTATTAAATGACCATTAACTAATAGAAGAATAATTAGTGACTAAATGTGAATCTGCAAGTGTGTCCATTTTTGGGTATCTACAACAATATGACCGATTTTGTTACATGAAAATAATTTTAAGGGAAGTTTACCTTTGTACTTTCCTTTTCCTCTAGGCAATATCCTTGCTAGCAGTGCCTCCAATTCTTCTTGTTCTCTTTCCTCAGACAAGATGGAATCATAATTATCATGATTTCTTTGACGAATCAATAGTAAGGGAAGCTTTGAATACAAATTTTATTCTAGACACACTATTATCAACATTACTCTCTCAAAAGTAGTAAGCTAATAGATCTCAATTCTTATATAGAAGAGACTATAATAGCATACTATGGTAGTAGGGTTCTCAAGATTTTACTCACCACATCATCTTCTTCAAGTTTTCCATCAACTCCTTTGATTGCAAAAACAGTCTCCTTTATCTTATAGCTATATTGAGAAATGTTATCACTTTCATGCATTCTCATTTCATCATACATTCCTCTAAGATTAACCACCTTTTCTTTCTAAACATGAACATCACCACCATAAACTATTATCAACTTGTCTCGCATATCTAAATAGCTTTATCCATATCTTTGATATCTACAATCTCAGCATCGGATAGAACACTTTCTATTTCTATAATTATAGAGTTATGCTCCTGCTTTCTCTTTGTTTGCTCATCAGTTAGGGTTCTAGTAGGTTGAACATACTTGTTTGTGAGATGAACCAATGCTTGATCTCCAATGCCTGTTAGATGCAATTGCATCATGCTTATCCATGTAGAGAAATGTCCTTAGTGAACTTAGGTGCTTCCTATAGTACATCTTTAGATATTTTCCCTCAAGATGTTAAGCTTATCACCAAGAGAGCCAAGGCTCTAATACTAATTGTTAATATAGGTCTAATTACTGAGAGTGGAGGGGTGAATCAATAATCAACAAATTCACTAATTTTAAACTTTTTAAACTTTATGCACCATAACATTCAACAACAAATAATATGAATAGAAAATTTTAAAATATGCATCCACAAATAATCGATTATGGAATAAAGACACCATATTTTTCTCGTGGAAACCCAAATGGGAAAAACCATGTGTGGGAGTTGGTACCCACTAAATCTGTACTCTTCTAGAATATGCCACATTTGAAGAGCTTACCCTATTAAAGGTTTACAAAAGTACTGTTAGGTGCTACACTATTAAGGGATTTACCTATAGATGTGTTAGGATCTTTACCCTATTAGAAGCATCCTTATAAGAGGAATTTAAACATTCAATACAAATGCCACCTTGTTAGAGGATTTATAATAAAGACCTGTTAGGATCCACCCTATTAAGAGATTTCACTATTACAATGGTTAGAAAACAACAAATAGAATGATTTGTGAAATTGCATTACCTCTACATGATCAGATCTTATTAAGCTCTAAAACTCTTCTCCAAACACTATAATCTTTCCTGGTTTTATCACACTTGATTCCTTCACTTGCATTGTCACCGAATCCTTCTGCAATTCGCAATCAACAAATAACTTATTTTTCAGCTTTCTAATATATAGATTTTCTTCCACCCCCTTAAACTAAACCATAGATATGAGATACGAATGATCCAGATCATATTAGATAAGATATAATGTATCTAACAACTTATAAAATGTTTTTCTCTAACCGCTTCGGCTTCCATAGAGATTTCACCTTGGAAATTGAACCATCTTTAAAAACTTGTTTGACTAAAAGAAACTTCTTGAAGAATCCTCCTCAAATGCATACCTTAGGTAATGTGATGTCAAATACTTTCCAAAAATTAGGAACCACCTCACTACTTTACTAAAAACATCACTGATCTCATTGTCACTTCCAATTTCTACACCGATTCACAAATATTCATTACTTGTTCAAGAACTCTATCTTGTTTTCCTATTCATTATGTTTTGACCACTTCCAGGCAATTAAGACATCTTCATTGGCCAACAATATGGGTCACAATCTTCAACATAGTATCTTGACATTGTTATTAAACATATCTTATGACCGCTCCATCAAATAACTACTAAAAATAGTCAATGACAGATAATAGGTGATTTGGATGTTATTTCATTTAAACATAACCAACTCAATACTTCATATCAAAACTCATGGTTACAAAATTAGCATCACAACACATAACATATTCTCCCTTTAGAATAGAAACTTCATAAACATACTACAACTCATGATTTACTCACATAATCTCTGGTAACATATTGAAAACATCAAGTCAATCAGTTGACATCAATGACAACCTAATAACTGATTCACCTATCATCAAATCGGTACCAATCTTCATTAATGCAACACTTAGTATCACTGCATCAATTATGCTAACAAACCTACCTAATACATCTTCCATGTGATAAGTACCCCTTAGGGAAGTCATTTATCGGAACTAAGCAAGAAGTAGTATAACAAGCCTCTAGAATATTCAAAATATACCTTTGAAGCCAAACTTTTAAAGCACCTTTGTCAAAAAAGGCCATGAGACTCTATCATATTCTTTGGATATATCTACCTTAAGCACCATTATTGAAATCTTACTAACTTTCATAGAATGAACAATTTCATAAGTGGTGAAAATAACGTCTATTATATATCTCCCCTAAAAAAAACCTTTCTGATATGAATAAACCAACTTTTCTAAGACAACTTTAATCCTAAATACCACCAATTTAGACATAATTATATATATAGTATTGGAGAGACTATTTGGGTGGAAATCCTGCATTAAGGTGGCATCCTCCTTCTTGGGAATAAATGTTATGAAAGTAGCATTAATCTAACTAAGAATTATACTAGATCTAAAAAATTCTCTTGCCATATTGAGAATTTCATCCGTAACCAAATCCCAATGGTCTTGGAATAAATTAGGAGGGAATCTATTAGGGCTAGGGGATTTAAAGGTACCAAATGAGAAGACAACCTTTCTAACCTCCACCAAGGTGACAAGTTTAAGAATTTCTTTCAGATTAGAATCTGTTATTAAATTAGGAATGACCTCGAGTAATTTATTCATCTTGTCTCTATCTTGGTTAATATGTTGTTGAAGATGAGAGAAGAAAGAAACAACCTCCTCAACAATAACCTCTTTCTTATTGAGAATAAATATTTCCTCTTTAATTAGTCTTCTAATCATGTTTCTAGAGATGTGTTTCATGGTAAACTAATGAAATAACTTTGTGTTCTTGTTGCCCTCTTTTAGTCATTTTAACTTGGATTTATTTTTTCTTTCATAAAGCTTCTTCTTACTTGGTGAGTTTTATCCATTGAGTTCTCAAATACATCTCCTTGAAACATATATCATTATCCATTTGAAATTGCTCCATTTGAACCTAAACTTCTTTAAGATATAGAAAAGGGACATCTTATATTGGAAGATGTTCCCAAAAGAAATTTTATTCCAACCTTTCACAATTTCTTTAACATTTTTTTAGTTTATGCAAAAGTATGAACATAAGAGTACCATTGAAAGGAGTTTTCCACTAGTCTTTAACTAGATTTTTAAATTTTAGATGGTAGGTGTTGGATTACAGGGGGGGAGGGTTGAATCAATAATCCCTAATTCCAAATACCTAAACACTTTTCTTTGATTAACTCAGCAATAGCTCATTAAAACACACTTTACTATATATCAAAAACTATAAATAAACTATAAAAATAAATAAATCATTCACACAAATCATGTATCATGTGTAACTCCATTATTTAATGTGGAAACCCAACTTTGGGAAAAAAACATTGTGGGAATTGTCACCCACTAAGAAAATGCTCTTATGAAGTACACCTGATTAAGAGCCAATCATGTTAAAGATTACAATGCACACTATTAGGTGTGACCTGTTCAAGGGATTTACCTCAGATCTATTAGGATCTTCACCCTATTAGGAGTGGCCTAGTTAGAGGGATTCAAACACTCTTTAAAATGTTACATTTTTTAAAGATTTTACAATAAGATTGTTAAGTCCACTTTGTTAAGAGACTTCTATGTTACAAATGCTAGTAAGCAACAATAAATAAATTGACATATAGATTTGAAACTATCTTTCCATAATCAGATCCTTTGTGCACTCTTCTTTCTTCACTTTAATTCTTCACCTTCCACTAGCTTCAACACTTCATCAAATCCTTCTTTTGCACTCAGAATCTCTCTATTCCTTCTTCACTGCATCAATTGGTGACTCTTCAACTCTTCAATTTTCCATCCATTTGTTAATACAAATCCATCCTTTATATAGACAATTTTTGCCTCTTAATCTCTTTTATTACATTTTTCTTTGATCAATCTTAACCATCCAATTCATTATACCTTGAATCTGAATCTCAGTAACATGTTTTCTTTTCACCTAAGAACTTGAACTTTTCTTGAAACTTGTTCCATCTACTTTAACCATTTAGATCTAAGTCGTAGATTTTCATCTTGAATTTTCCCGTCCATAGATCTCTGTAACTAACTTTCCTTGTCATCATGATCATCCAACTCATCATAACTAATCATTAAATGTTAATTCAATCCTTATTTAATATATGTTCCTCACTCAATGTCCTCCATTTGTATTTTAGTTAACTTTTCTCGGTGCCTAATCCTTTCCTTTCTATTCGGTGCCTTTGGTTCCTTTGCCTTTACCAAATTATTTCCTTTACCTTTACTGAGTGAAATTTCATGGTTGATAGCCAAAAACTCTTTTGCTTACCGACTTGACAAATCTTCATCACCATGCTTTACCAACTTAATATAATCATATGTTAGGTAGAAAATAATTATATCAACATAATCTAATTATTATCCAATCTGTATCAGTTACCCATTTAATTTCTTCAACTTGACAACATCTCATTTCTTCATCTTCTTAGCTCATTCAACTTATATCATTACCGAATGATATGGCAACATAATATAAACCAAAAGTCAATTTCTTGACATCAATGACAAGACAATAATAGATCTAACCTTTCTACTATCATGTATTCATCTTATCTTGGTCGGTCTTCATCATCATCATCAGATAATCAATCTTCATCATTACTATCAGTTATGGTAACAATCTCCCTCTTTGGCAATGATGGCAACACTAACAATATTCAGTGTTCAATTGATGATGATATACTTCACTATCATTCATATTCTCCCTCTGAGTTGTAACTTCTCTTTGTTGTACTTGATCTATTTATGTAGTCTTCCTCCCTCTATCAGTAGTAGTCTTCTTTATTGTCCCTCTTTGACAATTTCTTTACTGATCTTCATTGTTCATCTTCCTCTCCTCTACAATATTTATCCTCTCTAATCAATTGCTTTTATTCTCCCTCTTAATAACCATTAATAGTACTCTCCCTCTTTGACAATAATGCCAAAGACATACAAACTCAAATCATAGCTTAATTTTATTGATCTCTCATTGTAGTCCTAAAATTCTTTATCACAACTTTGGGTTTCACCCAAAGAGTGAACACTAGCATCAACTCACAAGATAGATATTCGATTGAGTACTTGAATTGATGCAGCATGCATCATGCCTTAGTGAACATTGGATAGGGGAAGAACCCCTAACTTACCTTAGAGATACTCAAAAGCATCCTTCAGTAGTGGTTCTTGTAAATATATCAACTATCTATTCTTTAGAATTTACATACTCCAATTTCACATGCTTATCTTGTACTTTCTCTCTCAAGTAGTGATACTTAATAGATATATGCTTTGTCTATGAATGCATCACCAAATTCTTTGATATGTTAATAGCAGGTCGGTATTATCACAATAAATTATAATTGGATCAGTAATTTCTTTATGCATACCTTCCATTAATTGTTTGATCCATACAATGTTAGAACAATTCATAGCTGCAGTGACATACTCATCTTCAACAAGAGATTGTGAAATACAACTTTGTTTCTTGCTTAATCATGTCACTAGTCTTTCTCCTAAAAAGAAAGCTCTGCCCCTAGTGCTCTTTCTATCATCAATATTTCCAGCCCAGATAGCATCAGTTTACACCTTGAGATCAAAATATCCTCCTTTTGTATATAACATACCAAAATCTTCAATCCCTTTCAGATATCTAAATATCCTTTTTACTGTAGACATATGTGTCTCCTTTGGGTTTGTAGAAAACCTTGCCACAATACCTACTAAATGTGCAATATTTGGTCGAATATGGACAACATATTGTAGTTTACCAATCATGGATCGGTAAAGTGTCTCATTTACTTCCTTAGTACCATCTTTGAAATTTTGTAATGAGTAGCCATCGATGTTCCACCTGGTTTTGATTCTTCCATATTGAATGTCTTTAGGATCTCCTTGATATACTTAAGATTGAGTTATGTAGATCCCATCCTTGACTTGCTGAATTTGAAGTCCAATAAATAATTTTATCTCTCCAATCATAGACATCTCAAATTCCTTTCTCATTTTCTCAACAAATTATTTAGACATTATCTCATTTCTACCAAATATAATATCATCAACAAATATCTCAGCACTCAATTTTTTTCAGTGCTATCACATTCAAGTATAAATTATTGTTATCACTAGTCCTTTCAAATCCAATCTTAATTAAATAGGAGTGTAATCTTTCATACCATGCTCTGGGTGCTTGCTTCAATCCATAGAGTGCTTTGTGTAGCTTTCAGACCATATCCTTATCAAAATTCTTAAAAAATCCTTCAAGTTGTTCAATGTAGACTTCTTCTTCAAGAATTCCATTCAGAAATGTAGACTTAACATCCATCTAATAAAATTTAAATCCTTTATAAGTAGCATATGAAAGTAATATCCTTACACCTTTTAATCTAGCAATAGGGGAAAAAGTTTCACCATAGTCAATAACTTCTTCTTATGCATACCCTTTGCAGACTAATCTTGCTTTATTTCCGATCACATCTCCTTTCTCATTGAGTTTTTTTCTTTCTAAAAATCCATTTTTTTCAAATCACATTCTTTTCCTTAGGTCTTGGTACCAATGACCAAGTGTTGTTCTTTTCAATTTGATCAATTTCCTCTTTCATAGCATTCATCCAATCTTCATTTCCTAGTGCATCATTCAATAATCTTTGTAAATAAAACACATGTTATCCTTCAACTTACTTTTTGTCATGACTCTTATGTTCTTGTCTTCAATAATTCTTCTCGGTGAGTGATTTCTTCTCACATGTTTTGCTAATACAGGCTCGGTAGACTGTTCATCAATGTTTTCATCTCTCGGTGCAGGCTCATCTTGCTCATCGATTCCTTCTTGATGCAGCTTAGTTGCTTCAACCGAATTACCTTCTTGTACATAAATAAATATTTTGTAATCCTCATGTTCCCTTTTGCTATCCTCTTTATTCCTTTATGAAAATTCATCAATCCTCACATTTGTACTTTCAACAATTTTGTTAGTAGCCTTGATCAAACAGTTGTATGCTTTTCTCTTTGATGAATAACCAAGAAATATTCCTTCATCTCCTTTTGAGTCAAACTTTCCATTTCTAAAATCTTTCAGTATATAACACCCACTTCCAAAAAATTTAAAGTAACTTACATTCTGTGTATGTCCATACCAGAATTCATAGGGTGTCTTATTGGTTCCTTTCTTCAATTGTACTTAGTTGAGTGTGTAGACAATAATGTTTAGGGCTTCTCTCCAAAATGTTTGTGCAACTTCTTTATCAATCAACAGTGTTCTAGCACAGTAAACTATAGATCTATTCCTTCTCTTTGCTATCCCATTTTGTTGTGGAGTCCTTAGTCCAAATACTTGTCTTTTGATGACATTTTCATTGCAGAAGATAGTAAATTCATCAGAGATAAATTCACCCCCTCTATCTAATCTTAAACACTTCAGTTGTTTTCCTATTTCCTTTTCAACTCTTGCTTTATACCACTTGAACATTTGGAATGCATCATATATTTTTTTTAGAAACATGATAGACATCATTATTGAATAATCATCAATAAACAAAATGAAATATTGATCTCCATAATAGCTTTGAACTCTCATAGAACCACAAAGGTCAGTGTGAACTAATTCCAAAATACCATTGGTAGAGTAAGATTTTCTTGAAAAACTTGACTTAGTCATCTTACCAATTTAACATTCTTTACACATTACTTTATCAGGTTTGCTTAGTCTCAATAGACCTTAGACTCTATTATTTTTACTCACTTTAATCATGTTATCAAAATTCACATTAAACAGTTTCATATGCCATAGCCATACATCTTCCACTTTAGTAAATGAGAAACTCTTTGCAGAAGTATCAAGATAAAATAGATTACCTTTCAATTGCTCACTAGTTCCAATCAGATCTCCATCAGTACCATAAATATTCACCTTTCTAATCTGAAATTCCAGTCGGTGGCCAATATTGTTCAATTGTACAACACTCAATAGATTATAGTTCAGTCCTTTAACCCAATATGAATCATTACATTTCATCCTCTCATTCAATAAAATGGATCCTTTTCCTTTCACAAGGCATGTAGCATCATTGCAAAATCTGACAAATCCTCCATCATACTCTTCTAGATTATCAAAATTGTCAATATCACCAGTCATATGATGTGAACATCCACTATCAATAATCCACAGGTCAAGTTTACTTACATGAGAAACAAGTTCTTTTTCATCTTCATGTTTTTCTTCATCTGAATCTTCCTTTATAGCAACATAGACAACTTCATATCCTTCTTCAGTATCATCAGATTCCTCATCGATTACACCTTCCTCAGCTAGTTAGCAAGACTTCTTACCTTTGTCCTTGTAATCTCTAAATCTTCGGTTTTTGTTGCCTCTCTTATCATTCTTTTCATTGTCAAGACATCTAGATGCAACATGACCAATCTATTTACAATTAAAACATTTAGAGGTAATTTGCCTTTGTAGTTTCCTTTACCTCTTAGTAGTCTTCTAGCTAGCAGTGCCTCTTGTAATACCCCAAAAATGGGCTATAGGTTCATTGACCTCCTACATCAACACATCAAATGAAATCAACATCAAAGTCCTAACCTAAGGCACATCTGAACATCATTGAATCTTGATTGATTTTATCCTAAATTCTGCATCGGGGAATATTCCTAGCAATATTCCTAGTTATCTTAATTATCTTCAATTTAATGATTATTTGGCGATAAATCACATTTATCCTAAAGTTGATTAATTAAATATGATGAATATTTAATTAATTAATTTAATTATGCCACTTAATTATTCAATTGAATTTAATTATATTTATTCTTAATTATTATTATTTAAATTTGACGATAAATCAAAATCCCTATCATTAATTGATTAAATTCTTATTTAATTAATTAAATCAAGTTGTCATATTTAATGATATTATTTTTGAATAAAAGTTTGATTTAATGATTGATTAACCCATAAATCAATTGTTTTAATTTTAAAATCAATTAAGTTGAGAATAAATCACTTTATTTTTAATTAATTTATAATTAAATCATGCACAATTAGAAAAGCAGGCAACTAGAAATTAACAATCAATTTTAAATTTAAACTCAACATCTGATGATGAGTTGGAATTTGATCTAAACTCTATTTTGAGTTAAAGCCTTGCTTTTGCATGATTTTATGAATTAAATATCTTTTTATTTCTAATAACTCAAAAATCAACCTGAGTTTATCAAGAGTGATTTATGGCTTTTTTCATGCACCTCCAAAGCCCTAGATTTCTATAAAATCAAGGCTCAGCTCTTCACAAATTATCTCAATCAACACTCGAATTTGCATAATTACTCTGGTGAATTGGCAATTGAAGGTTTGAGCACTTGCGACAAGCGATTTATGAGATCTTTCATAGTTGATCATAGCTTTTGCATAGTTTCATATCATAGTTTTCATATTCATCCATCTAGCATAGATTCATATCAGTTTTTCATTCATAATTGCATATAAAATACAAAAATATAGCTTAATTTGCATTCATTTCATATCTAGATTTTGCATTCAAATCCTTCATTTAGGTGTCATCAAGGTCACTGATCTCAATTCCGATCTGAGAACATCATACTCGCACCTACTAGAAGGCAGTAAATCACCTGGTTAGTTTAGCTTTCAATTCATTGCAGATTTTGATTTTGCTAACCTCTAATGTTTTACTGAAGTGTTGTGTCTACAGCTAGGTACAAAATTCACACACACATTTATGGCGCCCACCGTGGGTCAAAACCACACGCAGCAAGATGTACCCTCATAGGGTCAGGTAGAAAAACACATAATCTTTGTGTCGCCGGATGAGAGATACGGACATGAACATCTAGAAATCGGACATACATAATACAGAAACAGGGAATTCTATCAGAAATTTGGTTCGAAAATAGGCTAATAATGCATAAATTGTATAGTTTGGTAGTTTAGAAGGTAGGTTAAAAGGTCAGCAATCAGCCTACAAGATCAGAATAATCAAAATTTTGACCTAGCTATGAGTTTTTGGCTCACTGTTTTCCATATGACATTTCAGACTAGCATGGAAAGTCATATGACTTTCTACATCATACCATATGACAAAGAATAGTCATACGACACTAGACACTTCATCTTACAAGTTAGGAGGGACCCAATGAAATGTCGTACGACTCTTGGGTCCCTCTAATATGAGTCTTTGGGGTTAATGAAACGATAATCTACCTACAATTGAAAAGTCGTACAAGTCCCGTTGGGGAGTCGTACGAGTTTCCATGCATGAAAAATTCAAAATTGAAATGCGTACAAAAAATTCCAAAAATGCTATAAATCATGAAAATTTTGACTTTTCAGAGAGGGACAGAGGTCCACCTACTGGATGTCCATACTAACAGGGTCTCTGGTGTCTCCGACTGCGCTCAAATCGATGCAAACTCACAAATACCTTTGGTTCTACCATTTTCTTGCTCAGAGGCCTCCACAAAGTTTCTAAAGTCAAAAGGTTGAAATGAATTGAAAATGACCCTTCCGACCCTTATATAGCTTTTGACCTAATTTTCAAAAGTGCTCTATTTTTCACAAAAATTGCACCCCTGGCTAATTTCGACGTTCTGAATCCATTTTCAGAATCAAAATCAAAATCTAATATCATTTATTATGTCAAAATTATGATTTAAAATTTTTGAACCTAGGACGGTCTACTACTTGCACATTCGACCTTCAATCCTCATAGAAATCTAGAATTCAACTTAACTGATTATCTTACATCAAACTATCAAAATTTCAACTTGGTCAACTATGGTCAACTCATGGTCAAACCTAGTCAAACTTGGTCTCCTAGACCTCTACATGATGCAGAATGAGTTCTCGAACGTGTATAACCACTTCTCAAATCAATTAACATGCTTCTAAACCATTCAACGTTGACTTTTCTTGTCAGATTTCAATTTTAATCCCGAACGGGGCATGGTATTGCACATCATTCAAGTCTGTAAATCAAATCTTTCCTCAATAATCAAGACAACAACCACGTCTAGTTGCTGACTCATCAAAAGCCCTCATCACTTGGGGCAAATCTATCATCACTTGGGGCATATCAGATTCATCGAGATCCATATCAATCTGGTATTCTCCTAATCTTGTAAATTGTATCAGCTTTTCATAACCATCGGTTCATTAGTGTTATTTCCTTGGTTCTTTGTAACTGAAGGGTTTAGATGTGATACCAATGTGATTCAATATAAGGAAAATAGGGTCTGGAATCAATCACTCACCTCTTTGCAATCATAAGGTTCAAGATCAGGTGTTTCAACACTTTTGCTTCATCAGTTCATCGTTGCTATAGTGAACATTATCTTTGGTCATTCAGGACCTAATATCTTCAAATCTTTCAATCAGTTTCTGTCTCAGAATCGGTTCATCTTTCAAATCAAAATTCAGTATCAAACACAGACTGTCTTTGAACCACTGCACTTCGCACAATAATTCAAAGAGGGGCAAAATGTAATACCCCAAAAATGGGCTATAGGTTCATTGACCTCCTACATCAACACATCAAACGAAATCAACATCAAAGTCCTAACCTAAGGCACATTTGAACATCATTGAATCTTAATTGATTTTATCCTAAATTTTGCATCGGGGAATATTCCTAGCAATATTCCTAGTTATCTTAATTATCTTCAATTTAATGATTATTTGGTGATAAATCACATTTATCCTAAAGTTGATTAGTTGAATATGATGAATATTTAATTAATTAATTTAATTCTGCCACATAATTATTCAATTGAATTTAATTATATTAATTCTTAATTATTATTATTTAAATTTGACAATAAATCAAAATCCCTATCATTAATTGATTAAATTCTTATTTAATTAATTAAAGCAAGTTGTCATATTTAATGATATTATTTCTTGAATAAAATTTTGATTTAATAATTGATCAACCCATAAATCAATTGTTTTAATTTTAAAATCAGTTAAGTTGAGAATAAATCACTTTATTTTTAATTAATTTATAATTAAATCAGGCACAATCAGAAAAGCAGGCAACTAGAAATTAACAATCAATTTTAAATTTAAACTCAACATCTGATGATGTGTTGGAATTTGATCTAAACTCTATTTTGAGTTAAAGCCTTGCTTTTGCATGATTTTATGAATTAAATATCTTTTTATTTCTGATAACTCAAAAATTAACCTGAGTTTATCAAGAGTGATTTATGGCTTTTTTCATGCACCTCCAAAACCCTGGATTTCTATAAAATCAAGGCTCAACTCTTCACAAATTATCTCAATCAACACTTGAATTTGCACAATTACTCTGGTGAATTGGCGATTGAAGGATTGAGCACTTGCGACAAGCGATTTGTGAGATCTTTCATAGTTGATCATAGCTTTTGCATAGTTTCATATTATAGTTTTCATATTCATCCATCTAGCATAGATTCATATCAGTTTTTAATTCATAATTGCATATAAAATACAAAAATATAGCTTAATTTGCATTCATTTCATATCTAGATTTTGCATTCAAATCCTTCATTTAGGTGTCGTCAAGGTCACTAATCTCGCTTCCGATCTGAGAACATCATACACGCACCTACTAGAAGGTAGTAAATCACCTGGTTAGTTTACCTTTCAATTCATTGCAGATTTTGATTTTGCTAACCTCTAATGTTTTACTGAAGTGTTGTGTCTACAGCTAGGTACAAAATTCACAAACACACCTCTAGTTCTTCTTGTTCATTTTCTACAGTTAGAATACTATCATATTCATTTCCATACGAACTATTGTGAATCTCTTTGTCTTTTCTTGATGTACCAATGCTTAGAGATTACTTGAATGCAGTTTCAATGATCGATAGACTATTATCATAATTACTTAGTTCAAATGAAGTCAACTTACTAATTAGGGCTTCAAGAGTAACAACATTATCCATCATAGATCTCAATTCCTGAATAGTAGATACTCTAATAGCATTCTTAGAAGAACGAGTTCTCAGAATTTTACTTACCACTTCTTCATTGGTCAAGGTTCCACCAACACCTCTGATGCCACTCACAACTTCCTTGATTCTATTGCTATATTGTATGATGTTCTCTTCATCCTTCATCATCATTTCATCATACTTTCCCATGAGACTATCAACCTCATCCTTTTGTACATATTGATCTCCTCAATATATAAGTGTAAGCCTATCCCACATCTCTCTTGAATTAACACAATCCTTAACATCATTGAATTCAATATCAGTGAGGGAAGAAGCAATCTCTATCATAACTGAGTTATGTTGGTGCTTTTATCTCATTTGATCAACTGTCACAGGTCTCACAAGTGGTGGAGTGTAGTCATTAGTCAGAAGATTTAGTGCAGATTCTCCAATCCCAGATAGATACAATCTCATCCTACTTTTCCATGTTGAGAAACTTTCCTTATTCAACTTAGGTACTTCTCTCCTATAAATATTCATATCTTTAACTCAAGTATTTTATACTTATCTCTTTAGAGTACTTAGCTCTGATACCAATTGTTGGATTACGGAGAGGGGAGGGGGGGTGAATCAGTAATCCTTGATTCCAAATACCTAAAACCTTTTCTCTGATTAACTTAGTAATAGCTTAGTAAAACACACTTTACTATATATCGACAATAATAAATAAACTATAATAATCAATAAATCATTTACACAAATCATGCATCACATGTAACACCAATATTTAATGTGGAAACCTAGCTTTGGGAAACACTACTGTGGGAATTAGCACCTACTAAGAAAATACTCTTTTGAAGTATGTCTGGTTAAGAGCTAATCTTGTTAAAGATTACAATGCACACTATTAGGTGTGCCCTGGTCAAGGGATTTACCTCAGATCTATTAGTTTCTTCACCCTGTTAGGAGTGGCCTGGTTAAAGGGCTTCAAACACTCTTTAGAATGTTACCTTTTTCAAGGATTTTATAATAAGACTATTAAGTCCACTCTATTAAGAGATTTCTCTATTACAAATGCTAGTAAGCAACATTAAATAAATTGACCTGTAGATTTGCAACTATCTTTGCATAATTAGATCCTTTGTGTGCTCTTCTATCTTCACTTCAATTCTTCAGCTTCCATTGGCTTCAACACTTCATCAAATCCTTCTTTTCCACTCAGAATCTCTTTGTTCCTTCTTCATTGCATCAGGTGGTGACTCTTCAACTCTTCAATTTGCCAGCCATTTGTTCATACAAATCCATCCTTTATATAAATAATTTTTTCCTCTTAATCTCTTCTATTTCATTTTTCTTTGATCAATCTTAACCGTCCAACTCATTATACCTTGAATTTGAATCTTAGTAACATGTTTACTTTTCACCTACGAACTTGAACTTTTCTTGAAACTTGTTCCATTTGCTTTAACTATTTAGATCTAAGTCATAGATCTTCACCTTGATTTTTTATGTCCATAGATCTTTGTAACTAACTTTCCTTGTCATCATGATCATCCAGCTCATCATAGCTTATCATTAAATGTCAATTCAATCCTTATTTAATATCTATTCCTCACTCGGTGTCCTCCATTTATATTTTAGTTAACTTCACTCAGTGCCTAATCCTTTCCTTTATGTTTTGTGCCTTTGGTTCCTTTACCTTTACCAAATTACTTCCTTTTTACCTTTTACCTTCACTGAGTGACATTTCTTGCTCAGTAGCCAAAAAAAAAATTTCCTCTCGACTTGACAAATCTTCATCACCATGCTTTACTGACTTAACATAATCACATGTTAGGTAGAAAATAATTATGTCAACATAATCTAATCATTGTCTGATCTATATCAGTTGCCCATTTAAGTTCAACTTCACAACATCTCATTTCTTCGTCTTCTTAACTCATTCAACTTATATCATTACTGAATGATATGGAAACATAATATAAACTAGAAATCAATTGCTTGACATCAATAACAAGACAATAATTGATCTAACCTTTCTATTATCATGTATTCCTCTTATCTTGGTCAGTCTTCATCATCATCATCAAATAATCAATCTTCATCATTACTATTAGTTATGGTAATAGTAGGACCACATGATTTGATATCTAAAGGGGAATGGTCCTTTTATCAACTTGTCATCTCTAGTAGGAAGAATAACATTATGGTCAAATCGACTCTTAGGGAGAGCACAGGGTGATAAGATTGGTAGGATGTTCTAGTTACTTATAATTGAGAATCTGTCTAGCTTTAACTTGAATTAGCTGTTCTCCTTGTCTTCTATTACTCCAAGTAAACCTATCCCCCTTAGATCTATGTCTATCAAGACTACCTATTATCACCTAAATGGAGCACCCCTACTAAGTAAACTCAGCCTATTGGTGAACATGTGAAAGCTTTCCTAATTGTGGGCTCAGATATTGGAAGCTAACCTCCAGAGTAATTTGGTTCTTGTTGGTACCTCGCTTGAAACTACCTACAACTAAGACTTTTGTAGAGGGAAAGGGGTAGAAGTCAAACTAAAAACTGGAAAGAAAAAAAAAAAACTAGTCATAAAGGTGATGCACCAAAATGAAATCTTTGAAACCTAACTGATAATCAACATACAACATAACTAGTAATATAAGAGGCTCTAACACATAACCCAATAACACAATCCTTGCATAAATAATTCATAAGAAAGCTAAATAAGCTCAGACCCCAAGAGGAGAAAGACTCTTCCTCACAAGTGTGGGATTGATTCTCACAAAGAGGTCAACTTACAATCTACAAAAATCTACATATATCTCTGCACAATGCAACAACATGTGATACACAAACATAGAAAATTGAGAACACATAAGCTAAAAATTACAGCCAAAGGTGTTACAAATCTGTATATATTTCTCCAAAATGGGTTACAAAACACTTTGCTTCTGCCAAGAACTCAGTAAATGTTACAAAACAATAAACCAAAGAGAAAATAACTCCCTTACAATGTAATCTCAACTCATACTAATGATTTTTACATCCAGCTACATTTTTTAGGAGCAATAACTCCTAGGTCAAATGCAATCTACAAGGCCTTTTTTGATCCCCTCAAAGGACTTCAAAAAGGCATAAAGATTACCGAGAAGTTATGCCTCATCAATCTCATCATAAATACCCCTATTAAATGTAGTCCTATTCCCCCAAATAGCCCATAAAGGCCCCTAAACAACAAGGAGACACCATTAATGTAGACCTACCCTTATGACCTCTACATTTTTCCATAACTCTACAACACTATCTGTTTGACTTTTAAAAGTAAGGATAAATATCTACTTTTCACCATATTTAATATCTGTTAAATAATTTATAATTTTTATAATAAATATTGATTATATTAATATTATTAAGTGACAATTAAATCACTTGATAATATTAATATAATAAATATTTCTTAAAGTTATAATTATAAAAAAAAATTGACTTGACAATAGATATATTTTTATCAATAATATAATTTTTTTTACACAAAGCTCCTCCATTTCACCATCTTCTTACATCCATATAGAAACTTCTAAAAGCCATTACAAGACCCACCCTAGACCAAACTGCCCACCCTACATAATATATCAATCAATATTACATTATAATATGAGCTTATAGCCAAAAAGCTCCACCTAACTATCACTATCCAATCATTACATCAATGATTACAAATAAAAATGTTAATCTCAACTCCACTTGCAAAACAATAATATCACAACACCAAAAATGCACAAAACATTCCATCTATGTCATTCAACAACAATGCCACTAAAACATCAGAGGGTATTAACGCTTCCATAGAGTTCAAAATTTCTTCAATACCCATCAAAAAACTTGCATCTTGAAAAGACAATCAATCACACCTTTACCAAAGGGCTCGCCGCACCCTAATTGTCCACCTTCACTGTGGGAAATCAACTAGAATCCTAACTATTGGTTGCCCACCAATATCCTAGAATTTTCAAATTTCCACCTTCAATGCATCCCACTCCATTCAAATATTTCTCTTATACTCCTCTTGATTCACCCTCTTTGGTCAACACATGAAAGGAACATGACCCAACTCCTTTACATCAACAATGTCTTCATAATAATCACTTAAATCAAATCCAACTCTAGGATTGGCCCATTCCAATAAAGAATCAGTCCCAACTATCAACCCTTTTCAAAAAAAGAATTCATAACCTATTCGACTGTTATAACCTCCTCACCCAATTCTAGACCCCACACCAAGATTAACACCGCTATGTCCACATTCAACTTATAGCAGTGTGTTGCCTCTTGAAACAAACTTCCCAAGGTATTATGAATGGTATCGACCACAAATTTGGATGGACATTTAAGTAGCAGCTATTAGCGGTGATCCTCCATAGGCCCAAACAAACCCTTCTATTTATTTTTTGTTCTAAGAGTAAATGTCACCTCCATTTTCACCCTTCAGCCAAACTAACCCTTCTGAAAATTTACTCCCAACTACATGCCTCACAAATATCATTTGCACTCAAAACTTCCTTCCTATGTAATTTTTGGAAAGGCACTCAGCTCGTGTGATCCATTAATCACACCCAACCATTTGCATTCATCATTAATTCTCAATTGAACCTACCACCACTCCCTTATGTTTAAATAACATAAAAAATCCAATATTTACATGACATAACAATCTATTTCCTGCATCAATTATATAAAAAAATTATACCTTAACTTTAGGCCCCACACCAAAAAAAAGATTGGCATGTTATAATCTAACCTCCCCACTCTCCAACTTTTATAAATTAAAACATTTCTTTACTAACATCTCTAGCATTATCGACCATCAACCCAAGCCTCGAGTAACCAAACTTAGACACATATATTACCTCAACTTGTAGCTCACCATGTCAATATGATCAACTGCACAATTTCCATAATCCTCAAATCTAAAATCTCCTATATTTTCAAAAGTAGCTGCCCATGTTGAAAGAATATCCACCTCTGAATTACCCTGCCTATGAATATGGCTAAATTTGAAGTTGTCAAATATCTCCAACTCCTTATTAATGACCCAAATGAAGTTCTACAAATGCTAGGCATTGGTAGTCATCTTTGTTATGGCTTGAGTTATTATTATATAATCCCCTTCTAGATTAATCTTACGAATGCCTGAGGCCTTTTCTACTCCTACTACCAACATAGCTTCCTTAACCTTTGCAATATCATTGGTCACATACTCTAACCGCTTCATTTCAATTGCAACAATGCTATCCTCACAATCCCTTACAATAACTCTAGCTCCCAAAGGCCCTAGATTACCCTTGGTTTCACCATCAAAATTTACTTTGAACCAATCCAATTATGGTTTCTTCCACACCACCCTCTCCCCACTATCTCTTTTTACCTTTATAATTAAAGTCCCCATTCTCATTTTAATTTTGATTCCTAACCACTCTTTATGAATAATGCTATCCAATTTTGTGTAGGGAATTGATAACTTTTGTTTCTGAGATGTTGTTGCACCCATGACCTCTTCAATCAAATGATCTATCCACCATTTCAACCTTTCTATAGATTCTTTTTTATCTTTGAAAATGTGTTTATCCCTTTCCTTCCAAATTTCGCATACAACTATAGACAGACTAACAACCCATATACTTGAAAGTGTGGACACCCCCTGCATCAATGGTCATCCCTCAAAAACATCCTTAACTGTGTTTTCAAGGGGCTCCTACCATCCTAATTTTCCTTTTAGATAATACCAGCAAGTTGTATCTACATTACATTGCACCAATAGATGATCAATTATTTCCTCTTCCTCCTCACACATTACACACCTTGCAAGCCCAAAAATTCCCAATTTCTTTCTCCTTTCCCCTATTAGAATCTTGCCTTGCATCGTAATCCAAGCATAAGTACCTACCTTAGGTAAAAAATCCTTATGTCGACAAAATCTCCTTGCTACAAAACTCTCCTCAATTTATCTATCCAAAAGATGATAGCTAATTTTTATTGAATAATTGCTTGAGACATCCCCACACCAAATTACCATATCCTCTTTCTCAGTCAAAACAATATTCCTACTCAGTAAAATAGATTTCATTAAGTCCTTTTTCTATTGATTCAGATCATCAAAATTAAACTTCTTCCACCTCCATGCATTACCCAAAGGGCCTTGAGTAATCTCAACATAGTCCTAAACTTTGTCCACCCATTTTAGAGAAAAATATCCCTTAAGAAACTGCATATTTCATCCTCACTAAGCACTGGCAACGCCCCCCCCCCATGAATCATCCCAAAATTTTGCGTTCTGCCCATTTCCAAGTTTCCATAAGATGTGTTCAATAATAACATTCTTGGATGAAATAATAAAATTCCTTATTACTAATCCCCTTGGGGAATCCCACACAATTAATATTCTATGGTCCTCTATCGAGTCAAGATACTTTGCCTTTAAAATCTTCACCCACAACTGATTCGGACATATATAAATACTCTACACTAGCTTAGCCCCCAGAGCCTCATTCATCTTCTGCCAATCCCACAACCCAACGCGACCACTTTCCTTCACTTGACATATTTTGTCTCATGCAAGGAGAGGAACCTTATCCTCCCCACACCATTCCAAAAAAAAATCCTCATCCTTTGTCCAATCAACCTTATGATCTTCTTAGGAATTTGCAAGCACATCATCAAGAAAATGGGAATAGCATAAATAACAATATTTAACATCAAAATTCTACTAGCAGAAGTCAACCACTGTCTCCTCCATCCATGCATCTTTCTATAATAGCTATCAACCAAATCTTTCCACAACAAAGTCCTATTGGCTCTTCTAAACAAAGGAATACCTAGATACTTACTCAAAAGTGCACCAACACACATTCCCAACACTCTAAAAATATCAATATTCTTTTTCTTAAAGGCATTAAAGAATAAAATCTTAGATTTTCTGGAGTTTATATATTGACCCAAAGCTTCCCCATAAGGTTCTAGTGTTTCCTTCATAACTCTAGCTTCCCTCACTGAGGCCTCCCTAACTAAAAAAGTATCATCCACAAATTTTCAATGTGAAATAGGATCAATTCCTCCTACCACCTTTACACCTTTCCACTGTCTTGATTTCCTTTTCATAGAGATTAATCTCCCAAGCATCTCTACCATTATTATAAAGAGAAATGGAGATATTGGATCACCTTGACAAATCTCTTTATCCATTTCAAAGAATCCTTGTGGGATACCATTTACCAATATAGAGAAGCATGGGAAATTAATGCAACTTTTAACCCACACAATCCATTCCTCACAAAAAATAAATTTACCTAAAAATTTTAGTAAAAACCTTCTATCCACCTCATCTTAATCCCTTTTGATATCTAATACAACCATCATCCTTTCAACTTTGACTAATCTAATAGAATGCACATTTTCATGTGCAATAATGACACCTTAAAAAATAGATATACTTGGGGAAAAGTGAATCTGCTCCATATATATCACTATCTCCAAGACCTTTTTGAGTATGTTGGCCATAACTTTTTAGATGACTTTATAAACCATGTTACATAAAGAAATCGGTCTAAAGTCCTCAAAGGTGGAAATCTCAACCTGTTTTGAAACCAAAGCAATAAAGGTATTATTGAAGTCCATAAGGATGAATCCATCCTTCCTAGATTCCTCCACCATCTAAAGTAAATCCTGAGCAAAGATATCCCTTGTTTTTTTTGAAAAAAACATTACATTGAAACCATATGGACCTAGAGCTTTATCCCCCCAGGCCAAATAAGGCGATCTTAACTTCTTCCATAGTAACCTCCGTTGTTAACATCTCATTTTGGGCATCTGATATACAAGGAGGAATAATGTCCAAAACCACCAAAACCAACTATTCACAAGCTTCAACCCTTCCAAGATACCTTGAGGAAAAACTTACCACCTCTTGATTAATTTGATTCATTTCCCTTAACTCAACCCCATTAGCATCCTTGATAACAAAAAATTATTATTCTCCCTTCTTATCTTTATTGAATTGTAAAAGAATTTAATATTTCTATCCCCCATTTACTAACATTTTTCTTTCTCCACCCTTAGCCAATTCACTTGTAATCATCTCCATAATTGGATATCTTCCCTCATCCATTCTTGGGATGGCAACTATAATCTGATTTAAACCACATTCATTCCTATCATATTCCTTCATTCTTCTATTTGAAACACTTCCTCTAATAGGAATATGGTTCCTTTGGACCCTTTCATCTATTGAATCACTTCCCCATTCAAACAACTCATCAATGGATTTATTTTGTGCACCATTCCATATTCCTTGCTTCATAAAATTCTCCATAGGTTCATTAGTTCTTTGTTCCATTACAATTGACCATTCTTGTTGAAGTTGAAGTTCATCCCTTGTCCCCATCTCTGTCATCCGAATAACCTTTTCTGCTAGAGCATTTTGGGCTAACCCTTCACCTTTACTATTCCCCACACAACTTGCCTCTTCATTATCATCACCCATGCACTTTGAACACATCAACACCTCTTCTTCTAGTAACAATGATTATCGCCATGTTCCAACACTACCTTTAATTTAATCATATCTGGTAGTGGGTAGCATGATTTCCATAGAATGCAGATCCTAGGAAACATATGGAAATCCGTCTTTCTTATTGTCTCAACCGATATTATAAATTCTCCCAACTTATTAGCTTATAATATTAGAGTTGCAATATTCCAGTATTCTTGAGGAATATTTTTTAGACTAATCAACACTCAGATCTCTTTGATATACTCCTTACTCAGATCAAAGTTGAGCTCCCATCTTTTTAGGTAAAAACCTTTTCCATCTAACATATATGGATGACTATTCAGAATCCAACCTCTATCATGTTCAGATGAACATATGACTAAAAAGAAACCATTCCCTAGAGTTTTCAAAGAACAAATTTCCTCTCATTATTGATCACGCCAGGATTTGGCCTTTGAAAAGGTCAACCACACCCTCCTCAATTTCATAAAAAAAGCACAAGTCTTTAAAAATTTACAAATTCATTCCATTCCAAATCATCCAGCAACAAAGAAACCACATTGCAGTGTTCCATCATTGAAGTTACCTTCAGAAGACTCTCTTGATCTTTAGCCTCTTTCAACTACCAGAACTTCCCAATAATCCTATTTAAATCCACTTTTCCTTCTAGCCTCATTGCCCAAATTGATTTACTTGGTATATCACAGGCCTCTCAAGCAGAGGGTTTATGTTCCTCCCAGTCCCAACATCCCTAAAGCTTGAAACCCTAATCCTTGTTTCACTTTTATCATGGTCAAACTCTATCCATTAATACCCTTGATTCATTCCTCTGCATCATCTATTGAAACACCATCGTGATCAATACCCATCCCCATAAATGAAACTATTGTGTCGACAAAAGCCTTGACCATTCCTACAATCTAGCCCGTTCCTGCACTCCTCCATTTTTTGAAGTACTTATAATTATAAATTATTTAGTAATATAAAAAAATATTATACAAAATAGATTTTTATTTTCATTTTTAAAACTTACCACATTTTGGTAAAATCTAACAATTTTTAATTAAAATGATTTATATGAAATATCATTTTAACTTAAAATTGTTTTACGAAAAAAACAAGGGGCATGGAAGGGTATAAGTGATAAAGATATCACTTAGCAATATTAAAAAGTCCCTCAACACCCGTGGGGGTATTTGATAAAATAACATTGATAAAATTTAAAGACAAAAAAAAATTCACTTGTCGATGAAGATAGGGTATTCAAACCCTAAAAACAACTTATACACATTCCATTTTTTTAATTTTTACTTATCTATCTTCTCTACCGCTTGATGCCACCATTACTGAGGATACGAAAAGTTTTTGAGGTTTTCTTGCTACTTTTTAGAGGTTTCTAAGACATTTCTCTCCTGCAAATGCATGTGTTTCTACAAGTATTTGAACCTTCACTTGGATTGCAGACTTATATTTGATTTTTTGTGGTTTGGAAAGCTCTGGTTTCTCGTTTATTTTAGAGCAAAAATGACACTATGAATTTAATGTTTGCTTCTAAAATATTCATGTCATGTTTGTCTTTAGTCTATTTCTGCTAATTGATGGACCATATTTGAAGGTGCTCTTTTGTCTTTTTGTGTATTTTTGTCCTTAGCTTCAAATCTTACAAAAAGGAAAAAAAAAAAAAAACACTGCTCTGATTATGTTTTTCTTTATTACAAAAGGCTTCCTCATATGTCATTCTCCAAAAATTGTGAAGAAATTAAAGAACTCTCTGAGGTTTTATGCTCCAAAACTTTGATACTTTCCTTCTCTTGTTTATAGCTCCATCATTTTTATTAGATAACATTCTGGAAAAATATTTCTAGGCATTTGGGGTTTTGTCATTTTTATTTTAGATTTGCGATCATGGACAATAATAAAGCCACGAATCTTCATATTTGGAGCATCTTGGTTCCATTATTTGTTATGGCTTTGAGAAAATATGGTAAAACCCCATAATCCTATACATTTCATGGATAAATCTCTTTCAACCATTTTGAAGCCCAAGCAAAACTCTGTTTATTTTCATTCCTAACACACATGTCAAATATTTTTAACCTAGAATCAAAGTTTGAATGAAGAGACTCATTGTGTTTGTTGTATTTCTCTAATGACTACACATATTGAATGGTATATTTGGCTCTTTTCCATATGATAATAATTTTCTCTAGATTCAGTGTATTTCTTTGACTATATTGACATTCTTTTCATGGTATTGTAATTGTCAATAAGATCTCATGTCATAACCTTAAAAAGGTTGTTAGCATTGAATTTGTTATTGTAGATGCACATGTTACTATCTCTGGGACACTATAATAGACTTTATTTTTCCTTCATGATATTTGTCAATGTAATAACATCAAAATACCTTGTTCCTCTTCAGAACCATTATTGCTTGTACTTTTTCATGACAATATTGTCCTTGTGTCTTGAGTGGTTTATTCATTGTTATGTGTAGTGTGATGCTTTCTATGTTGTAACTGTTTATGATGATTTTATGAATTATTTCCATTCTTTGTCTCATTATTACAACTAGAATGACAATACTTCCATAATTAAAGGCCAAAAAAAACTCTTTACAAATTTGGTATCATGCACATGATGTACTCTTTCTCCATATTTGTATTCTTGACATGAAGCAAGTTCAACAATGAACTTATCAAAACAAGGAAAAAGAATCCCTTCTAAAAGAGAAAAGATGTTAGCATATTATCACGCTTCTCTATTGTGTATTATGTAAACACAATGTTGCTTTTTTGTTGACACAACATTGTCACCATTATTTTCCCTATATTTCATTGCTTCTATTCAAACTGTTCAGGTTATGAAAAGATAAGTATTGAGAGGGGAGGGGTGAATCGGTACCTTAAAAACTTTTCAAGACTAAAAATTTGTAGGTATAGATAGCATTTAACTAACTAAACCCATTGTCTAAAACATACATTCAAATATAACTGAAAATGTAATTTGTATGTAATCTAAACAATAAACCATTCATGAAACTTCATACACAACACAAAATTTTTGGTATTGTAGAAACCCTTGTAAGAAGGTAAAAACTATGGTGGGGATGACACCCAAAAAGCTTCACTACTGCAGTAACAAAGTGTGTTGGTTAAGGCTACAAATTGTGATCACTTCTAATGATCTTACCCTATTAGGAGTAACAATTAGATCAACTAGATCTACCTAGTTATAGGATTTTAACAACACAATACATGTGTGTACTCGGTTAAGAGATTTTGCTAAGAATGGTTAAGTCCACTCTATTAAGAGATTTTGATTCTGCTACAATGGTTAAATGGTAACAGTAAAATGTATATATAAATAGAAACTTAAACATGCCTGATTCAGATCTATAATATACCATAAAGATATCACCTTCTAGTGATGTATGTGTCCTTTTGTTCTTCTCGGTAGCCTTTTGTATGTTTTGAAAAATTGAATGCTTCTTTCAAATCCTTCTATCAAAAACCCTATCTAATCTCCTAATGTCCTTAGTGCGGCTACTCCTTCATAATACTTTCATAATGACATCTTTACAACTTTTATATCAAACAAAATTGTCCTAATTAGGGTTTTACAATATCTTAGAAAACCTAAGATCAATGGTGTAACAAAATAACCTAGATCTACATTACATAGGATTCATCAACAAGTTAATGATTACATCCATATTTAATTTTATCTCAATCTTGGTAAACTATTTTTTGATCAGATTGAACCATTTACATTATTGTTTGGGTCATTTCAAATTACTATGCCATTTCCTATTTTACTTGGTGTTCACTACATTCTCCATTCGGTAATTAACTAGTTCTTGGTTCATATGAATGCTCGGTGAACACTATGCTCAGTACTTGTTAATCATCTGGCACTCAGTGAGAGTACTGGGTTAAAGCCATGTTTGGTTGTATCTTGCTCAGTTTATAGGCTTTATGTAGTTGACCGACTATCATGTTTGTCTCCTTTACCGACTAAATAACTGAATGATACTAATGACATCTGTTAATACTCAAATAGGAGTAACATTCTCCCCCTTTGTAATTAGTATCAAAACCTTATGTATATGTACTAACTACCAACAAAAATATATTACAAACTCCAAAAATATACTAACTTCCCCTTTGTACATGCTTTCGGCATGAAGTACATACTTGCATATATATACATAGAATTTCCCCCTTTTTGAGAATAATGCCACAAAAAAAATGTACTTACAACTTATCAAAAATATTCTGATGGGTTTTCTTTAGGGAGTCTACAAGGTTTTCCCATTCCTCTTTCAGGTTCTCAAGAGCAATGTGCTCTAAACCAACTTGTGCATGCATGTCAAAAATGTTTTCTAGCACTAAAATTTCTGGGGTGGCAACTAAATCTTTTTCCTTATTTACATGTCACTCCATGATCTTAAGATGGGGAAGCAACTTAGCCTGAAGCTCAGTGATTTGATCACTTATTGTATTCTCTTGCTTCCTCAAATTAATTCTTAATTGTTGAAGTTCTTGAACCTTTGAAATATGCTTATGAAATGCATTTGGCTCAATTAAAGAATTATTTCCACTGACCTGTATTTCTTCATCAAGTTTCTTGATCTTTTCACTAATCTTGCCATAGTGCTTAACTTATACAAAATATGAGTTACCTGTTGTATGATGGTTTCAAGCTTGGTAACAACCTCTGAGAGCTTGACCTTATTTAGTGCCACTTCTAGGCTTATTTTCTCTGCTAATTTTATTTGTATTTTATCTTCTACCCACTCTTCCATTCTTTTCCCTGCATCTACATCAAGGGCATTGATGTGTTCGATTAGAGTTGCAAGTTGATCAATGATTGGATTTGCCTCATCAACATTGATGTTGGGGACTACTTACATAATTATATCTCTAACGTCCTCTAAGATTTTCTTTCTCTTACTCTCTTTTCTCATTTTCTCCTGTGCAGCCTTCCTTGTGCACAATTCCCCATATCTTCTCAATGCTTTGAGGTCTAAGGTCCTAGGGTCACATTCAAGAATTTTAATAACTTCACCAAGTGTGACAGGACCCTTACCATGTTTCTTCTTCTTCTTCCTCTTCTTCTCTAGTGTAGGTGATTTGGTGTAAGGCATTAGAGCCTTAGTCTCCGAATTGGGCTTTTTTGACTTGGTAGACACACTTTCTTCCTTCTCTTTCCCGGTGACTAGTGTCTTGATGGCTTATCCTTGGGCATCTTGTGTGGTGTCTATTGTAGTTGATTCTACATGTGTATCCTTTTTTGGCTCTTTATTTTTGGCCTCTTTATTCTTAGGCTCATTTGAATCTTTCTTTTTTTCTGTACCCTGTCCCTCAGGTATATCCTTTTGTTGCTCGGGTGTAGAGCCTTTAGGTTCCTTTTGTGTAACAATTTCAATTGCTTGAACCAATATGGGTAAGTCACCTGCTATGTCAACTATTGATGCCTTAGTAGGGGTATTCTCCTTGGTGGTGTCTACAACAATTTTGATTTCTTCATCATTATTTGCATCAAGAGGATCTCCATTTGTGATGTCCCCAATCAAACATCATCTGCCCTGGGGGTTACTAGCTATTCAAGAGCATCATGTCTATATTCTTCACTATATTTGACCAGGTAAAATTCCATAGCAATAGTGTCATCTGATAACTCAATATCAGTTATGTGGATTGGTTCCTTTGTAGCTAGGTTTGCATCATCTGAGTGAACTCCTTTTCATTTTGTCTTGTTCTTCTTCTCAGGAATTATAGCCAACTCAATTTGATCAACTTCTCCTCTTGCTTTCAAAATTGGTCCATAGAAGCTTGTTGTTATCATCAACTGCCTCAAGGTTTCCTGCCAATATATCAAGTGCTCTACTCTTCATCAAGAAGAATTTTGAATATTGCTTCATTAGTTCATCTACCTCAGTAACTGTCAGAGTAGGCATGACCAAAATTAATGAATGTTCCCTCATTTTCTTCTTAGTGTGCAGGGCATATGTCCACCTAGATGACACTTTCTCATACAATTCTTTAGGAACATACTTAGAAAATTCAATAGACACCTTCTTAAATTTTCTCATCATTTGAATAATGAATTCTTCAATCTTCTCCTAATCCTCGGTAGTCATATGTACATATCGACTCATTTTAGGGTGAGCAAGTCCACTTGTTGCCTTTATATTTACTACTAACTCATCTACCAACTAACCTTTATTTACAACAACGTTGAATTTACCTTGATCCTCTTCTTCATCATCTTCATCAATATCATCTTTTTCTCTTATCAATTTTCTTCTCTTCTTAGGTAGCTCAGAGGTAACTTGGGAACCTCTCTTTTTCTTCTAATATGTTTTGGTGGGATTTGGCCTTGATATTTTCACAATTCCTTTCTTGAGGGGTGGAGAAGCAGCTGTTGAGGATCTTGTCCTTACTCTTATAGGTTCTTCTGCTTGTTTTCTCTTCCTTGTGGCCTTGATCGATGTAGCTTGAATATCTTTGCTGGACTTGATCTCCTCCTCATGTTCACTTTTGCCTATCAATAGTCATTCATCAGTTTCCTCTTCAACTGAATTAGCTATAGATTCCTCTTCATCTTATGTTTCATCTCCAAACTATTTTACCAAGGTATCCATCACCTTCTTGGATTTCTTACTTACTTTTACTCTAAATAGATCCATTTTTATTCTTAATTTGGCCTCTTCATAGGTTTTGAACCTAGTATCCTGTGGATCTTTGGGCTTGGTCAAGAATTCATGTATTTACTTGGAAGCTTAGTCAATATCTAGTTCATAGCCCATAGGGGTAACCAAGAATTCCTCGGTTCAACTACCTTGATTAGTGTGGTGTCAGTGTCCACTAGGAAACAAATATCATCTTTATGTTTTTCTACCAGCTGACCTGGTATCCTACTCCTTTGATGCATTCTCTCCTTGACTTGTTCAAAATAAACATCCATAACACTAACAAAATTCTGACCTAAACTTTGTATGAATTCACTAATTTTCATAATGACTGGTCAGTTGACATCCCAGTCAACATTACCAACTTAGGGAAGGAAGTTTTGCACATAGAAAAATATACAAATTAGTAGGGAACAAAACTTACATGTGTTTGTCTTTGTTGATCTGATGGTTCTCATATTCTCATCCAATTGTTTTAGTAGAAGCTCAAGTAGGTCAAATTGGAAACCTTTCTTAACAATCTTATAGGTGGTGTCTACGGCTCCACAAGGTACATTGTTTGGCTTGCTTGATTGAAATATCTTATAATCGACAACATAAGCTCTAAACCTTATCTCAGGATCAACAATTGTGTTGACTCGCATACCTCTTTCATCCCATTCTTCTTTGGTAAGCTTCTTGATCTCGGTTCTCAGTGCACTCCTTGTGGATTTCACTTTATCAGTAATAGGGTAACTAGTGACTACATGTATAATGTCCTTTGATATCTTGACCGGTTCATCTAGCCATAACTTCCCTTCATGCACTCAACTCAAAATAACCCTAATCTACTATGTCTTAAACTCTCTCAGGAAATACAGGGCATTCATTAAACCCTTCACCTTCAAGTGTTTGTGCTCATCATTGAGCTTTCCATTCACACTCAACACCTGGTAAGTAAATTAAAGCTCAAAATCACTAATTTCAGTAATCTTGCAATAGATGTAAGCATGAATGTCTTGAACCAACAAAACCCTAGGCGGAATACATGAAAATACATTGGTTTGATCAATTTGTGATGCAATCTCAGGGTGTAGTACTTTGTATTTTGGTTCATTACAGGTTGCAAACTTGATTAATGTGACCTTCTTGTTACTCCCAAACTTGGATTTCATGACCTTGGATGAGGATGCCATAGTTTCTCAAATTTAGGGCTTCATAAATATTTCTGTAAAATAAACTACTTGGCAGTTGTGGAACTTACTTTAGGTCATGAAGAACTTGCTCATAATTTCTTTAAATCTCTACAAAAAGATCTGAAAGTCTTTGCTCAAATTGCTTTGGTTCTTCATGATCATTATGTGAAGAAATGAATAAGTCCATTGTGTATTTATACTAGAAAAATTTATTTTCCCACTCAAACTTTCACATTTAATACTTTACCTACCACAACTTGGTAAACATAGTTGTGCTCAGTTTACACTATAAATTTTTTGCTCGGTTAATACTTAGATATTACTCGGTTGATACCACAACTTGGTTAACCTTGCTAATTTTTACCGACTAGCAAACATTTACTCGGTCATGCTTTTACTGACTATACACAATTTAAGTTCTAAATATGTAATCCCATAGTGCATTTTATTTCATGTTGATTTGGTGTGCATTCACTAAATATAAGGAACTATTGTAAAATATAACTCATTGAAATTCAGTTCCATACATACCTTTATTGATTAGGTGGAGGTGGTGATATCACCTAATCCAATGGATGAGGTGTCATTGACTACAGTGTTTGATCCAACATTATCATTTGATGCTTTTCTCCACATTTGATTTCTTATCCTTGTGATTTCTTCAATTGTATTTGTATGTATCTCTTGTGCTCAGTCTCTACAATCCTTGCTTAAGTGACTGACCTTGTGACAGTGCAAACATGCCATACCAGTACTTGTCCAATTACAAGATCTTCCTCTCCAATTATTTTTCATGCAATTTTCTGCTACATGCCCATACCTACCATATGTTGTGAAATTAAACCAAGTATTGTAATCCCAAGTATATGCATTACCTTGTCTTCTTATTTGATATGATTTGTTCTGTTCTTAGACTTGCTTTATTTTTTTCCTACATTCTTGCGATATGTGTCCATGCATGTTGCAAGTGCGACAATGTTTCTCCATATAAGGTTTCTTGGGTATCCTATTCAACTTTGATCTACACTCACATGCCTGATGTCCATACTTATTACAATTATAGCAATAACCATTAAATTTAGGAATGGATTTAGGAATATCTTTTGCTTTACTTCTGCAAACATTTGATGTGTGGCCCAGTTTTCCACAATGATAACATGATAGCTTCTTTGGCCTTGTATTAGCATAGGTATTCTTTTGTTCATCTTGTCTTGATGACTCTCCCTACTCGGTATAGCCTAAACCAGTTGTGCTATTAAGTATTTTCTAACTAATCAGAAATTCATCCATTCTCTTAGTATTGTCTGCAACTTTCTTGATCATCTCATTATGTTGTTGTTGCATCTTTACCTCATTTTTCAATCTTTTATTCTCTTCTCTTAATTCACCGATGTCTTCTAGTTTCCTTGTAAGCTCACTATTTACTCAGTTGACTTCTTGATTTATGACAACCATTTGATTAGAAATTTCAAAGTGATGCTTGGTGAGTCTCAGTATCTTAGATTCCTTCTCTTGCAATTTATCAGTCATTTGTCTCCTATCTTCAATAGCCAAGTTTCTTTCTTGTTATACTTTCCTTGCATTGTTCATGGCATCAATCATCCTAACCATTTGTGTCTCTTGACTAATCTGCAGTGCCTTCACTTATTCAGTAAGATATAGATTATTTTTAGATATATCTGATATGGTTCCTTCAGATGTATTAGATATGCTACCAGATCCAAATCCAGATACCTCAAATCGATCATCTATCTCTTCTTCATGATAATCAGTCTCATTATACTGAACTTCCATATCCTTCCTCTTGATCAGTAACTTCTGTAGTTCTTCTTTGGCTTCCTTAAATTGCTCAATATAGATATGCATCTATATTCTTTGATTCTCAATAGTCTTATCCAGCTTATACCTTTCCATCCTTAGATCTTTACTCTTCAGTGGTTAAACTTTCTTAACAAGAGATCTAGCTCTGATACCAATTGTTGGGATTATGGAAAGATAAGTACTGAGAGGTGAGGGGTGAATTTGTACCTTCAAAAATTTGTAGGTATAGATATCATTTAACTGATTGAATCCATTATATAAAATATACATTCAAATATAACTAAAAATTTATTTTGCACGTAATCTAAACAATAAACCATTCATGAAACTTCATACACATAACATGGATATTTTGGTATCATAGAAACCCTTGTAAGAAGGTAAAAACTACGGTGGGGATGACACCCACAAAGCTTCACTATTGCAGTAACAAAGTATGTCAGTTAAGGCTACAAATTGTGATCACTTCTAATGATCTTACACTATTAGGAGTAACATTTAGATCGACTAGATCTACCTGGTTAGAGGATTTTAATAACAAAATACATGTGTGTACTTGGTTAAGATATTTTTCTAAGAATGATTTAAGTCCACTTTGTTAAGAGATTTTGATTCTACTACAATGGTTAAATGGTAATAGTAAAATATATCTATAAATAGTAACTTAATCTTGCCTGATTCAAATCTGTAATATACCATAAAGATATCACCTTCTAGTGATGTATGTATTCTTTTGTTCTACTTGGTAGCCTTGTGTATGTTCTAAAAAACTGAATGCTTCTTTCAAATCCTTCTGTCAAAAACCATGTCTGATCTTTTGATGTCCTTAGTGTAGCTACTCCTTCGTGATACTTTCATAATGACATCTTTACAACTTTTATATCAAACAAACTTGACCTAATTAGGGTTTTACAATATCTTAGAAAACCTGAGATCAATGGTGTAACAAAATAAACTAGATCTACATTACATAGGATTCATCAACAAGTTAATGATTACATCCATATTTAATTTTGTCTCGATCTTGGTAAACCATTTTCTGATCAGTGTGAACCATTTGCATTGTTGTTTGTGCCATTTTAAATTACTATGATGTTTCATATTTTACTCAGTGTTCACTACATTCTCCACTCGATAATTAATTTGTGCTTGGTTCATATGAATACTCAGTGAACACTATGCTCGGTACTCAGTAATCATCTGGCACTCAGTGAGAGTACTCGATTAAAGCCATGTTCGGTTGTGTCATGCTTGGTATATAGGCTTTATGTAGTTGACCAACTATCTTGTTTGTCTCCTTTACTGACTGAATAAATGAATGATTCTAATGACAACCATTAATGCTCAAATAGGAGCAACACAAACAACTATTCTTGAATCTTTCTTTTGATCATTTCTCTGTGACTTTGATATCATATATGTTGATTTTTGTAATTAAGGCTCTACTACAGGTTGAAAATTATTCCTTCATATTATTCTATCTAACACCTCATTGTAAATAATGTTTTATGTCATCCATGTCATTCCATTATTAGCAATGAATCCTTCATTGAGTTATATGCTATTTTTTTATTTTTTTTAATATCTAATAGCAACATTGTTGCACAATACCATGAATCCAAAATGTTGTTTTGACACTATAATCTTGTATCATCTTAAAATGGAAGCACTTCCATGATAAGAGCATTTAGGCCTCCGAGTAAGTGGTCTAAGGTCATGTTAAGTGCCTTGATTGGGTCTTTACATGTATTTGTCTTTTTCCCCTGTTATGCTTTCCTCTGCACCTAATTTTCACTTCATATCTACATTTCCTAGCATTCTGGGTCAGGATCTTGAGGTTTTTGACCAAAAGGTCAAAGTTGACCTTTATGGTTCAAAGTAGACCTTGACCTTGACCTAGGTCAGAGTCGAGCTCATCCTTGACCCCCTGTGTAGATTTCAAATTTCCTTGATTTTTGGGTGTCAAGTTTTGGGGATATTTGTTTTCCCGCCTCCAGGTCGGCCATTTCGGGTTTCAGAATGGTAAATCCTTGAATTGCATTTAATCTAGGTATATTTTCTAAAGGTTAGGACCTAATTGGGATTTAATTGTCCAAGGTGGCCCCTCTAGAGGATTGTGCCCTAGTTCACTATAAAAGGAGGCATTCCTCTCTCATTTTCTCATCCATTATTCACATCTCATCTCAAGCAATTTCTCTCAAACTCTCAAGTGCAAGCAAGCATTTAAGTGTTCAAGCATTCATCCATCAAGGAGATCCATTGTTAGCCATTGAAGGATTCAATCTCTTTGGAGCCCCTTTGAAGATCCATCCTTCTACATTCATCCAAGCCTCCTTATATGCAAAGATCAATTCAAGATTGGTGTTGAAGATCAAATGTCATTGATTTGAGACATCCTACATCCATTGAAGCATTCCTATTTGTGGATTTGAGGATTCAAATCCTCTACAAGGACTTCAACATAAGCAAGGTGAATTGTTTCAATTTCTTTGTTTATGCACACTACATTTCAATTCAATTTCAAGGTTAATTCCTAAATTGGGGTTTGACCAAGGAAAACCCCCCATTTTCTTGCAGGTACAGGTGCAGAATTTCAAATCTAAGAGCGGATTTGGATACCCTTTTTGGTGAACTTCTGAGATCTGTGAATAAAGTCAAAATCGACCTTCAAATAAAGAATCTAGCTATTAACCTTTTATGAGGGTCAAAAACTACCTACTGTCAAAAAGATAAAAGATTTTTGGGTTTTCTTCGTCTCGACGTTTCCAGTCCAAAATAGGTTGCAGAATTGCCTGAAAGTACACACAAACATCAGAAATTGGCATTTTCTAGATTTTCCCTAATTTGAGGTTAGTATTTGTATTTCAATTATTTCAAATTTCAAGCATAATCCTACCATAGGGAAATATAGGGTTTTTCTCTCTCTTTCATATTCTCCATAGATTGATTCAATTATGCATTAACTTTTTGGTTGATCAAATTGGATCTCTCCTTTGGGAATTTGGATTTAGGAGTGGATCTCATATTTCCCCCATACATTTACCCTAAATAGAGGTGATTCCATATTTCCTCTATTCATTTTGGTTAACCCGATGTACTTACTCTCCTTTATTTTTTGGAATTTGATGCCCTATTGTGTTTTGTGGTGTTAGATTTCCTTTATTTTGTTAGTATTAGATTTCTCCTTTGTGTTAGATCTTGCATGCTAATTAAATTTTAAAAAAAAATACAAAAATATTCATGCTTTATGTGTTCTTAGTTTAGTTCATTTGCATTACATTGGTTTATGAGCTTTACTACTACTAGTCCTACTTATAACATTCCGGTTAGAAGAAGTCATAGACTTATGGGTGCCTTTGATCCTGAATCTTCCTCTCCTTTCCTTAGGATCTTGGATCATAATTTGATTCTTCATGATTCCAATCCTACTATGGAGAAAAACTCTTCTCACTCATCTCATGATGAGGATGATGCTTTAAGAGTTCCTCCTGAACAATTCCAAAAACTTTCAACTGAACTTGATAAAATGGGTAATTGGCTTATTCAAGATAACCATAATCAAGATTCTATTCAAGCTATAGATGCTCTTAAGAAAGTTCTTTGTGATAGTGATCAAGGTGTTAACCTCTTGCATGGTATTACTCACCTCGTGCATTCAAATGTTAAACCTTTACCTCAAGATTTAGGGTTGATTCCTTCTATCACTAGTGTTGAACCTCCTTCTAATCCTTTACCTAGTATTCCTACCTATACTCCTTCTTTGGTGATTTTGATGGTTCCCTCTGACCCTATGAGTGTTCCTCCTATGTCCCTTCCTTCATCACAACCTTCATATCATAATGTTCCTTTTACTTATTCTAATCTGCTTCCAATTGTAGTTCCTAGTGTTCATCCAGTTGTGTCTTCTATTCCTGCAGCTTCTTACACCTTACCTAGTGTGTCTAATGTTGCTACTCCTATTTCCTCTAATGATTCAACAATCATCAGCTTCGTTCAAACTGTGTCATCCTTACAACAACAACTTGCTTCCTTAACTCAAACAAGTTTAGTATCCCTGCATGTGACATGGGAAGTCCTTTGTCTTTGGATATTATTCGTGCTCCGATTCCTCAGCAAGTCAATATGCCTCGTCTTGAGAATTATAATGGAAAAGGAGATCATGTTCATCATCTTAAAACATTCCAAATCCTTTGTAGTGATTATGCTCATGACCATAGGATTTTAGCCAAACTGTTTGCTAGAACCTTCCGTGACAAGGCCTTACAATGGTATTGTTCCTTGCCTCCTTATTCTATTGATTCCTTTCCAAAACTTTCTAATGCCTTTATTCAACAATTTCAAAACAACATTGGCCACCAAGTGTCTTTGATTGATTTAATGCATTGTAAACAAAATGCTAAAGAAAAATTAACTAACTTTATTGGTAGATTTAAGCATTTGCATGCTCAAATTTCCTATCCTATTCCTAATATTGATATTCAACGTATGTTTAATTCAAATTTGCAAAAGGATATTAGAGATAAGATTCTTCTTACTGAATTTACCTCTTTTCAACAACTTTGTGCAGCCCTTCATCATTATCAATTACAAGTGAGTCAATTTGAGAGCACCACTCCAATGGCTCCTGTTCCAAATGATAACACAAATGCTACTCCTAATCCAAACAAATTTCAAAAATTCAACAACTATGTCAAGATAAACAAACAAGCAAATGCAGTTGCTGATCAAGTTGTTGTTGCATCCCATAATGCCACTTCTACGTCCACTGCTTTTCAATTAAATCGTATGTTTACTCCTCTTTATGAATCTTTACATGCTATTATGAATAGGTTGTTAACAACTAATATGATTACTTTACCTCCTATTCAACCTCTTTGACATGTTACGATTGCATCTAAATCTTTTGATCAAAATGTTTTTTGTCAATATCATCGTCATAATGGTCATGATACTGAGAAGTGTTATTCTTTAAAACAAAAGGTTCAAGACTTAATTGACTCTAATGTCTTATCTGTTGATAATCTTGATGGTAGTGGGAACAAATCTATTTCTCCTCCTAATCAAAACTTTCAAATCTATATGAATCCTTTACCTACGCATGATACCAATACCATTGCTCAGCTATCTGTTGTGGAAATTTCATATGATTCAAAGATGGATGATCTCAATAATATTGTTAATTAGGTGGAGCATGTTGGTCAATCTGTATATCCACCTCAACCTCAACCTCAACCTCAGATTCAATCTCAAGTTCAATCTCAACCTCAACCAAAACCTAAACCTAAAATGAAAACTCAACCTAAAACTCACCAACAACCTAAGAATAAAAGACCTTGGGAACTTTGATTATCTTTGATGACTCTGAGACTATTAAAGCTCATGATGGTCCACTTGACATTTTTTCTAGGATTTCTTAGATACCTACTCATGGTTGTCTTGTTGATCCTACATCCTTAGTTAATGTGATTACTAAAGAAAATCTTTTTATGAAAAGATTACAATGTGATTCTTATGATACATCGGATGTGTGGATTCAAAATTGTAATGGTTTTCTTTATCCATCATTTGGTTCTATTACTTTACCAATTGAACTTTGTGGAAATATTGTGAACACTACCTTTTTTGTGGTTCCTACTTCTAATCAATTTCAAGTTAAGCTAGGTTTTCCTTGTTTGAATGTCATGCATGCTATTGCTTCACCTATCCATAAGTATCTTAAGTTCATTCATGATGAAGAAGTGAAGATGATTAATCATAGCTTATATCAACCTTCTAGGCCTAGAGATTGTGCTGCTCTTGATTTCTTTTGGCCTTCATTACCTAATTCATGTCCTCCTTGACCTGATAATCTTTTTCATTCATATCAAGCTTATAAACATCATAAGATTCTTGAATTAAGCATACCTCCTATGGAACTTAATCACAGTCTTTTGCCTACACCTTCTATACCTCCTTTAACCATGGCTTCTAGTTCTATTAATCAAGTTCCTTCTATTGATCTTCCTAAAAAACCTAAGACATATCCTATGATTATTCCTCCTATTGTTGATAATCCTATTGATCTTCCTAAAGAACCTATGAAGGATCCTATGATTCCTCCTAGTTCTCAACCTATTTCAAATAAATATAAACATAATCAATCTGCTAATGAACATCATAAGAAGCGTCGTGCTCATGCTAAATCTCATAATTCTATTCTTCAAAGATCTCTACCTTCTTCGGATAAACCTATGCATGATGTGTTAGAAGAAGTTGTTACTAATAATGATGTTAAGATGCATGATTATGATGATTGTATTTGTATCTTAGATCCTATTTTTATTAATTTGGATGAAGAAGATACTCTTGATGATACTGATGATGTTAATGATGAATATGAGACTATTGACATTGACATTGATTTACCTAATATGCTTTCATCAAAATTAACTCTTAAACCTAGTGTCAAACATTGTGATTCTCAAGAGAATCCTTGTTTGGAACTGGCTATCATTCCTACTATGTTGGATATAGTCCCTCTTGCAAGTTACCCACCTTCCCTAAATGATATACAACGAGATGGGGAGAGTAGGTGGCATGCTTGATCGGCTTGTCCTTCATGGTAGCTTTGTTGTGTGTTTTTCTGATGTACTGTGTTTCTCCCATAATGTGTTTGCTAAATCTTGTTAGATTCTTTTATATGATCCTTGTTACTCATTTGGTGCAAGGTGACGAAGGAATCAAAACTGTTGTTCAAATTCCTCTATATGTATCTCTATTCTTCTATGCGTTGTTCAATGTTATGTTGTAATTGTGCTATTGTTTGTAAATGTTTCCTTGTATAATCCACTTGGATTCGAGATATGGCAGTACTAATTCTTTTTGGTCTCCATGTCATGGTCTTAAAAGATTCTCCTTCGTATATCTTATGTGATCTTTCCTCCTTTGTGATCGTAATTCTACTTTCTTTGGGGAATGATGTCAATTCATTTTCAATAATATCATATATATATTATATTATGATCATATTGACCCCACAGTAGGTAGATCCCTTATGTGTTCTCTGTATGTTTTTGTGATATTGTGTGTGTAAAAATTGTACCTAATTTGTAGACACAACACTTCAGTAAAACATTAGAGGTTAGCAAAAATCAAAATCGTGCAATGAATTGAAAGCTAAACTAACCAAGCGATTTACTGCCTTCTAATAGTTGCGAGTATGATTTTCTCAGATTGTATCGAGATCAGTGACCTTGACGACACCTAAATGAAGGATTTGAATGCAATTGATCTAGATATGAGATGTATGCAATTAATCTATTTTTATTTTTTTTTAGATGCAATAAGATGAAAAAGTTGATATGAATCTAGAATCTAAGATGAAATTGATATGCAATGAATTGATCTAACAATGATATGAAAATGAATCTAAATGAATGTAAAAACCAAATTGATCTCACAATAGCCTTGATTCGCAAATAAGCTTTGATTCTCTAGATAGCAATTCACTAGCATAAGTTCGCAACTTATGAGATGATTTGGGATGAGCTGAAGCCTTAATTTATAGAAATCCAGGGCTTTGGAGGTGCATGAATAAAAGCCATAAATCACTCAAATAACTCAGGTTGATTTTTGAGTTATTTTTAAATAAAGGATAATTAACTCACAAAAACATGCAAAAGCAGAGTTTAACTCAAATTAGAAGTTTAGATCAACTTTAAAACTCAAAAATGATGTTGAGTTCCAAAAAGTCAATAACTTGCATTGATTTTTTGATTTGGAGTTTAACTGCTCTTTGATTGTGCACATGGATAATTATGAATTAATAAATAAATAAAGTGATTTATTCTCAACTTAACTGATTTTTGAAATAAAACAATTGATTTATGGGTTAATCAATCATTTAATCAAACTTTTATTCAAAATTACAATATTAAAAATTGACAAAATGATTTAATTAATTAAATAAAATATTTAATCAATTATTTGTAAGATTTTGGATTTATTGTCAAAATTAAATATCATAATTAGGAATAATGGAATTAAATTCAATTAAATAATTAAGTGGCAGTATTAAATCTAATTAATTAAATATTCATCGTATTCAATTAATCAACTTTAGGATAAATAAGATTTATCGTCAAATAATCATTAAATTAAAGATAATTAGGATAAATTAGGAATATTACTAGGAATATTCCCCGATGCAGAATTTAGGATAATCAATTATGATTCGATGATGTTCAGATGTGCCTTTGGTTAGGACTTCGATGTCGATTTCATTCGATATGTTGATATAGAAGACTAATGAACTTATAGCCCATTTTTGGGTATTACATATATTTCCCTTGATTTGTCTTCATCTGGGGGCATCTTGATGTGGAAATGTAATCAGTGGAGTTGTTTATGTTTATATTAAAGCCATTGCTCCTATTAAAGTGTCAGCAATGACTTTAATGTGGGGGCATACGCTCTGCTCACTTGTTGCACACACACTTTTCGATACACACATATTTTTCAAGATACTTTTTTCCCTTTTTGGATTAGTAACTAATCCTTAAAGCATGGATTTATATTTTAGGATCTCTTGATCCCTCTAGTTTCAAGTATACATATATTTTGAGCCCTTAAGGTCAGAGGTGTCCTTAAGACTGGATCTCTTTTGTTTTTGGTTTTATTCTTATGGAATAGAATGTTCCTAAGGGTAAATCCTTGATGGGTTGACTAGTGAATAGCCACATTCACTAGGCAGTTTAATTCCATCTTTCTAGTTGCGTCGTTTCCTTGTGTGGTTCACAATGGGACATAAGTTCTCATTGGGTGAGCTAATCACACCCTTTCTTTCTCTCTCTAGAGATGTCTCTCTTGTTGTGATCTAGGATTTGATGAAGACTTGAGTCCCTAGGGGCTTAAGGTTTCTCTTTGTCCCTTGGATTATGATAAGATTATCTTTTCATTCTGATCTCCTTTACCAAGAGTTTGCATTGAGTCCATACTCTTACTAAAGTGGGGGCTTAATGTATCATCTTAAAATGGAAGCACTTCCATGATAAGAGTGTTTAGCCCTCCGAGTAAGTGGTCTGGGGTCATGTTAAGTGCCTTGATTAGGTCTTTGCATGTATCTAGCTTTTCCCCCCTGTTCTGCTTTCTTCTACACCTGATTTTCACTTCATATCTGCATTTCCTAGCATTTTGGGTCAGGATCTTGAAGTTTTTGACCAAAAGGTCAAATTCAACCTTTATGGGTCAAACTCAACCTCAACCCTAACCTAGGCCAGAGTCGAGCTCATCCTTGACCCCCTGTCTAGATTTCAAATTTCCTTGATTTTCAGATGTCGGGTTTCGGGGATATTTATTTTCCACCTCCAGGTCGGCCATTTCAGGTTTCGAAATGGTAAATCCTTGAATTGCATTTAATCTAGGTATATTTTCTAAAGGTTAGGACCTAATTGAGATTTAATTCTCCAAGGTGGCTCCTCTAGAGGATTGTGCCCTATTTCACTATAAAAGGAGGCCTTCCTCTCTCATTTTCTCATCCATTATTCACATCTCATCTCAAGAAATTTCTCTCAAGCTCTCAAGTGCAAGAAAGCCTTCAAGCATTCAAGTGTTCAAGCATTCATCCATCAAGGAGATCCATTATTAGCCATTGAAGGATTCAATCTCTTTGGAGCCCCTTTGAAGATCCATCCTTCTACATTCATCCAAGCCTCCTCATATGCAAAGATCAATTCAAGATTGGTGTTGAAGATCAAATGCCATTGATTTGAGACATCCTACATCCATTGAAGCATTCCTATTTGTGGATTTGAGGATTCAAATCCTCTACAAGGACTTCAACATAAGCAAGGTGAATTGTTTCAATTGCTTTGTTTATGCACACTACATTTCAATTCAATTTCAAGGTTAATTCTAAATTGGGGTTTGACCAAGGAAAACCCCCCATACAAATAAAACCCCCATTTTCTTGCAGGTACAGGTGCAGAATTTTAGATCTGAGAGTGGATTTGGATACCCTTTTCGGTGAACTTCTAAGATCTGTAAACAAAGTTAAAATCGACCTTCAAATAAAGAATCTAGCCTTTGACCTTTTATGAGGGTCAAAGACTACCTGCTATCAGAAAGATAAAAGATTTTTGGGTTTTCTTCGTCTTGGCATTTCCAGTCCAAAACAGGTTATAGAATTGCCCAAAAGTACACACAGACATCAGAAATTGGCATTTTCTAGATTTTCCCTAATTTGAGGTTAGTATTTGTATTTCAATTATTTTAGATTTCAAGCATAATCCTACCATAGGGAAATATAGGGTTTTTCTCTCTCTTTCGTATTCTCCATAGATTGATTCGATTGTGCATTAACCTTTTGGTTGATCAAATTGGATCTCTCCTTTAGTAATTTGGATTTAGGAGTGGATCTCATATTTCCCCCATACATTTACCCTAAATAAAGGTGATTCCATATTTCCTCTATTCAAATCTATACTCTTATTTAACACTTGTCATTACCTAAAGTATTGTATGAATGTACTTATGCTGGCATATCCTTTTGTAGCATTCCTATGCTCTCTTTTTGTACATGTTTTTGGAACACATCCACTATTATTATGTATTTGTTATTTTATCAATTATTCTAGATGTAAGACCATGACAAGCTACCTGTAGCTGATTGATGTGAGCTATCATATTGTTTGGGTTATTCTTATGACTTAGATATATTATTTTATGCTTGCTTGTAGTCTTAATTGTACTTAAGTCATGTTGTCATTATAATCATCATTTCAAATGTACTTTGTATCATAACATCTACCCTCATTTACTTAACAAAGAAGTGACCTCTTCATATTGTTTAATTTCTACCACCTATTTATGGAAATAAATGCACTTCATCCTTGAATTGTATACCAACTTGATGTTATTTCTCATTGTAGTTTATTTTCTATCATGTAGCACATTGGGATCAACCCTTGTGGGAGCCTATTTGACCCCATGTTCTATAGAATAGACACCTATATCTACACATGAAACAAACTTATCAAATAAAAATGAGCATATGAATTTTTCTTTGATAATTCTAGTTTTCTCAGATATCCGTGATAGACTAGCACTTATTATGCATGTGTGGAACATATTTATATATTTTCAAATATGGGTACACGTAGTGTATCATGAACTGAAATTTATGAGATCATGGATCTAATGTCATTTTATGACTCAAATGCAAGGACTAGGAGCAACAAGGAGACAAGGGTTGGACACAAGGTAAGTGAAAGGGTTGAAGATGATGCATGACAACTCAAGCCAGACTCATCCTCAGGAAATGACGAGTCACCCTTTACTACCTATGCATTAATTTTTATAGAATATGTAAATGTATAATGCTATTTTTATGTGCATTATAATGGTTAGTCTCATGGCTTATGTGAGACATTATTCATTTACATTGCCAATAAAGACTACCTTTTCTCAAAAAAAATTGCACTCTTTTATGACAACAATATGCATGATCCAATGTTATAGTGTAATCTTCTTCTCTTTTTCTTTATGCATATGAATATAATACAACTAAACTTAAACTTATCTTACTATACTTAAAAACAATAAAAACTCTACCTGATTGAGCTTAGTACAACAAAAATCGATAACACTACTGTAGAGAAGAAATTTTCCAATCTATCGTGCTATTTGAGAAGCTTTCCTAATCCCCAAGTTTCTCTGAGGGGTAAAGGGGGGAGTTCAAGTCACCTCCAATCATCCAACATTTTACTTTGAATACAATCTACCAAAACATTCCATAATTCAACCCTACTAGCATTTGTGCTAGGGGCATAAAATTTTATTAAATTCTATTTTTTGGCTGACAATGTATCTTCCATTTTTATTATTATGTTGTTCCTATTATAAGTCATAAGGACTCCTTTGAACTTCAAAATGTTCCAAAGAGTAACCAATCCACTAGAGGCACCTTCAAAATCAAAGATTAATAAGTGATCCATGGACCAAACATTTTAAATAATATTTTTAAACAAATGTTTTCATTTTCATTTCTTGAATAAGAAGGATATCTACTTGATTCCCTATTAGGAAACACTTGAGTAGATTCTATTTAGTAGGGCTATTAAGCCCTATTAAATTCCAAGAAAGAAAATTCATAGAAAAAAAGGAAAAGAGAGATCATCAGGACCAATAGGATTTGATCTAAACTATCTATTTATTTTTGTTCTTTACCCCTAACAAACTCTCAAGGGTTTTCTATTCACCATTGGCCATGTCCCTTATCACTTCTTTGATTATTGAATCCTTTTGGGATGGTCTTCCAACTTTATTATCTGCCCCCACATCTGGTTTTTTGCCTTTTTTTATTAATTATTTATTTTCATATGTTCCCCTTCATTTTATTCTACTATACTAGGAGAAGAGAATCCCAGAACTATTAGAGAATATTTTAGGCTTTTTCTCTCTTTAGACTTATCCACTATCTTTAGAACTATTTTCTCAACCTTGGGTGAGAGAAATATTTCTCCTTCCTCCATATCTTGAAGAGAATAAATCTCTGCCTATTATTTGTATGCATTTGTAGGTGTATCAAATTGAGATATTGGAATTTAAATAATAGTTTCTCCTTCTAGAATTTTTTAATATTTACTTGGGGAGAAGAGATGTAAACTATTACTTTGTGATTTTTTAACAGGATTAGATGGCTTTTCATTCTCATTATAGGTATTCTCCTTAACCAAAGGTTTATACTCCTTTTCTTATTTCTCAATATCCTTCACCTTATTAACATTTAGTTCTAGCCTAACCTCAAGATTCCCCTTTTATTTATTAGAATATGAAGTAGAAACAAAGTTTATGGGACACTCTAAATCCTTCATAGATTCAAGTTCTCTAGGAATATTATAAATAGTATCCTATAAAATTTTACACTCATTTACTTACGATGCTATTCTTTGCTCACAATTATATTGAGAACCTCAAAGACCCAAAACTTGTTGATATTGATGGATCTATTTACCCTTAACTAAAACATGCATTCCCATCATTGGATTTTGACTAGGATTATATTGATAACCCTTTGGACCTAGTTCTTGTGAAGATTGTTCAATCTATTTTACCATTGCTATTATATTCCTCCCCATACTAAGTTTTTTAAAATCCACACTAAGGTGACAAAATCTATTGTAATTTTGACAAAATTAGTTGACATTTTCTTATTCTGAAACCTGATTTCAACTTCCAAATTTTGACCTTAGGATCACCAAGTCTACAATAAGAAAATGAGGTGTAAATTAAAAGGAAGATGACCCAATAGATTCAAGTAGGAATTAAGTTCTAAGTGATTTCATTGATCCTTGTGACAATGATTAGGATAAGTTGGATATGAGGGGATATGATAGGATGATGTAAGATAGAAGAATAAATAGGTAAAAATAAAAAGTTTTAGTAGACACTAATTGAAAAAAAATAGACAACAACCTCTAAGTACCTAAAATAGTAATCGGAAGGTAGTACTAACTTGTGATTTCAATTTGGAGCTGATTTGTAGGGTATAGATAACATTGGGTGTTTTATTCTCAGGTACAGAATTCTTGAGCCATTATGTACCCTATACTTTTGTCTAAAACTTTCATGGAAAAATTTTCAGATCCTATGCTTTCTATATCTGCAATGGTAGGTTTTCCACCTATTCCTACAAATAAAAAAATGGGAAAAATATTGTGGAAATGGGGTTGCCTTGGTCAAACCATGATTGATGAATCAATCTTGAATTTGAAATGAAATTGCATGAAAATAAAGTATGTCAATAAAAAGGTAAATGTTAGATTTACCTTGTAAATGTGTATACCTTCATAAATGAATATTGGCATCACACATATTTATGAGGATGCTTGTATGTTGCTTGAATTGTAGTTTTTGAACCTTGGAATATAGAAAGGAATCAAGTATGCCTTCACAAATACATAAATCTGTGAATATTCCTCATATATCTTTAATGTTATTTTGCTTGATGGTCACTTGCTTGGAAGGAATAATGCATGTGGGTGGTCAAAGGATCTTCTTTCTTGGTTGATAAATCCAGTACTTGGCCATTATGGGATAGAATTTTGCTACAGTGGAGAATATTGTAGATTCTTTTGAAGCTTGGAGAATATTAATCGATCTTAAATTATCTTAAAAATCTTGAGAGAAACATGAAATCTTGATCTTGGTTCTTGAATTCTCGCTTGTGGACCTTGTCCAACTAAGCAGAGATAGTGTGCTTTTATACCTCTCACAACATTTTGGGGATAAAAAATTAGAGGAGGATGACACAATTTCTAATATCCCACTAAAATATTGTAGTGACCTACCCATTTTAATTTGGGCCCAAATATCAAGGAATAGATCACCTAGGGCATTCTATTATTGAGAACATATCACCCATGACATTTTGTACCCAAGGAAATAGGCCAAAATTTGAATGGGGAGTTAGGAATGAAGAAAAGATGATGAAAATGGAGGAGATGGGTTTTTGGATCAAGCATAAAAAAAACATAAAATATTGAGAACACAAAAATGAGGCCTAATTGAGAATCTAATTATAGGTACTTACAATTTAGGATGATACATTTAGAACCCACTTTAGAAAGAGTATGAGACTACCTAATTCTCATGATAAAGTAGATCAATACATTGGAAAAAATATTATCAAGATCAAGGAGACAAGAAAGAACCAATCCCCCAAGTGACTTAGGTGCTCATGAAATCCAAAACCAAGATAAAAGAGGAAATGAGAGAGAGAGAGAGAGAGAGAGAGAGAGAGAGAGAGAGAGAGAGAGATGACTAACTAGCCTAGTAGGGTTTTCCTTACTATGCGTCATGCAAAGAGAAGGCATTACTACAAAATATGGAATTGATAATCTAGAAATCTATGAGATTCTAGTCAACCCATCAAAAAAAGGAACCCATACAAAGCATATTCTACTAGGAAATATGCGAAAAGAGGATCAATCCTTAGGGAAAGCATTGTATCCATTAAGGAATCCAAAAAAGAGATCAGTCCTAATGAAAGCATAGTTTCCAAAGGGATCTATAAAAAAGAGGACCAATCTAAGGATCCACTGAATAATGCATAGGGAATGATAATGAAATGAGAGGACAATCCTAAGGAAAACATTATATCCTTAGCCATCTACATAAGAGATTGAATTAAATTGTTGTTGTTGTTGTTGTGTGTGTGTGTAAAATATGAAACAAGGGGAACAATGCATGCCCCCAAATCAAAGCGATTTAAAATGCCTTAATGAGAGCAATGACTTTAATAGAGCATACATGCACCCACAATAGATGTTTCCACTATGAGATGCCCCCAAACAAGGACAAACTAGGGGAAATGAAAGACATGACAAAGAGGGCAAAAAAGGGATGTACTAACTTGGGTCAATATGATCATATGATAACTCATGTATATCAATAATTATATCAAAATGAATTGACATCATCCCCCAAGGGTAGCAGAAATATGAATACAATGGAATATCATATAACAAATATAAAGAAGAGTCTTTTTGGGATGACATTGCAAAGACCAAAAAAAATTGTTTCTACCACTATGTATCATCTCTAGTCAAACAACACAAAGTCACATTTATGAACAATACCACATGCATGACATAGCATGTATATGACATATAGAAGAAATGAGATGCAAATAAATTAATGCCACAAAAAAACGTTTCCTTTATCTCCTTGCACCAGAGAAACAAGGATCTCTTAAAGAAATCTAAACATAACATATAACAAGAAAAACTTCATAGGGTAAGTACAACATGCCATACAAATACATGAAAGAATCCACCATACAAGAGGAGTTAGTCAAGTATATCTCTTTCCTCCCTAGCTTGGTTGTTATCATTTAGGGAAGGTGGGAAACATGCAAGAGGTTCAAATTCGAGCACGGTAGATAGAGATATCTCACATTCCAAAAAGGGAACATGCTCTAATGATGAGTCACTTTGTTTGTCACTAGGAGAAAGAGATAATTATTTTACAAATCTAGCAAGTAAATTGTAATTAATATAAATAAGCTCATACATGTCATTAGAATCACTAACATGAACATTATTTTTATTAGAAATATTTTCATCATCAAGAGTATCTTATTCATCCAAACTAATCAAAATAGAATCTATAATACAAATAGAATCATCATTTTTATGTAATTTCATCCTTTTGAGATTAACTTCTTCCCTTGGGCTATGCATAGGTTGGTCAAATGGAATCAAGGAATCATTAGGTGTCTTAGGAGAGGAAATTTTTTAGGAGAAATCTAATGGGATCTAGCATATCATCTAGATCTATGGTCACAAGAAGAATGGTTACACTTAGTTTTGTTCAAAATTTGAGGTGGTTTAGGGTCAATCAACATCAGGTCCTTTTCTTCTTGAAAAGGAAGAATAGAAGGAACCACACTAGGTTGAGAGATAGCAATTTTTGGGCATTCGTAAGATATAGGAGGTGGAACTAAAGCATAAATAGGAGGTATGAGAGTTGTAGGAAGGATTCCAAGTTTAGGGAAAGGAGATGAAACTATAGAATTTATGATAGGAATAAATTATCTTTGTGAGGTTGAATTGGTTGAGGCATGCTAGGAAAAAAGAAGTCAAGTTCAAAGCTTCAATGACTAGCTAAAGGCTGATAGAGGGTATGGTTAATTGTGAAGATTTCTCCACCATGGGGAAATTTCAAACACATGTATAGGAGAGATTATAGATTTTATGGAAGTGAGACAAGGAAGGTCAACTATATCTTGAAACTGATCAAGAGTTGGGATGACAAAAAGGTGATGTCTAAAATTTCCTACCGATTTATATGGGGAAGGTAATGGAACCATGGGTGGGGCAAGTGAAATCATTAAAGTTTTCAATCATAAAATTTGATTTTCCATAGAAGTCTTGTTGGAGGTGTCTTTTGTAAAGATATTCTTCAGTTATAAGATTCACCATGCAAGTAGGATCCCTAAGGACTCTACAAGAGGGAAGGCCATTAATCTTCACAATAATGTAAAGAGGACTATCAAATGTCCTAATAGTCTCATTAGGATCAAATTTAATGAAAGATTAGGTGTTGGTTTAGGTTTCACTTCATATTGATCAATAGGGTTGACAAAATTATTTTCCTCGATACACTCATCATCATATTTCATAATAGTAGGAGGGTCAACAACATTGGAAGATGATGACAAATAATGGGTAGAATTAATGATATTAGTAGAAAGGGAAGGTGAGGGATTGGTATAAATTTACAAGTTTTGGTTGGGAGGAGAAAAAAAATAATTTCCTTGATCATTAACACCCTCAACAAATATAGCATTAGAATCAATAATGTCTTGGATAATAGTTTTCAAACTAAAGTACTTTTCAATATCATGACTAGGTTGATGATGATATTGGTAAAAAGATTTAGGATGAAATTTTTTGTTGGATTGTTTTGAAGGATAAATTGGTTTAATGGAAGTGATAAAAAAGAATTAACCAAATTCAACATCACATTATGAAAAGATTTAGAAAGAGGTGTAAAATTTGAGAAGTTTTAAAAATAGATGAAAATAGAGCGACACGTTTGGATGTTGTTGCCACTTGCACATCAATGTTGTTTGATGAATTGTTGATCTTGATGAAGACTTTAGGATTTTAAAACTTTTGGAATGACTAGGATGTTGCATTACTCTTATCAACTGAAGCCATTGGAGTGTTTATCTCAAATTGACTCACTTGAAGCTAATAATTATGAAGCACTACACATAATTGAGTAAAGGAAGAGAATTAAGAAATAAATATATCATCTCTAATTTATTTTATAAATTAGAAATGAAAATACATTTAATATAAATATTAGGCACATGATAACAAATTTGAGCATGCAAATGCTTAAATCTATGAGTGAAATTAGTCACTTTTTCTTTAACACGTTGTTTACAATGCATCATATCAATCAAATAAATCTTAGGACCAATATTTTTTTGAAACTATTGAAAGAAAGCATGACCAAGTTTTTGACATGAATCAATAGAATAAGGAAGTAAATAGCAATACCATTGCAAAGGCTTCTCTTGAAATGTTCTAGTAAATAGATTAGCCATTAGTTTATGATCCTATGAAAAGTCACTACATAATGTTTGAAATGTTTTCACATGAGTCAAGGGATCACCTTTACTAGTATAAGTCTCCATGTGAGGTATTTCCATGTATTGAGGGATAACGATGTGAATGATATCCAAGGGAAAAGGGCTATCAATATCACATATGGGGATATTAAATTTGGATTGTGTCATGGAGGCAATTTGTTGTTGCAAGGGTGAAATGGTTTGAGTAATAATATTGATAGTGGATTTAATGGAAAGGTTGGTATGAGGAATTTGTGAAAGGTTTCAAGAATTATGGGAAATTAAAGGAACATTGGAATATTAAAATGGCACATTGTTGTAGGCAAGCATGGATGAAGGTTGGGAAACACATGGAACACTTGAAGGAGGGACAATAGGATTATGAATACTTCTAAGACTAACATGAGTAGGATTAATTTTTGAAAGGGATGTAGTAATGAGAGGTGTGGAATATGTATAAATACTAGGTAATGAAGTAGGAATAGGAATATAAGTATCAACGCTAGTGTTAGGTTGAGTTAAACCGAGATCATGAGCATAATGTTTAACAGGTTCAATATTGTTATGGATAAGATGGAAAATAGTATACAACTAATCAACACCATTCTCATCATTATTAATCATCTTCCTTGTTGTATCTACTAAAGAGATGGCTTCTATATTAGAATGATCTTGACCTAGCCATTGCTCAATTTTTTCAAATTCATGGGAAATTTTTTGCACTTGGATAGGAGACACTCTTAAGGTCTCATCTTCATCATGAGAAGAGTGGGAAGAATGATTTGTTAGAATGTGAGGTTGATGCTATCTATGTTTTTGTATATAATATTATCATTGATGTCAACATATCATCCTAGCCACTTGGTGTATCATTTGTTATGTAACTAACTGGTTTGGCGTATTAGTTGTATATTGGTTGATGTGCATTGATAGTCTATATGTTTCAATTGAATTATTCTCTGACAATTTTTAGTGAGTTTTCTTCGCTGGTTGCAACATGTGGGTGTATTTGTGGACTAGATTGATCCTATTTGGATGTGTATCTCTTGTATTTTATGTTCCCAACTATGTGTATGTAATGTGTTGATTATATATGTTGTAATTAAGTGCATTGGAGATGGTGTTGCATGTTGGCTGATCTAGGCATGTTGTAATGTTCAAGGTGGTCCTCATTTCATTCCTTACTACTATGGGAATGTCTTGGTGTGACCTGATTCAAATGGTTTGGCTTACTTGGTGGATCTCATCATGCTATATAAGTAGAGCAAGGAGTTCAGGTGCTCATGTAACCGATGAGACTCATGTACGGTGATATGTGAAGTGATTGCAAATCTATTTGTAGGAGATCTATGTTCATGTGTAGCAATGTGTTGATCTCAGTGGTAGATTCTATATTTTTTCATATTATTTGGTAGTGAGCCTTATTGTATCAACAACAAGCCTTATTGTATAAAAAAAGAGCCTTATTGTATAGGCAGTGAGCCTTATTGTAAGTATTCAAACAATGAGCCTACTTGTAGTGAGCATAACTAACAATGATCCTTTGTAAAAAAATCACCTTACCAGTGTCATCTTAATAGGTGTTTTACATTTCATGAGAATTATTTTCTTCATGCTTTTTCCTAAAATGGATTTCCAAGTAAATCTTGGTGTTATTTATATCAGTGTATCTATTTTATTCATATTTACATTTTATGTGGTTGTTTAATGTGCTTAATTGGCAAACTTGAAGTTGTTATTACTGTTGTTTATGAGTTGATCGTCAGATAAAAAATTTTGTAAGTTGTGTGGGAATAATTGAATCACCCCCTCTTATTTATTCAACATGTTCAACAATTGGTATCATATACTAGTTCCTCGGTGAAGAGCTTAACCACTTGCAAAAGATCTGATGACACATAAATTATATATCCCTTTGTTTGATAGATCATATTATAGTTCATGGAATGATTAGATGAAAGGATATTGGTTTCGATTGGTTACAAGACCTTAAAGCACATGGAGACAAAGTATGTATTTACTCCAAATGAGCTTAACATTCAAGATGAAATCAAGAAATATGAGGAAAATGAAAAGGCAAGGCATGCTATTATTGGTAGTTTATCAAAGACTGAATTAGCCAAGGTTATTTCTTTGAAGACTGCTTATGAAGTTTGGGAAAAGTTAAAAGAAATCTATGAGGGGAATGACAGAGTTAAGTTATCTAAGAATTTGATGACTAAGAGACATTATGAGAATCTAAGAATGTAGGACAATGAATATATCAAATGCTACTTTTAGAGAGTTAAGATTGCAGTGAATGAACTCAAGAACCAAGGAGGAACTATTACATATGAAGACTTCATGGAGAAGATCTTGATGCCATTACCAAAAAACCATAGTGATAAGATATTGACAATTGAGGGAGTATATGATCCAAAGAAGTTTACCAAAGAATAATTGTTTGGTACCCTGATCATATTTGAGTTAAGGAAGTTTGGAAGAGACAAGAGTAGATCTGAAACAATGTTCAAAGCAACAAAATTAGATGATGATCTTGATGGTGATGATGAAGAAGAGTTTGAAGAAAACTTTGCAAGGACATTAAAGAAAGGTACCAAAAAGAATAAAGGTATGTTACCTCTAAATTATTTTAGATGTGGTAAAATTGGTCATTTGGCTACTAGATATCCAGAGAAGGGTCCTAGAAGGAAGTTTAAGAAGTTCAAAAAGAAGGCTTACTATGTGAATTAAGATGCTAGTATATTTTTAGATGATGAATCAAAGATAGAAGACTATTTGTTCTATGTTGAAGAAGATAAGAAATTAGAAATTGATATTACTAAAATCTATGTTGAAGTTGATGATGGTGTTGAAACTACTTTATATGTTAGAAGAAACAAAAATGAATGGTTGATTAATAGTTTTTGTTCCCATCATATGACTAGAGATAAAAGTAAACTTGTGTCTCTTAACAAATATGATGGTGGTCCTATTAGATTTGGTGATGACAAAGCAACTTTCATTGTTGGAAAAGGCTCTATTACTTTTGATGGAAAGAATAACACTAACAATGTATATTATGTGAAGGGTTTGTATCACAATTAGTTGAGTGTTGGATGAATGTGTGGAAATAGATATGATGTCATTTTGAAAAATGAAGGATATTCAATTAGAAAGTGATACGGAGAATTGATTTCAATCAAGAAATGAATAAGAAGGAACATGTACCAGCTTGAAGGAGATTCAGAGGGTTTTTATTTACTATCTCAGACTAATGATGGTTGGATTTGGCATCGAAGGATGTGTCACATAAACTTTGATAGCCTGGTGAGAATTAGCTCATCTCATGTAGTAAAAGATCTAGCCAGACTATGTAAACTAGAAGATATCACCTAGAAGGGGTGTCAAGAAGGAAAGCAGAGAAGAGAATAATTCAAGATGAAAGACTATTCATCTACCGGTGTAATAGAGATTGTGCACACTGATCTTTGTGATCCTACTAGAATAAGAAGTTTTCAAGGTGAAAGATACTTTATACTTTTTATTGATGACTAATCAAGGATGACATGGGCTTCTTTTCTTAGTGATAAATCTGAGACATTTAATAAGTTCAAGATATTTAAGGCTAGAGTTGAGATTGAGTGTGGTAGATATATTAAGTGTTTGAGATATGACAAAGGAGGAGAGTTTATATTTGATGATTTTGAAAGTTTCTATGAAAAGCATGGAATTAAGAGACAATTTTTAGTAGCAATAACATCACAACAGAATGGTGTAGTAGAAAGGATGAATTGGATAATCTAGGATGTAGAAAGAACTATATTGAAGGAAGTAAATTTACTAGAAATCTATTGGAGAGAAGTAGTACATACTACTATGTATACACTTAACAAATTTCTATACCAGAAGAAATATGGAAAGACTTCATATGAGCTACTATTTTTATCGATTGTAAGCTGACTAAGGAGGATGATTCATCAAAAGAGGATACAACTAAGTATAAATTAATGATTGGAGGATTATTGTACTTGAATACTACTAGACCTGATATCATCTATGCAGTATGTTTCATAGCCACATTTTAGTAAGAACCAAAAGAGTCACATATTATGGTAGTAAAGAGGATTTTCAGATACTTAAAAGGAATAGAAGATATGGGATTATAGTATCCGAAAGAATAAGGATTTGCACTGATGACATGTATAGATGTTGATTGGGTAGGTTGTTTGGATAACAAAAGGAGTGCCAGTGGTGGAGCATTCTTTCTTGGCTCCTAGTTAGTTACTTGGTCAATCAAGAAGTAGGATTTTGTAACACTATCAACGGTTAAATCATAATATATTGTAGCATCCTCATGTTTTACTCAAGTATTATGGTTGAAGAAAACTTTGAAGGATATAAGAATTAGTTTTTTTTAACCAAATCCTATTATGTGTGATAATACCAATACTATAAGTATGTCAAAGAATCCAGTAATGCATTGCAAAACAAAATATATTGATAGTAGATGTCCCTTTATCAGAGATAAGGTTGTGGAAGGTGCAGCTAAGCTTGATATGTGCCCAAAAAAAAACATATAGAACACATATTCACCAAACCTTTTTGCAAGGATACTTTTGAGTATCTCATGGGGAATCTAGACATTTCCCCTCTTCCTATTGATAACTAAATGCACATGTATGTGCATTAGTCTAGTGCTTTACATTTCTATATTTCTGGACCAATGCTTGGTGGCTTCCTCATAGGGGGAGTAGAGTATGTTTTCAAGGGGGAGATTTCTTGGAGCTTTGCCATTTTTGTCAAAGTGGGAGAAAGTTGGAGAAAGGTTGAAGTTAGTTTCTATGCTTTGTTATTGATGAATGTTGCCATCAATGAAAAAGGGGGAGATTGTTAGAATGTGAGGTTGATTCTATCTATGTTTTTGTCATTAATATTTTCATTTATGTCAACATATCATCATCCTGGCCTCTTGGTGTATCAATTGATATGTAACTGGCTAGTTTGGTGTATTCATTGTATATTGGTTGATGTGCACCAATAGTTTGTATGTTTTGAATAAAGTATTCACTAACATGTTTCAGTGAGTATTCTTCATTGGTTGTAACATGTGGGTGTTTGTGTAGAATAGATTGATCCTATTTGGATGTGTATCTATTGTATTTTTTGATCCTATCTATGTGTATGTAATGTGCTAATCATATCCTTTGGAATTGAGTGCTTTGGAGATGGTTTTGCATGTTGGATTGAGGGAGGCATGTTGTAATGTTTGAGGTGGCCCTCATTTCATTCCTTACCACTGTGAGAATATCTTTGTGTGACCAATTTCAAATGGTCTGGCCAACCTAGTGGATCTCATCATGCTATATAAGTAGAGCAAGGAGTTTAGGTGTTCATGTACTTGATGAGACTCACATGTTGTGATACCTAAAGTGATTGTGAATATATTTGCAAGAGATCTATATTTGTGTGTAGCAGTGTGTTGATCTTAGAGGTAAATTATATCTCTTTTCATATTATTCAGCAATGAGCCTTATTGGAAGTGTACAGATAATGAACCTACTTGCAGTGAACATAATTGATAGTGAGACTTTGTAAAAAATCACCTTACCAATGTCACCTTAACAAATATTTTACATTTCATGAGAATTATCTTCTTCGTGAATTTTTCCAAATTGGTTTTCCACGTAAGTCTTGGTGCTCTTTGTGTCCGTGTATCTATGTTATTGATGTTTACATTTTATGTGGTTGTTTAATATGCTTAACTGACAAACCTGAAGTTGTTATTACTATTTTTTTATGAGTTGGCCAAAAGAGAAAAAGTTTTGTAAGTTGTGTGGGAATAACATATTTACCCCCTCTTAGTTATTTGACCTATTCAATAGAATCATTAACAATAATGGGAATGTGTGTCACATAAATATTCTTAGGAAACAAAGAGGACTTAGGATCAAAGGAACCCATAAGTCTACAAATTTGCCTAACTAGAATGGTCTATATAAGAATCAATGTTATAACACTCTTGCATAAGGAAATGAAAGAGAGATATGCTTAAAAAATGAAAAGAAATAAAAAAAGAAAAAACTCATTAAATTAAGCATAATTGTACATGAAACCTAATGAAGAACACATCTAACCATAAAATGATAACGTATAGAAAGGAGTTCTGATACCAAAAGTAGAATGAAAATTTTATAAGTTGGGTTCACAAAAATATGCAATGATGAAAAGGGGTGCAATTAAATAAATAGGGTAGTGTACCTTTTCCTAATAGATAATCAGAAGAAAGATGACCCAATAGGCTCAAGCAGGACTTAAGCACTAAGTTAGTGCAATGATTCTTTTTTATAATGATTATAATGAGCTGGATTTGAGGGAATATGATAGGACAATGCAAGATAGAAGGGTAAATAGACAAAAATGACAAGTTATAGTAGACATGGATTGAAAAAAAGAGACAACAATGTGTAAGTACCTGAAATAGTAACCAGAAGGTGGCACTAACCAGTGATTTCAATTTGGAGATGATTTTTAGGGTATATATCACCTTAGGTGTTTTGTTCTTTGGTATAGATCACCTGAGGCATTTTGTACCTTGTACTTTTGTCTTAAAATTTCATCGATAGTCTGTCAAATCTTATACTTTCTAGATCTGCAATGGTAGGTTCACCAGCTATTACTGGACATAGAGAAATGGGGAAAACATTATGGAAGGGGGTTTGCCTTATTCAAACCCTAGTTAAGGAATTGTTGGTAAGAAAATTGTCCCTCTTCTTGTCCTCCTTTTATTTTCCCAATTTTATAACGAAGAACAGCTTTACACAACAGTTGGGAAACCGTTTCTGAGAATATCTAGTTTCCCTCTGAATTGAGGTACAGCTCCCTATGCAAATGATATTCAATGAATTGTGTTTTATCTCTAATTCCTACAGCAGGGTATGTTCTTAACCAAAGAACAACAGAGGCAAAACCAAGCTAATCCTATCTAGGACTAACTCAGATAGATTTAGATTCTAATTCTAGCCAACTTCAGGAACTCACACATCCTATGACTTCCCAATGTTGGTAATGCAAGAATGTTGTTAGTTTTGTAAATGCAATGTTATGAGAAGATTAAACATTCAAATCTTTGCAACAAGATCAAATGATAGTACTCTGATCTACCATCCAATCACCATTTGACTAAGAATACAAGACAGTGCTCAAAACTGATCATAACAATACTCTGATTGAAAATAATCAGAAAAGTGTTGCCCAAATACTCTGATTCATAACAAAACTTTCCTTGTTTTAAACACACAAACACAATACTCTGATCATATTTTCTTGCAAACTATAGCCAAATCTATTACAAAAATTGAACATTAATCTCAATGCATGAATGAAAATACATAAATTAAACATGCTCTCTCCTCCACTCCAGCTCTCTGACTGTATGCAAAAAAAGGAAGCACATGGATAGTAAAGAATTGACACCAAGTATGATTGTCTCTGCAACCTCTCTTCATGCCAAAAATTTTCCGACCCTTGTAATTCACTTTTTCAGTAGTATATATAGAGTTTACAATCATACAACATCATGGGAATGCCAAGTGTTTCAAATTCTAGAATTTGAAAAGACTAGAACCAGAGATCTACGAAGATACAATAAGAGGAACTATTTTGAATTTGTCTCTTCATCTGATCTGGTTCAAGAAAAGAAACTGAATAGACATTTGTCTAACTAAAATGACTTAGTTAATAGAATCAAAATTGCTAGACATATATCTTAATGATATTCTAAAAACATCTGCAGACCTGCATTCACAAATAGAGCTAACCCGGCCACTATCTTTCTTTTGCATTGGTGAATGAATTTGACATAAAAGAAGTCGATTGACACATAAACTTTATCATCATCACCACTCAAGGACACCTTTTTTTACATCTATTGAACTACAAGCTACAACCTGTAAAATATCTGTATGGAAAGTGTATGCAGTATCATTGGGATTATCTTCCCCATTTTGTTCTTGCACATTATCATCTTCCTTATCAACATCTAGAAGATCTTCCCCATCACTGTCGACCTCTTGTTAACTGATCTATGTGTTGATAAATCTTAAAGGATAAAAAAAACATGCCCATGATCTATACTGCAATGTTTGTCATGACACTTCACTGTGTCGAATTCCATTCTCAGTTTTTACTCTATATAGAACCACAATAATCATGATCACAGTGATAATCTTGTTGATAAAACACCGCCATTAGCTTGGGAACCAATATGTAATTCCATTCATGATATTAAATCTTTGTGCCAAGTCCCCATGCACCTGTTTCTTCATGTCAAATTAAATTTCATATCATTCGGCTTCATTGTCGCTTGATCGCATAGCATTATTTTAATTCTTGCGATCATGTGACCACTTTATCATTGGTGCAATATTTAATAACTATTCCATCTCATCATCACACTTGTGTTGTTGGCATATGTGGGTCCCAGCTTGGCAATGCTAATCTTCTCTATCCTTTCCACATTTCCTCCACACCTACTCGGGTTTCCTTTTTGCCTTGTCACATGATCGCAAGGCTATTATTTTATTCATGCGATCATGCGACCGCTCTATTATTGGTGCACGTGGACTCCAACTCGGGTGTCAAAGAATCTCCTGTGGCTTTGAGGAATAGCAAAAACCATTGATTTATCATCGCATATAAACCTTATGGACCCACCACCACGTGGCACAATCTCGCTTTGTCACAAAGCATATTCCACAACATAGCAGAAAAGCGATAACCGTCGATTAGGAATCTTGATCATTACGTTGGCAGAGATAATAGCACCACAAACATGGAACCACTTTACACATGTCATCATCTCACATGATCGCCTGGCATGTTTTAAACTCTTGCGATCATGCGACTGCTCTGTCATTGGCGCACATGGACTCCAGCAGGGCACCATCTATTTCCAGTCTCCCTTTTCATTGACTTTTCTTACCACCCGAACCTCCACTGTCACATGATCTCATGGAAGTTATTCCATTCATGTGATTATGCGACTAGTTAACTTGCTCGGCAGTTCATTTTAGCCTTTGTCGCATAAACTCAAGGCAGTTATTTTGATCTTGCGATCGTGTGACCTGCCAACAACCACACTACCACTTTTACTGCAGTTTTATTATTTTATTTTTTTTACTCATTTCAACCTTCGTGGCTTCATGACTCAATATGAAAATATCCATTTGGAAAAGGTTTATACAACCTTTCTAAGACCCATAAAAGAAACTTGAATTCAATGGTCTTAGTCAATGATGCCTTCTTTTTAAATAAAAACTTGTTTTACTATTTTTAAAGAAATGAATCCTTTTAACTTGCACACTGTTATATAGAGCGGAATTCTCTGAATAGTACAATGCCAACTCTATCACTGCATCATCCATATGAAGAGTGTCCTGAGATCGTGACTTCAATCACCATTCCATCTGAAAGAGATCATCAATGGGAGCATGATATCCTTGCCAGGTTGGGGTCTATCACCTACCCATTATGACAAGACTTCCAAATAACCCACCCGGCTTGAAAAGAAGAAGGCAATGGTAGGGAAACCTGGCAAGGACAACCTATCCTGAAGGAAACCTAGACTTAGACTCAGACATGACTAAATCTGACTTGACATCAAATACTTCCACTTTTAACAACATGGTTATGGGGTGAAAAGTGGGGCAACAGGAACCAAAGTTGAAATTAAAATGAAATTGCATGAAATAAAAGTATGTAAATAAAAAGGTAAATGTTAGATCTACCTTGTAAATGTGATACCTTCATAAGTAGATATTGAGATATCACATATTTATGAATATTCTTGTATGTTGCTTTAATTATAGTTATTGAACCTTATAATGTAGAAATCAATCAAGAATTCCTTAAAAATGCATATATCTTTGAATAATCCTCATAGATCTTTAATGTTATGGTCACTTTCTTGGAAGGAAGAATGCACACGGGTGGTCAAAGGATCTTTTTTCTTGGTTGAGAAATACTCTACTTAGACATCATAGGAGAGAAGCTTGCTATGATGGAGAATATTTCCTTAAAATATTTCTTGGATGCTTGGAGAATTCTAGATCTTGAATTCACTTGTAAATCTTGAGAGAACATATGAAATCTTGATCTTTATTGTTGAATTCTTGCTCATGAATCTTTTCCAAATGAAGAGAGATAGGGTTATTTGATACCTCTAACAATATTTTAGGTCTCAAAAGTTAGAGAAGTTTGTTACAAGTTCTAATATCCCACCAAAATACAACAATAGGCCACCCATTTGAATTTGGTCCCAAATCTTAGGGAATAGAATGCCTAGTGTGTTCTATTCCTGGGAATAGGTTATCTAGGGCATTATGTACATAGAGAAATATGAGCAAATTTGAGTGGGGAGTTAGGAAGGAGGAAAAGATGCCAAAATGGAGGATATGGGTTTCTAGATCAAACAAAATGGACATGAAATCTTGACAATACCAAAATAGGGTCTAATTGAGCATCTAATTATAGGTTCTTATAGTTTGGGATAGTACAAAAAAGTAGGGAGAACTATATTAATAACCACATTAATTGAGATCTTAGAAAAATCAAACTTTTCCTCTACATGACGACTTTATCAACCATTAGAAGGGTCCCAAATGAGTCCACTATACCTCTAAAAACACTACAATCCCAAAATTATAAAGGGAGACCAAGGAGATGAATCCAAGTAGGAATGATTTCCCCCATGTCATTAAGGGGTTGAATCTCAGTTTTCACTTACACATGGAAAGAAAGTTCTTCAGACATTTATCAAAGGCCCAAGATCTCCTCGTCAAAACCTTGATCAAATCTTCATGGTTGAAAAAAATGTAAAGAAAGACATTATTCATCATAGTAGTAATCGTAACACTTCCTTTAATCTTCCAAACATCATTAGACCATATTTTAATTGAGATCAACATTTAGAAGAAAGAAAAGAAACTTACTTATTAAGGATGGCTTGAGATTTACAATCATACTATCCATTAGTTCATTAGGAAAAAATACTTCAAGTCCTTCCTCGAAGAAAACAACTAAACTTTCCCATAAATTTCTACAATTTTTTCTTCTTAGGGGTGTAATACCCCAAAAATGGGCTATAGGTTCATTAACCTCCTACATCAACAATTCGAACAAAATTGACATCAAAGTCCTAACCTAAGGCACATCTGCACATTATCGAATCCTAATTGATTATCCTAAATTCTACATCGAGGAATATTCCTAGCAATATTCCTACTCATCCTAATTATCTTTGATTTAATAATTATTTGGCGATAAATCTTATTTATCCTAAAGTTTGATTAATTGAATATTCTGAATATTTAATTCTGCCACTTAATTATTTAATTAGATTTAATTAAATTTATTCCTAAATTGTAGTATTTAATTTTGACAATAAATCAAAATATCTTATGACTAATTGATTAAATTCTTATTTAATTAATTAAAGTTAGTTGTCAATTTTTAATAATATAGTTTTTGAATAAAGTTTGATTTAATAATTGATTAACCCATAAATCAATTATTTTATTTCAAAAATCAGTTAAGTTGAAGATAAATCACTTTTATTTATTTAAATAATTCATAATTATCTATGCACATTTGAAAGAGCAGTTAAACTTTAAATCAGAGAATCAATTCAAGTTGTTATCTTTTGGAAATTCAACATCTATTTTGAGTTGAAAGCTGATCTAAACTTCTGATTTGAGTTAAAAAGCTATTTTTGCATGATTTGCATGATTTTGTGAGTTAATATATTTCTAAATGCTTGTTGACTCAAAAATCAACCTGAGTTCATCAAGAGTGATTTATGGCTTTTCTCATGCATCATAAAAGCCCTGGATTTCTATAAAATCAAGGCTCAGCTCTTCGCAATTAACACACCTCAAATTTGCACAATTACTCTGACAAATTTGCGATTGAAGGATTAAGCACTTGCGATAGGTGATTTGTGAGATCTTTCATTGTTGGTCATAGCTTTTCATAGTTTTCATATCATAGCTTTGCATTCATAGTTTCATATCATTCTTAGATTAATCTTCATATCATTCATTTCTATATTAGATTCATATCAATTTTTCAATTTTAATTGCATATAAAGTCCAAAAAAATAGATTAAATCTACATTCATTTCATATCCATCTTCTACATTCAAATCCTTTGTTTAGGTGTTGCATTGTCACTGATCTCAGTCTGATCTAAGAATACATACTCACATCTACTAGAAGGTAGTAAATCACCTAGTTAGCTTAGTTTCAATTATTTGCAGATTTTGATTTTTGCTAACCTCTAATGTTTTACTGAAGTGTTGTGTCTGCAGCTAGGTACAATTTTCACACACACATTTTTGGCGCCCACCGTGGGGCCCTGAAACAGGTTTCCATCACATTTCTATCAATTTCTTGTCATTTTTTGATCAAAACTATGATCTTTTATTTTATGTCCGTACATTTTTCGTATGACTTTTGTAGAAAGTCATACCGGGAAGACCCCACTATTGTACGATAGTTGATGCTATCGAGGCTCGTATCAGAAGCTACACCTTGTCATGTGGGAGCTTGATTATCATATGAGAGGACACCCACTGTCGTACGAGTTTCTTGATTGTCATGTGGGAGGTAACCCACTATCGTATGAGTTTTGGTACCAAAATTCAATTGTCATTTCAGATTTTTAGTCAGTTTTTCAGATTTGATTTTTAGATTTGGACTAACAGCTAACCCTAACAATTGAAATCTTCTATTTCTGACTGATATTTGTTGAGCCTGATTGGAAAAGCGTAAGGAAAATTGCTAAAATAGGTAAAAATCTACTAAGCGCATTGCAAGGAATTCAAGTAATCTTCTCAATCTGATAACATTTTGATTTGGATTAAAATGAACTCTTACGTGTCAAGCTTGTGTGAATTTTACTAATTTCATATCACAGACTTCATTTTGGGCTATAAAACGAACATAGATTTGCTTTCTACATATATGTTACACATAGTAAATAGGCCCTATGAACACTATTTGTGGATGATCTTGAGAGAGTGGGTTTCTTTCACTTGTTCACGCACGTGAAGCTCTTCTTGACGAAGGATCCCCTTGTAGGTAGGGAGGATACTGAGATTATCTTGCGTTCTATTGGGTTTGTAGTCCTCAGCTTTTGATTGATACATTCTCTCTCCGAAGAGGTTGATAGATCATGAGTTGTTGACATCACAGACCTTGGCGAGATAATTTCACTCTTAGCGTGTCAGATTAATTTGTCTACTTTGTTTTGGTGAAGTGAAGAGGCTAGGGGATTATGCTCTACTTCCTTTTTGGATAGTACCAGAAACCCAGATCCTTGAATCTGATCTAGTCCCCCTATGGTATCTTTTGTGAGTCACCTTTAGAGAGGGTTAACTGTAGTGGACATTTCCTTAATTGGGTCAACCACGTGGATGAAACCTCAAGCGGTAATAGCCATTTTCACCATGGTAGCAATAGCTAATATATAAATGTCCTTGTGGAAGAAATCTTCACAGGTGTGATCTCTTGTTGGGTTGTCAGATCTCCCTAGCAGCTCCTAATGTATTAAATTCTAGGACTGTGTCAAAACCCTGGTGCACCTGGATTGGAGTTCTCCCTCTTGAGATCACAAAATTTGTAGAGTCAGACCATTACTACAAACCCTAGTGAGGCCAAATTTTCATTTTCTAAGAATATGTGCATTATTGAAAAAACTTTTTGGAACATACACAATTAGCACTCCTAGGGATTAGCACATTCAATCACTTGATTGTTCATGTACAGGGTTGCTTTGTCCCCTGTTCATTATTTTCAGATGTGCTTGAAATCACTTGCATGTTGTTCTACATGCTTGTTTATCTATTTGGTTATTGGAAACGAATGATCCTGGTATAATCTTCAAACCTAGACAGAAAAATTTGCAAACAATCTGAAATTGAAAACCTAAAATTTGTAAAATTTGAAGCAAAACACCTTTTTGGAGTCAAAAGTCATCCCACAAGGTCAGCAAGTCGTACGAGTTTTGGTCATTGTTATTTTAGAACCCCTGTATTGTCATATGCAACCTGGTATATTGTCGTACGATCTTTTTCAGAAATCAGTCAAAATCTACTATCAACTATTGTTCGAGTCTTGCAATTGTCATACGAGTTTTGTCAACTATCATTTCAGAGCCTACCCACTATTGTATGAGCCTACAGAAAGTCGTTTGAGAATTTTTGAAAAATTGGTAGAAAGTTGTCAAAATTGTTAGAGACCCAGCTTTTATAGCCTATTTCCAGAATTTGTCAAACAAATCACTTTGTCAGGAACATAGCAGAAACTAGAAAGAATCTAATCATTTTTTCCAAAGTGGCCTCTTCAGTCTGATTTAGCCTTATGTTTTATCGATTTGAATCTTTTTCATCTTGTGTCAAAACCTTGTCATAATCATCAATCTTCAAAATGGCTAAGTGTTGTGAACTCATGTCCGCTATCTTTTGGGTGTCTACCCATACTACTAGGGCACAGTATCCTTCATTTACATCCAATCTAATCTTCAATCAAACTAATCTTGACAAGGTTGTGTCATTCGATTTTCTTGAATCAAGTCATTCTTTAATTTTCTTCATCTTGTTCTCTTGCTTCATCCAAGGTTAATGGTGGAAACCGAAGCTTCCTCACATAAGAAATCTGGAGAAGCACCCAATACCTTACCTTTGTCTACTCACGTGGGTCCAACCTTTGAGCAACTCTACAACTTAAGTCTTTACAAAGATGACAGTCTTGGAAATCTTTGATTGAAAACTGGTTACGTCCCCCCCTCCATCAACTCAAGGAGGTAATCAACAAACTCTACATCAATCTATCCCAGGAAGCCCTAAAACTCCTAACATGTCTCAAGGAGGGACAAACCACAGCTCTCAAGGAGCTCATTCTCAACATGGTGTGGATCAAGAATCTACACCTTCTAAAATTGCTCAATATCAAAATGATGATAACTTCAAGAGAATGATGAAGTATTTCTTGAAAGAAGACAGAGAGGCATACTTTCTAGAGTTAGCTCATCAAGGAGCTAAACTTCCTCCAAACTTTAATGTTGAAGATATCATTACACATGAGGAAGAAACTCCTATCATAGCTATGATGAAATAGATGCATGCCATGCAAGTCAAGCTCAACAAACTAGAGAAAGAAAAGGAACCTAAGGAATTCTCCATGGAGGCCCTATTCCCTTTTCCATTTGACAAAGACTTGTACATGCCACCATTCCCAAAAAGAGTGGAAATGCCTAAATACAATAAGTATGATGGAAACTTTGGTCCTCAAGATCATATCAGAGAATTTTGTACTCAATCTATGGAGTTCATGCACAAACCAACCTACTTAATGTGTCTCTTCCCTCAATCTCTAGGAGGAGTAGCCATTCATTAATTCTCTAGGATGCCTCCAACCATCAAAAATTTTGAGGAATTGATCAAACTATTCTATCAGCAATACTCCTACAATATCCAGCATTCAGTCACCATGATTGACATCTACAATCTGAAACAATATCTAGGAGAACCATTCCTAACATTTCTCAAAAGATGGAGGAAGAAATTTTCTCTATATGCTAGACCCATTCCAAAAACTGAGAAACTGGAAATCTTCATCAATAATCTTGTTCCAGAAATCAATTACCCTTTACAAATGCAAAATCATACATCTTTTGATAAGATGGTAGATAATGCAATCAAAATTGAGAAAGTACTTGTGAAAAAAGGAGACATCACACTTCAAAAGGACAAGTATGAATCTGGATCTAGTTCTAAGGATAAGAACAAAAATTGGAATAAGAATAAAGGCATTATCATTAACGGCATTGTTGATTCTCTCCATGCCCCATCCAAGGCACCTACTTTTAATCTTACTATTGGCACCCAAGCCATAAAAGCTTCTGAATCAAAAACCATAGAGTCTAACAAAAAGTTGTATGAATATAAACCTTGGGTTTTAGATCCTAGATGCAAGTTTAATCATCTTGGAGAGTCCTTGGAATTTTCTATGAAAACTCTATTGGCGAACAACATCATCTCTTTGCCTGAAATCTGACAATTTGATCCTGAACCTAAACCAAAAATGGTGGAAAGAGAATGACTTATGTGACTTCCATCATAGTAAGGGTCATAAAACCAATAACTACCTACACTTGAAACATACTATACAAGACAAAATTTATAATACAATTGATAATCATAAGAGCAATAATGATCATACAACATTCACGGAGCCATTTCTGAAACATGGTCAAGGAGATTCATCTTCTTAGCCTAATGTGGGTGCTAAAGTAAATTAAGCTTACTCTAGAAACAATGTTGTTATCAATATGGTTGAACCATGCATATCTGATTATTGCAAAGTCATCACAATTGTAAGAAAAGATAGAAAAAATTAATCAGCTAATGCAGTTACTCGATCACAAGCTCAGGCACATCTGTAAGGACAAATCCCAAATTCATCAAATGTCCCTAAGGTGCCTTTCAATCTATCTTTTGTTTCTAAATAGAAGGCTACATCTAAATCTTCAAATCCTAAAGACATGAGGCCTACATCATACAGTATTATTCAACAACTCCAACATACCAATGCAAAATCTCCATGTTTGAGTTGCTTCAAATATCTCTAGCTCAAAGAGCCATTCTAGACAAAGCTTTGCTTGGATCCAATGTTCTTGACAACCTTGATTTAGATATCTTCCAGACTATGGTTGGTCATTTTACATCTCCATAGTATATTTCCTTTTCAGAGGAAGATGATAACTCTTTGAGTCATCTGCATAACCAGCCCTTGCACATAGAAGTCTTGATCCAAAACCATCATGTCAAATGTGTGTTGATAGATGGTGGTGCTAGTTTAAATATCTATTCTTTCAGCTTGATCACATAATTGGGATTTTCAAAAATGGTTGTTGATCCTAGAAAGAAGATAACTATCAAGGCATATGATGAAAAAGAAAGATCTTCCAAAGGAACAATTGTCTTGCCTATCAGAACAAGTCCTGTCATCAGAGATACTACATGTCAAGGTCTTGATATACCTTTGGCTTACAACATCCTTCTAGGGAGACCCTGGATATATGAAATGAAATCTATTCCTTCTATGTACCATCAATGTTTGAAATTTCCTTATGAAGGGGTAGAGGTAACCATTCTAGTAGATGTATCTACAACTTGCAATGCATTGAAAGAAAGTGTTGATAAACTTGTTCCTAATAATAGAGAATCTTCCACTAAGAAGCTAGACATTGCTTCAACATCCAAAATGGAAGACATTGCTAAAGAGGTCACAATCAAAGAAAATGGTATGGGAGAATATACTATGGAGCCAATCTTATCTTTGACATCTCTCCCTATCTCGCCTAAGTCTTATGGGAAAACTCTAAAACAATCCAAACTAGAATCTAAAGAACTGCTTGAGGCATATAAAGGAAATTTTGTTGTAGAACAAGTATCCAAATAAGAGTTTGAAGAGGATAAATTTGTGCTTGTATGGCTATACAAAGATGAAGCTAAATCCCAAATTGTTCAAACATGTGATTCTAAAACACCGAAGATCCCTTCTAAGTCATATGGCCCATGGGACAAATTGATCACAAAGATGGGATATACATTAAAAGGACCTCTAAGACTACAAGGTAAATGTCTTCTATCACCTCTTGACCATTGTGGTCAAGCAAACAAGAATAAAATAGGTCTAGGATACAAGAAGAAGCCTTTCTATCTTAGCAAGAACTCCCCACATGTCTTAGAACAGATTGAACCAAAGGAAGAAACAATACAATAGTCTAATACTAATGATTCTGACACCACTAAAGACCTCATTCCTTATGAGCATTTTCCTAAAGAAATAAAATACCTCCTTGAAGTAGAATTTGATCCAATCAAAAGAATTAATGTGGTAGACACACAAGAACCTACTATGGAACAAGAGATAGTTGCACCACAAGAACTAGCTAATCTCAAAGATAATCAAACTAATAAGGAGGAAGGTGGTAGCTATTATAAGATAGATTCTCATGAGTATGAATTCAAATCAGAATCTGAGGGTAACCCTTCTTGGGGTATTCATCCTGACTTTACTCATGTTCTTAATTTTTCTAGAGGCATTGATGAGGAATCCAATGACTATGAGTGGGGAGTCATTCCAAAAGAAGAACTTATCACATAGAAACATATTAATGTTATTCACTAATATGCACCTACACCCAACGTAAGTCTAGAGTGAAATAATGAACTTAACGATTCTGATCCACCGATGGCTGAAGTGGACTCCCATGATGACATTGAGCCTATCCATGAATTGAACATCTTAAGTTGTAATATCACCTTCAAACTCAAGCATCGGGTTAGGACTAATGATGACATATACATATACATAAACACTATCTCCCAATCCTTTCCCACTTTGACTATCCAGCATCCCAAACTTCTTGACCAAACTTCCACGAATCCAAGCCAAGGTATCTATACTTTTCCAAATGACTATGCCCTTGCTTGCTACCTAAATGTAGTTAAGCCTATGAGGACTTCCATCAGTGAATTGAGCATTAGCATGATGAAGTTGGACATCAAGTATCTTAGTCAAAAGAATAAGAGTAAAAATAAAAAGAAAAGGAGTTCTGAGGGTGAAAACCACTTTGTGGCAATCTCAGAACCTATAAAAGTAAAAATAAAAGACATATCCAAAGGTAAAAACCTCTTTGAGGTGCCTAAGGATGAGATATTTGATGTCCTTTCGAGTCATCTACAGGATAAATCTCCAGTTCTAATTGAGCCCACTCAATCTATCAACTTGGGAATAGCAGAAGAACCATAGTTGATCCATGTAGCACAATCCTTGTCAAAAGAAGAAAAGCAAAAATTTACTACATTCCTAACAGAGAAATAGGTCAACTTTGCATTGAAATATTTAGATATGTCAGGGTTGGATCCTAATCTTATAATGCACCATCTATCTATTGCTCCAGGGGTCAAACCCGTCAAGTAGAAATTGAGAAAGATGCATCCTCATGTTGCACTCTTGGTCAAAGCTAAATTAGAGAAACTACTAAAAGTAGAATTCATTTGTGTTATTGACTATGCTGAATGGATCTCAAATATTGTACCTATTTCTAAACTAGATAAATCAATTAGAGTGTGCACCAATTTTAGAGATGTGAATAAGGCATGCCCAAAGGATGATTTTCCACTACCTAAAATTGATATGATAGTGGACATGACTGCGGGTTTCGAGATGTATTCCTTTATGGATGGTTTTTCTGGATATAATCAAATAAAAATTGCTCTAGAGAATTAAGAGAAAACTGCTTTCACATGTGCATGGGGTACCTTTTGTTGGAATGTCATGCCATTTGGGCTTAAAAATGTTGGTGCTACATATCAGAGAGCTATGACATCTATTTTTCATGACATGATGCATAGAACTATGGAGGATTATGTTGATGATACCTTAGCAAAATCTATGATAAGAGATAAACATCTAAATGATTTGAGCAAAATACTAGACAGAATGGAAAAATTTAGTCTCAGATTGAATCCTAAGAAGTGTGCTTTTGGCATCACTTCTAGAAAGCTCCTAGGATACATTGTTTCAAAGAAAGGTATTGAATTTGATCCAGCTAAAGTTAAGGCTATAATGGAGATGCAACCCCCCAAGAACATCAATCAAATGAGAACATTGCAAGGGAGAGTACAATCTATCAGGTGTTTCATATTACAACTAGTTTACATATCATAGCCTTTTACAAAAATATTACATAAAGGTGTGACTTTTGCATGGAGTGAAGAATGTGAGAACTTTAACCATATCAAGAAATATCTATCAAATCCTCCTATTTTGATGCCTTTTATTCAAGGGAAGTTGTTGATCCTGTATGTCTCTGCAACAAATACATCACTGGGGGAATTGCTAGCGCAACATGATGAGAATAAAAAGGAAAGAGCTATATACTATATCAGTACAACATTGGTTGCATGTGAGAAAAACTATTCAATGATTGAGAAAGCTTGTCAGTTGTGATCTTTGCATCACAAAAACTAAGACATTATATGTTAGCTCATACCACGCATTTGGTAGCTAAGATTGATCCACTAAATTACCTACTAAGCAAAGCTTCCCTCACAGGTAGATTAGCTAAATGGGTCATGCTACTAAGTGAATTTGACATTGAATATGTTGAAAGAAAAGCTATCAAAGGACAGGTAATTGTTGATCAATTGGCTGAAGCACCATTGTTTGATGATACACCAATGCAAATGGAATTTACATATTCCTCTATCATGAACTTGTCTTGTAGATCATGGAAGTTATTCTTTGACAGCTCCTATACATAGAATGGATCAGGAGTAGGCATATTGTTTATCACTCCTCAAGGGTACTCAATACCAAAAGCATTTAGATTAAAGTTCCCTTGTACAAATAATATTGCTAAATATGAAGCCCTTCTTAATGGTATGAAAATAGCAATTGAGTGGAGAGTGATAGAATTACACATTCATGGAGACTCACAACTTGTTATCCATCAAGTCAATGATGTGTACCAAATGAAATATAAAAATCTCATTCCATGCAAAAGAATGGTAGATGATCTAAAGAAATATTTCATATCTATCACCTTTGAGCAAATTCCTAGAACAAAGAACAAGGCTGTCGATGCAATGGCAATGCTATCTACTCTATTACAGCAACTAGAACACGAGCTACGCTATGAGTTCCTAGTGGAAGCACTATCTTATCCTGTATATGATTCCCCTAAAACCCGCATGATCTACACTATTGTTGGTCATGATTCATCCTGGTATAAAAACCTTTTCTCCTATCTCCAAGACTAAATCATTCTCGATACCTTCAATCACCATGAAAAATGATACCTTATCTGCAATGCATCCCAGTATGTCATCATTGGTAACGATTTGTATAAACGAGGTCTAGATGGTACACTACTTAGATGTTTAGAATAGGAAGAGTCTCAACATGCCTTAGAGGAAGTCCACAAAGGTATATGTGGGTCACACTCGAACAGTTTATCACTAGCTCGAAAGCTTATTAGGGTTGGGTACTATTGGCCTGAAATGGAGAAGGATGCAATCAAGTTTGCTAAGAATTGTCAAAAGTGCCAAGTACATTATAACTTAATTCATGCTCCAGGGAGAGATATAATTCCCTTTACTACACAATGGCCTTTTCACCAATGGGCATTTGATCTTATAGGATCCATACATCCTCATTCTTCTAATGGACATACCCATATCATAACAGCTACAGACTATTTTACAAAATGGGTAGAAGTAGTCCCCTTGACTCAAGCAACCAGAAAGCAAATTTCTATGTTCATTTTGAACTACATCATATGTCGGTATGGTGTTCCACATTCTATAGTCATAGATAATGGTGGACAATTCAAGAACAGAGATTTGGATGATCTATGTGCCAAATTTAAGATTACACAACATTGGTCATCTATTTACTATCCTCAAGGGAATGGACAAGCAGAGGCTTCTAACAAGAATCTATTGAAAATCTTGCACCGAACAGTTAATAAAACAGGAAGAGACTAGCATCTCATGATCAATCTAGCTCTCTGGGCCTATAGAACCAGTATCAAAACACCCACTGGGGCTACTCCTTTTTCTTTAGTTTATGGGTTTGAAGCGGTACTACCTATTGAGGTTGAAATCCCATCACTAAGAATCAGAATGCATGGTCTAGTAACTGATGATGACTACAGAGTGTCTAGGTTGCAAGAACTTGAACTACTAGATGGGCATAGATAAGTAGCATATGATCATCTTAGAGTATATCAAAAAAGAATGTCTAGAGGTTACAACAAGAAAGTCAAACACAAAGAATTTTAGGTTGGTGATCTAGTCTTGAGAGAGAATCCTAAAAATCAATCACATAGAGAATGCAAGGGGAAGTTTGAATCCAACCGGCTGGGTCCCTTTTTTATCACTACTACTTTTGGCTCTGGTGTCTATCAACTCTCAATGACTGAAGAAGAACAGCTCCAAGAACCAATCAACATTCTCCATCTGAAGAAATTCTACGCCTAAGGCATTCAGTCTATGGTAAAATGTCCTAAAAAAAATCTTTAAAATCTGAAAAAGTCTTGAAAAAATGAATATCTTGGTGAAAACCTAGCAATAGGTGCCTTGATGATTCACAAAAAAATTGAAAAAGTACAAAAAAATTAGAAAAATGAAAAATACAAAAAAAATGAGAAAAAAAAGAAAAAGTGCCTTGGTGAAAACCTAGAAACAGGCACCTTGGTAGCAAAAATAGAATCTCTGCTAAGATGGTGAAAACCTGGTAAATGGGTGCTAGTTGTTTCAAAACACTCCATCTATTAGCGCAATCTTGGTCTTTCCTAGCTTTTAGTCCTGCTTTAGTTTGTACATATTTCCCAATTTCTTTTCGCATTCCTGTTTTCAATAAAGTCAGTCTCTACATCAATTGGCTCAAGCATTTGTATCCTATCAATGTTTCAAACTTGGGGGAAATCAATGTCATATCCTATGGCCTCAAGTGTATCTTAGACATGTCATATCTAGTCAGAATCCTTTGAAGCTTCATCCGAGTTTGTCTATTTGTCTCCTCTCCAGAAAGGATTTTGCATCTACAACAACACAACATCAACACAAATTGAAAACAATCTATGCTTTTACATGCTTTTATCTCCTTGTATGCTTACTGATTCACATTGAGATTTTTGCATATTATGTCCCTTCGAGCTCTTCAATGATGTCCTTTACAGGATTTAGAGAGTAATGACTAGGGGCATAATCTTTTCTTTGTCTTCTGCTTGTATGTGAAAATCTAACTTTGAAAATTCTGGATTGAAATGGTGTCCGTCTATAAGAGCCTCAATCTCCAATTGGATGTCCATGAGTACCTTAACCATTGATACCTAGAAAATTCAAGGAAGTTTGATCTAACTATTGTCTTTTTGAGTGAGTGAGTTCTCCTACTGTGAAACGTGATCTTACCTAAGGATGTGAACAATAAAGGGTCACTACGGGTAATTCACATTGGATTTAGAATGATCTCTTGACTGCTTGATGTGTTTGTAATGCAAGGTGTATTCTGGTCATCATGATGTTTATGTTTTGATGCTTATACAAATTTCTATATCAAAATGGACATGATATTCAGGTCATCTTGGCATTTGTGCCTTGGTGCTTATATCTAATCTGACATTCCGAAAACAAAATCAATATTCATATGTCCATGGTTGTCTAACCAGTGAGCGTTGTATTGATTCTTGCGCATACAAATCAATATTCATATGTCTATAGTTTCCTAACTAGTGGGCATTGTATTGATTTATCCAGTTACCTAAAAATTCAATGATGAAAATGACCGACACATGATCAGTGACTAGGTCCTAGGTCCTAGGTCTGCATTTCACTTTGCACTTTGCATGATTGCATTTATCTCATGATTTCCAAATTAGCTTGATGCTTAATGATTCTCCAAAACTATGATAAACATGACACAAGGACTAAGCATTGTATGAAGGTCCCTCCAACAAAATAGCAAGTAGAACCCATTTTCAGGATCAAAATCAAAATCTAAGATGTTTACTATGTCAAAATTGTGATTTAAAATTTTTGGACCCAAGATAGCTGACTTCTTGCATAATCAACCTTCTAAACATCAAAGAAATCCATTTTTCAACTTAACTGATTATCTAACATCAAACTCTCAAAATTTCAACTTGGTCACCCATGCTCAACTCATGGTCAAACTTGGTTTCCGGGACCTCTAAACGATGCAGAATGCATTCCTGAACATGTATAACCAATTCTCCAATCAATTAACATCCCTCTAAACCATTTAACATTAACTATTCTTGTCAGATTTAAATTTTAATCCCAAAGGGGGGCATGGTATTGCACACCATTCAAGTCTGTAAATCTAATTCTGTCAATCAAATCTTTCTTGAGTAATCAAGACAACAACCACGTCTAGTTGCTGATTCATCTAAAAGACCTCACCACTTGGGGCAAATCTATCATCACACTGTATCAACTTTTCGTAACCATCGGTTCATTAGTGTTATTTCCTTGGTTCTTCGTTTGGATGTGATACCACTATGATTCTTATGGACGATCAGGTCTGGAATCGGTTGCTCACTTCTTCATAATCATAAGGTTCAAAATCAGGCATTTTGACACTTTTTTGCAATCATCAGTTCATTGTTTCTATAGTTAACATTATCTTTGGTCAATCATGACCTAACATCTTCAAATCTTTCAATCGGTTTCTGTCTCAGAATTGGTTAATTTTTCAAATCAATCTCAAACATCTTTATCATACACAGACTATACTTTGAACCATTGCACTTCGCACAGTAATTCAAAGAGGGGAAAAATGTAATACCCCAAAAATGGGCTATAGGTTCATTAACCTCCTACATCAACAATTCGAATGAAATCGACATCAAAGTCCTAACCTAAGGCACATCTGCACATTATTGAATCCTAATTGATTATCTTAAATTCTGCATCGAGGAATATTCCTAGCAATATTCCTATTTATCCTAATTATCTTTGATTTAATAATTATTTGGCAATAAATCTTATTTATCCTAAAGTTTGATTAATTGAATATTCTGAATATTTAATTAATTAGATTTAATTCTGCCACTTAATTATTTAATTAGATTTAATTAAATTTATTCCTAAATTGTAGTATTAAATTTTGACAATAAATTGAAATATCTTATGACTAATTGATTAAATTCTTATTTAATTAATTAATGTCAGTTGTCAATTTTTAATAATATAGTTTTTGAATAAAGTTTGATTTAATAATTGATTAACCCATAAATCAATTGTTTTATTTCAAAAATTAGTTAAGTTGAAGATAAATCACTTTTATTTATTTAAATAATTCATAATTATCTATGCACATTTGAAAGAGCAATTAAAATTTAAATCAGAGAATCAATTTAAGTTGTTATCTTTTGGAAACTCGACATCTATTTTTAGTTGAAAGCTAATTTAAATTTTTTATTTGAGTTAAAAAGCTATTTTTGCATGATTTGCATGATTTTGTGAGTTAATCTGTTTCTAAATGCTTGTTGACTCAAAAATCAACCTGAGTTCATTAAGAGTGATTTATGGCTTTTCTCATGCATCCTCAAAGCCCTAGATTTCTATAAAATCAAGGCTCAGCTCTTCGCAATTAACACACCTCAAATTTGCACAATTACTCTGATGAATTTGCGATTGAAGGATTAAGCACTTGCGACAAGTGATTTGTGAGATCTTTCACTGTTGGTCATAGCTTTTCATAGTTTTCATATCATAGCTTTGCATTCATAGTTTCATATCATTCTTAGATTAATCTTCATATCATTCATTTCTAGATTAGATTCATATTAGTTTTTCAATCTTAATTGCATATAAAATCCAAAAAAATAGATTAAATCTGCATTCATTTCATATCCATTTTCAGCATTCAAATCCTTCGTTTAGGTGTTGCATTGTCACTAATCTCAGTCTGATCTGAGAATACATACTCGCATCTACTAGAAGGAAGTAAATCGTCTAGTTAGCTTAGTTTCAATTATTTGCATATTTTGATTTTTGTTAACCTCTAATGTTTTACTGAAGTGTTGTGTCCGCAACTAGGCACAATTTTCACACACACAAGGGGTATTGTTTCCCACTAGTTTATCTACATACAAAGTAGACTCCTCATTAGCAAAAAATAGTCTAAGCCTAGGGTTGGTGAAAAGGAAGCCAAACCCTTATAAGTAGGGATAGCATTTGAGGTAAAGGTAACCTACATTATAGAATCAAAAACAACATTTTTAGTAGGGGGGGCTTGTTGAGGCCCCACTCCTACCATGCCCATGAGGGCAAGAGTAAAAAATATTTGACATAGGCAAGAAAGTACAGAGACAAAGCTTGTGTTCTTGTTATTAGCAAATGAAATGGAAATTTTCTCATTTTCACTAGCTTATGATGATAATTTGATGTTCATGTGAGGCCTCACCCTGACCCATCATAGAATTTTTTATCATTCGCATTTTGATACTTCATGATTTGATACATTGATACACTTTTTGATTATCTTGATAGAGACTCAAGATATTATGTTTGATGATGATGATTATATTGTATGGATTACATTTTGATGTGGACTAGGACCTAGGATATAATGTTGATTTTGATTATACATGCTTAGATATGTGAATTGATGATTGGATTTGATTATTTCATGGATTATGCTCTATTTTAGGAAGTAGCATGGATATTATGTTATGATGATTTATGAAAATATTATGTTTAAACATCACTGAATGGAAATTGTGATTTAAGAATTGAATTCTGCATATGGATTTATGTTGCTAATTATGAATTTTATATGTAGATATATGTATTCATGTAATTTTATTACCTTGGACTACTGATATTTCATCTTAGTGTGTAGGAAATTACCATGGATATTATTGGAGAATCAATAACCAACCATATGTGAAAACTGTAAAGCCAAGGTTGAATCTAATGAAGATATTCAAACCTTGTTGTTAAGTGATTTAATTCATGACCATAAATTGTATGTATGTATTAGGTGTTTTCAATATGTAATTAGTGACATGTCAATGTTGTATTATGTCATTTTATAGTGTCACTTGACACTTGTTATATGTTTATGTAATGACATGTCTACTAAGGTTGGCAATGTAAACCTAAGCATAACTGACTCATTAGGAACCTAATTAAACCCCCTTTTGTTTGGTGAAACTTGCAAAGTCCCACCAATTTGATTATTTAAATTTAATTCTTTCTATCCACTTCTAAAGGCCAAAAAGTGGTCCTAAGGATCAATTTTAGCAAAATCCAAGTACCTTAGTGATAGGGGTATGGGTTAGGAATGTTTCTAACACATCTAGAACCCCCTAGTGGCCTTGGTGACCCTCTTTATGACCCATTTCCCACATGTTACGAAAATGGAGTGAGTCTTGACCTTTACCCAAACCTACACTCCTTTCCAATCTTGCATTTATGATAGGGGACAAAGAAAAGCCAAAGGACTCAGGGTCAATTCTGAATTTAATGTTGGTGGGTGGATAGGATTTGGAGGCCTTTTTAGAGGCCCTTTATAGAGTTAGTGGGTGTCCACCCACTCTCTACTTTTAGAGACATAAGGGTTTTTGGATTGAAGAAAGAAAAAAAGGGATTGGGCTCTTCTCAAACTTCATTTTACCATAACACATTGTGAAGGTTGGTCTCTATTTCCATGAAAGTTCTTTGTTTTTATTGCAAGTAGATTAGTATTTATTTCATTCTCTTGAATATGTGATAAGTATTTTTGTTGTTGTTATGTAAGGGAATGGGATTTTGGGTTTGATTTCATGCTTATTGTGTTTATCTTTTCTTGAATGAGGGAGTTTTGTGAAGGGTGTAATGGCATTACTCACCCTTAGATAGGGAAGAAGTGGCCATGTATGGGGGGAAGAAGTGGCATTATCACCTCCACCACCTTCACCACCTTAGAACCCCAACCAAGATATTATGGATGTCCTTCAGAATCTGATTGGGGTGATTTAGTAGAGGTTACCACCCATAGTTCCTCAGCCAAAGCAGTAGATTCCCGAAGGGGAAGCATAGATCCCATGAGGTAATAGAGTAGTTAGTAGAGAGAGGAGTAGGAGTCCTCCACCCAAGATTTTCAAGGGCCATGGTGATCCTGAGGGTGAGTCGGTTCATCAGTTAGAGGTACCACCCAAGCATGAGATACGAGTCAGAGAGAGACCCCCTAGAGATGTTGGAGATGAGATTTGAGAGTTATTATGACTCTAGACACCCTTGTTTTTGGGATCCATTAACAGGTCAATAGTAGAGGCTTGGTTACAGAGTTTACAGCGATGCTTTGGATTGCGCCCTTATGGGAGTAATCTAAAGGCATGACTTGTAGTTCATCTCCTATGGGAGAAAGCCTCCACTTGGTGGCAACAGGAGGAGTCCATTGGAGGAGTGGCTATTGACACACTCACTTGGGAGACTTTTGTGGCCCATTTTTTAGAGAGATACCTCTCCAAGCACTTTAGACAAAGACAGATAGAGGAGTTCCATGATCTCCAGCAAAGAGGTCTCACAGTGGCCCAATATGAGAGTCAATTTCTTGAACTCCTTCCATACATAGATTATATGAAGGACAAGAAACTATGTATCCATCATTTCATCAAGGGACTTAATATGTCTCTTCAGGGTACAGTACGTCTAGCTTTTCCTACCACATTCAGAGATATAGTTGAGATGACACTTGTAGCTGAGGATATCCATACTAGTCAAGAGTCCCAGGATCGGTCTCAGCACCAAAACCCCTCATCCCAGTAGTCAAGACAATAGAGACCCTCTTGGAAAGGGAAACAGAAGCATTTAGTAGGATCCTTTAAGGGTCAACAGTCCCAGTAGTAGGGATCTCAGCAGGATTCTAGATAGAGGCATTTACAAGGTTATCAGGGCTCTAAGCCCAAACAGTGGCAATCTCAGGGCCCTAAATAGGATCAGAGGACATAGACCCCTTAGACACAATTAGCTAGGACTTAGTAATCCTCTAAGGGTGGGTACAGTGGTTCCAGTAGGACCAGAGGATCATAACAGCCTAGGAAATAGGGAGTACAGATTCAGACCCGAGGGCCATGTTACACTTGCGGTGGTATGGCTCATATGGTGAGAGAGTGCCCAAAAGGATAGTCAACTGGTGGTCAAAGAGGGGCTACCTCAGAGCCTATAGTTGGAGATATGGGTAGATCCCATAGAGTATTTGTAGTGGTTGATAACCGCTAGGCTGAACATCAGGCCACAGTCATAGAGGCCACAGGTATGATTCAGGGTATCAGTATCTTTATCTTGTTTGATTCAGGACCCACATACTCCTTTATATCTCCATATGTAGTGGAGCATTGCAGGCTCATGGGAGTTAGACAAGATGTAGGTTGGGAGGTTGAGTTAGCCTTAGGAGCTAGGGTGTCTGTTAGTTCCTTAGTTCATAGTTGCCATATTCAGATTAGAGACTTGACCACAATGTCTGATCTCCACATCACCCCTCTAGGCTCTTATGATGTGGTCCTTGGCATGGATTGGATATATGCCCACAGCACCAAGATGGATTGTCAACAGAAGAGGGTGGAGTGCATTGATGATCATGGTACTCCTATGGTGATATTTGGGGTACAGAGACCCATATCCCTTCGCATGATTTCTGCTATGCATCTTAGGTGACGTGTGTGGAAGGGATGTCAATTATTCACCATCACCATTAGTGATAGAGAGGAGGATTCAGAGGGGGAGCCTTCGCTTGAGGATTATCCTATTCTTCAGGAGTTTGTAGATGTATTTCCTTCTGAGCTGCTTGGTATGTCACCACCTAGGGCAATTGATTTTCATATAGACCTTGTGCCAGGAGCTAAGGCCATATCTAGAGAAAATTACAGGATGACCACACATGAGCTCAAGATTTAGTTAGAAGAGCTCTTGGAGAAAGGGCATATCCGACCTAGTGTATCACCTTGGGGTGCACCAGTGATTTTTGTGAAGAAGGATGGATCACTTAGGTTGTGCATTGATTATCGATAGTTGAATAAAGTAACAATTAAGAACCGATACCCACTCCCCAGGATCAATGATTTATTTGATCAGTTGCAAGGTGCCCGAGTATTCTCAAAGATAGATCTAAAATTGGGGTACCATCAATTGTGAATAGTGGAGAGTGATATCCACAAGACTGCCTTTCATACGAGGTATGGTCACTATGAGTTCACAGTGGTGCCATTTGGCCTCACGAATGCTCCATCTATATTCATGAGCCTCATGAATGGAGTGTTGCACATTCTTGGATAAGTTTGTGGTAGTGTTTCTTGATGACATCCTGATATATTCCCACAATGAGGAGGAGCATGAGGAGCATCTGAGATAGGTTTTGTAGCACTTAAGAGAGAATCAATTATATGGAAGCGTGTCAAAATGTGTTTTCTTTAGATTAGAGGTGCATTATCTTGGTCATGTTACATCTGGCGATGGGATCTCTATGGACCCATCGAAGATTAGAGCCATTATGGATTGGCTAGCACCCACCAGTGTCACTAAGGTTAGGAGTTTTATGGGATTAACAGGTTATTACAAATGCTTTGTGGCAGGATTTTCTAGAGTAGCTCATCCCATCACTTCCCTTCAGAGAAAGGGGAAGAAGTATGAGTGGATAGAGAAGTGTGAGAGAGCTTTCTAGGAGCTCAAGAGAGCCCTCACTAGTGCACTAATCTTAGCAGTGCCAGATCCTTCAAAAAACTTTGTTGTATGCACCGATGCTTCTTTGGATGGTTTAGGAGTAGTCCTTACGCAAGATGGTCATCCTATAGCTTTTGAGTCTAGGAAGCTAAAGACTCATGAGCTTAATTATCCTACTCATAACCTAGAACTCACAATAGTGGTTCATGCCTTAGTGAGATGGTGACACTTTCTTCTAGGTCACCGATTTGAGCTTCATTCAGATCACCAAAGCCTATAGTATATCTTTACATAGCCCAATCTTAATGCTAGGTAGAGAAGGTGGATGGAGTTCTTATGTGAGTATGATTTTTATTTTCATTACATCAAGGGGAAAGAGAATGTAGTTGCAAATGCCTTGAGTAGGAGGCGACATGAGCTCTCATCTATGACTTCTAGTACAGATTTGAGGGAGCGCATTTTGCATCACTTGCCAGAGGATGGATTATATGTGAAGGTTTGTTAGTTTATCCATTCTCAAAGACCCCTTGAGGGGAGATTTGTAGAGTATTCCTTAGAGTTTGATGGCCTTCTATGTCATAGGGGATGCATCTATGTACCTTCTAGGGGTGACTTGCGAGAGCTTATTGTGCTAGAGGCTCATAGAGCACCTTATGTAGCTCATCCAGGAGTTAAGAAGTTGCATGCCAATTTGAGATAGTTGTATCATTGGCTAGGTATGAGATTCTAGATTGCCAGCATAGTTGCTAGATGTCTAGAGTGCTAGAGGGTGAAGGTAGAGCACAGTCATCCAGGTGGGCTCCTGCAACCACATGAGATTGCTGAGTGGAAGTGGGATACTATATCTATGGACTTCATTGTTGGTCTCCCCATGTCTTCTTGCTTCCATGATGCCATCTTGGTGACAATAGACACATTGACCAAGGTTGCCCACTTCTCACCCATGTGTACTACATTCATAGCACAAGACGTAGCACAGGTGTTCTTGCGAGACATTGTTAGACTTCATGGTATTCCTCGTAAGATCATCTCAAATAGAGATTCACTTTTCACATCCTCCTTCTGGAGAGAGCTTCAGTCATCCATGGGCACCAGACTCAACTTCAGCATAGCATACCACCCTTAGATAGATGGTCAGACAAAGAGGGTTAATCAGGTTTTAGAGGACATGTTGCACATGTATGTGATGGACCATCAAGTTAAGTGGGAGGAGTACCTTCATTTGGTTGAGTATGCCTATAATAATGGGCATCATTCCTCTATAGGTATGCCGCCATATCAAGATTTGTATGGTAGACCATGCAGGACACCCCTGAGTTGGGACATGATCGAGGATAGAGTATCTATTAGACCTCAGTTGGTCAAGGATATGGAGCAGCAGGTAGTTTTGATTAGACAATGTCTTAGAGAGGCTCAGGATAGATAGAAGAAGTATGTAGATGCAAAGAGGGTTGATTGAGAGTATATGGTCAAAGATAGGGTTTTCTTGAGAGTGCGCCTGCATAAGAGTCCAATCCAATTTGGAAAGGGCTCTAAGTTAGTGCCTCATTTTGTTGGACCTTTTGAGATATTGGAGAGGATAGGACCAGCTGCCTATCGTCTAGCTTTACCACCCAGCCTATCATTCATCCACGATGTGTTCCATGTATCTATGTTACAGAAATATGTTTATGATGAGTCTGACATTATAAATTGGGATGCCTTGCAGGTGGATTTAGACGGATAGTTAGTCTTGGAGCCCATACGCATTTTAGCTCAATGAACCCTGGCACTTCAAGGCAAAGAGTTGGACCAGGTTAGGGTGCAATGGGATTGTTATGATGAGGTCACGGCTTCATGGGAGGATGCAGCATAGATGAGAAAATAGTACCCATACCCTTTTTATGAGCTTCAGGAGGAAGTTCATGCCTAGAGGGGGAGGATGTGAGGCCTCACTCAGACCCATCATATCATTTTTTATCATTCGCATTTTGATACTTCATGATTTGATACATTGATACACTTTTTGATTATCTTGACAGAGACTCAAGATATTATGTTTGATGATGATGATTATATTATATGGATTACATTTTGATGTGGACTAGGACCTAGGATATAATGTTGATTTTGATTATACATGCTTAGATATGTGAATTGATGATTAGATTTGATTATTTCATGGATTATGCTCTACGTTAGGAAGTAGCATGGATATTATGTTATGATGATTTATGAAAATACTATGTTTAAACATCATTGAATGGAAATTGTGATTTAAGAATTGAATTATGCATATGAATTTATGTTGCTAATTATGAATTGTATATGTAGATATATGTATTCATGTGATTTTATTACCTTGGACTACTAATATTTCATCTTAGTGTGTAGGAAATTACCATGGATATTATTGGAGAATCGGTAACCAACCATATGTGCAAACTGTAAAGCCAAGGTTGAATCTAATGAAGAGATTCAAACCTCATTGTTAAGTGATTTAATTTGTGACCATAAATTGTATGTATGTATTAGGTGTTTTCACTGTGTAATTAGTGACATATCAATGTTGTATTATGTCATTTTATAGTGTCACTTGACACTTGTTATGTGTTTATATAATGACATGTCTACTAAGGTTGGCAATGTAAACCTAAGCCTAACTGACTTATTAGGAACCTAATTAAACCCCCTTTTGTTTGGTGATACTTCCAAAATCCCACCAATTTGATTATTTAAATTTAATTCTTTCTAGCCACTTCTAAAGGCCAAAAAGTGGTCCTAAGGATCAATTTTAGCAAAATCCAAATACCTTAGTGATAGGGGTATGGGTTAGGAATGTTTCTAACACATCTAGAACCCCCTAGTGGCCTTGGTGACCCTCTTTATAACCCATTTCCCACATGTTACGAAAATGGAGTGAGTCTTGACCTTTACCCAAACCCACACTCCTTTCCAATCTTGCATTTATGATAGGGGACAAAGAAAAGCCAAAGGACTCAAGGTGAATTCTGAATTTAATGTTGGTGGGTGGGTAGGATTTGGAGGCCTTTTTAGAGGCCCTTTGTAGAGTTAGTGGGTGTTCACCCACTCTCTAATTTTAGAGACATTAGGGTTTTTGGATTGAAGAAAGAAAAAAAGGGATTGGGCTCTTCTCAAACTTCATTTTACCATAACACATTGTGAAGGTTGGTCTCCATTTCCATGAAAGTTCTTTGTTTTTGTTGCAAGTAGATTAGTATGTATTTCATTCTCTTGCATATGTGATATGTATTTGTGTTGTTGTTATGTAAGGGAATGGGATTTTGGGTCTGATTTCATGCTTATTGTGTTTATCTTTTCTTGAATGAGGGAGTTTTGTGAAGGGTGTAATGGCATTACTCACCCTTGGATAGGGAAGAAGTGGCCATGTATGGGGGAAAGGGGTTAGTTGGACTCCATGATAGTGTAGAGTCTCTTCTCATGGAGAGAAGAGGGAAAAAATGCAAGGTGTATGGGCCCTTTCATGCCATTGTTATTGATCTTAATTTGGGGGAGATAAGGAGAAGAGTGGATGGAAAAATGTATGTGGTTTTAGCCTTGAAGAGGTATGGTTATTGTATGTATTATTTTGGCAATCTCCTACATGGAAGTCCACCTTCACCCCTTATTATGGGTTCAAGGTGAATCCTATTGTGCAAGCCTTGGATAGATGTTTTCTCGTTGTGTTTTATATTGTGAAAATGGTGTGGATATCACCCATTGGTTACTGATTCTCATAGCTCGGGGGTGGTCTCCTTGAGACCTAGGATGGGAGGGGGGGGACCACCTTCTTTGTCATCACATGCTTGGGTACCACCTCCAAAACCTTGCGCCACTTTCCTCCTAACTCTCCATGCTTCTTAATAATACTTGCTACTGACATGAGTTAATACTTACCCTTTTGACAAGTCACCTACCCCTTACCCTGCGAAATATTCATGCAAATGGGATGAGGAAATACATTTGGTGGGCCCCAAGACTTATAACTTCTACTTTGCACTCATCTCCTCCTTGAAATTTTTGCACCTACTTGTTGTCCATTAGTTTTAGTCTTGTCCCTTCCACCCACTTGGCATGTGGGGCCATGGGGAAAGGGGAAGATAGGATAGAGTAGGGATATGGGGTTAGTAGGTTAGAATTAGTAGGTTAGTAGGGTAGGACTAAATTTTTGGGATTTGATTTGTTCTTTTAGTTATTAATTTTATTTATTAGATATTAATTTTATTTTGTGATTAAATTGATTGTTAATAAAATTAATTACTAATTAATAGATTATGGTTAATGTGTTTTAGATTCAATTATTAATAAATCAACTTGTTAAATTAATAGTTTATTTCATCCAATTGGTAATTAGTTAAATAAGATCATTAATAATAGGGCTTTATTTAAATTGTGATTTTTTTATTGGCTCATAGGATTATGATCTAATAAAATGAATCGTCTTAATTAAATTATTTTATAAGAAGGTTATTAGTATAAATTAGAAAAGGGTAGTATAACTAATATATTCCTAATGTTGAGATAACATTTTTTTCTAGTTAATGCTATTGGGTTTATTGTTGAACTATAATTAAAATTCGATTATCAATGAAGTCATCTCTTGAACTATTATTGTAGAATAAGTTACCTATTAAGTCGAACAAACCATATTCGAAAGTTATAACCTAGGTATGTATATATTTTTTGGTTATAGTTTAACTGGAATAAATTGAATAATTAATGCCCTAGGCTTACAAGGAATTGGAAGGTTAAACATTGTTGAGTAGGTTTTAGTAGAATTGGAATTATTCTGACAAAGTTTATTTTGGCAAAGGGAATCTTAGGATAGGATCCACATCTCTTTTAAAGTCATTGAATGGGTTCCTACCTTATAAACCTATCCCATCGAAACTAAAGGGGAATTAGAAGCACCTAGATAGCTATGGATTCATCACAAGCAAAATTTTTATATGGAATTGTTTGCACTAGGGTCTAGCTTACTCGAACTCAAATTTCATGACGATGGTTATGAATTTGTATCCACTAGATCCTCAATGTTGCATTGTAACTACAAAGGCCTAATGCTCTGAAAACTTAATCCTAGGTGTGGTCGGCTTGACTGTAGTTGACTTATACTTAACCTATGAACATTAGTCTTTAACATCTTTAAAAAAAAATTGTTGTGTTTTTATTGGTTAATTTACCCTGCGAAATATTCATGCAAATGGGATGAGGAAATACATTTGGTGGGCCCCAAGACTTATAACTTCTACTTTGCACTCATCTCCTCCTTGAAATTTTCACACCTACTTATTGTCCATTAGTTTTAGTCTTGTCCCTTCCACCCACTTGGCACGTGGGGCCATGGGGAAAGGGGAAGATAGGATAGAGTAGGGTGATGGGGTTAGTAGGTTAGAATTAGTAGGTTAGTAGGGTAGGACTAACTTTTTGGGATTTGATTTGTTCTTTTAGTTATTAATTTTATTTATTAGATATTAATTTTATTTTGTGATTAAATTCATTGTTAATAAAATTAATTACTAATTAATAGATTATGGTTAATGTGTTTTAGATTCAACTATTAATAAATCAACTTGTTAAATTAATAGTTTATTTCATCCAATTGTTAATTAGTTAAATAATATCATTAATAATAGTTAGTTTGGGCTTTATTTGAATTTGTTATTGGCTCATAGGATTATGATCTAATAAAATGAATTGTCTTAATTAAATTATTTTATAAGAAGGTTATTAGTATAAATTAGAAAAGGGTAGTTTAACTAATAAATTCCTAATGTTGAGATAACATTTTGTTCTAGTTAACACTATTGGGTTTATTATCAGATTATAATTAAAATTCGATTATCAATGAAGTCATCTCTTGAACTATTATTGTAGAATAAGTTACCTATTAAGTCGAACAAACCATATTCGAAAGTTATAACCTAGGTATGTATATATTTTTTGGTTATAGTTTAACTAGAATAAATTGAATAATTAATGCCCTAGGTTTACAAGGAATTGGAAGGTTAAACATTGTTGAGTAGGTTTTAGTAGAATTGGAATTATTCTGACAAAGTTTATTTTGGCAAAGGGAATCTTAGGACAAGATCCACATCTCTTTTAAAGTCATTGAATGGGTTCCTACTTTATAAACCTATCCCATCGAAACTAAAGGGGAATTAGAAGCAACTAGATAGCTATAGATTCATCATGAGCGAAAGTTTTATATGGAATTATCTACACTAGGGTCCATCTTACCCGAACTCAAATTTCACGACAATGGCTATGAATTTGTATCCACTAGATCCTCAATGTTGCATTGTAACTACAAAGGCCTAACACTCTAAAAACTTAATCCTAGGTGTGGCTGGCTTGACCGTAGTCAACTTATACTTAAACTATGAACGTTACTCTTTAACATCTTTAAAAAAAAAATTGTTGAATTTTTATTGGTTAATTTTTGGGCATGATAGTTCAAATTGAAATGACGTGGACAAATCTCTAGATGAGGATCTAGCTGAAGATATGTGTATGTGTGGAATCTCTATGAGAATAATATTACAAAGAAAGAGAGATAATTACACTAGTACATCTAATGCTTTTTTTAATGATTTTGGAGTTGTATTAGGGTTTCTTAGATCTTCTTGTGTGCATATAAAACTATGGTTTTGTATAGGGTCCTTTCAACATATTCTCACATTTATTATGATCTATTTCTATTTTCTATACTTGATGGCCTTTTCCTTTCATAATAAGGCCTTAACCTTTAAATCATTAGATGTTGTCGTTGCTAGAGATGAAAGCTTGATGACAACCACTAATGATGCCCCTACTCAAATGGCCTATAGATTTTGTTTCAAGGGTATTTCACAAGGTAAATTCCTTGAATTGCCTCTAGATGTGGTTCTTTCCATTATAGATTTCGATGATGCCTACAAATGGCTTGATAATTTCACTATCTTGTTGGATATTTCATGGGCATAGTTCCTCCTAAAAATGTTCTTTGTGACTAAGTTGGAAAATATTGGATCCCACATGGGATTTGACTTGCCATCATACAAAACCTTGCTAAGGGGATTTTTTTTTTACTTTGTTGAAGCCAATCATGCTTATGACATTCTCACTTGGGGCCCATGACTTGTTTCTTCCTCTCTCCTCATATTTAAATTTTGGACTTGTGACTTTTCAATCTGACAAAAAATCTTTTTATGCATTAATTTGGGTTGAGTTCCCATAGTTACCTATAATATTCTAAAACTCTATTACCAAGTTTTCCTCTTTAGTGGACTCTATATTTTGTATGGAGATCAATTAGTTAATTTAGTCCATTTTCCCTCTTCTCCCTCTCATTAAAAATTTCTGGTCATATTATTGTATATCAATTTTTTTTTTCACTTCATAAATGTAACACCCCTATCTATACTTAAAGATAAAAGATGATACTAAAGAAGAAACAACCATAAATAAAATCACATAAAACCATAGTAATAATTTTTTTTCTTAAAATTACAAACTGTTACAGATAATCATAGTAATTGTTTCTAAGAGCTTTATAGTTTACAATTGATTTACATCAGAGTAATAATAATACTCTTTATTCAAAGATTAAGTCTCAAACAAAACTTCCTTCTTTCCAAATCCATTACATTCTACGAATAGATCTGATAACTGATAACCATGAAATGATCTGTTTCCCATAAAACTTAACAACTGCTATCCACTGTCCCATATTCATTGATTTATCCATCTAAAACCTGAAAATCAAAATGAACACAAACGCAAACAGAAAACAGGGCTCAGTCACAATGATAAGGAAAACGAATCATCTCCAAATATCTGCAATCATAAAAGTCAGTATAATATAACAATTATGCAGATATAAATACAGATGTAATTGAAAACTAAATAACATAATTCTTTTTTTTTACACCAAAATCATCAAGCACTAAATTTCTTTCTAACAGAAATAAACTCGCAAAGAAAATGACAAAGTAATGATCCAATAGTTCATGGGTGTCCACATAAGGACCTACGCTATGTATCCGTAAGGAACCTCATAGAAATCCATTATGTCTGATGAAACCATAATGTTTTATCTTTGTTAATTGAAACCCATGACCCTTGAATTTTATAATTATCACTTAATTAAACAACTGACAGAAATTCTTTCCCATAAGGATATAGACTAGTGTCAGTCACAACTGACAGAAATTCTATCATCACAAGGTACTAGACTAGTGTCAGCCCCCAATCTAAGGATCATACTTGCATTATCTTAAAAACACTTGTTCTAGCAATCAATGAAAGCAGTGAAATGAACTACATTACACAATTTCACTAACATTTCGTTTCTAATGCATCAATTTACAAAATTGAAACAACAAACAGAAATCCATTATAAAACCATATTACCATATTTCTTAACATACATTCATAAACATGATGTTTCTCGAAAGATGAAAAGATCACAACTCTTTCTCCATCACAAATCCAATCAAAATAATCTCCACATTAACTTAACATTAAATCTGAAATCGTACATTAAAATGTCCATATCAAATTCATGTTTCCCAATGAATAGAAAAGAACTAACATAATCATACATCAACTGAATCAACTCAACACCCATTAATTTTAACAAACATACTAGTTTTCCATGACCGAATTATTAAACTAATTGGCCATACACCCTGCTCTATTAATTACAAGTTTATACCATTTATATACATGTTGGCGTATGTACATGTATACACCACGGCTTGTGTATACATATACATATCCCAGCAGGTATATATATATATATGTTTATATAATTATATAAGCTTGTAATTAATAGTTCAGAATGACAATCATATCATCTATTATATACATGTTGGCGTATGTACATGTATACACCACGGCTTGTGTATACATATACATATCCTAGCAGGTATATATATTTATATATCTAATTGCGTAAACTTGTAATTAATAGTTTAAGTCCATGAATATGCAATAGAAAAACCATACTAATCTTCACAGTTCTGTCACAGAATACAACTACCTTATTATACTACTAATCTGTCGAATACATAAAATAATGACAGAATAATAACCGACTTCTACCTCTTAAACAAATTACCAAGGTGTTTCTTTTCTTTTCCTTACTGTCTGAACAAGATAGTAATTGACTTTCCTATAAATCCCTTAACATTTTCCTAATGTCGTAACAATTGTAATACACACTGGTGTTAATTACTAAAGATCATAAGGCTCGCAATCAAGTTTGACATAACCAAGACATCCACATTCCTCTATTGACTGATACATACAGTGACAAACATCCTTTTAACCAAACATCGACACCAGAAAACTAGAGAAATACACCCAGAAAAATACTTCAATTCCACACCTATGTGCAAATGTAAATACAAAATATGACAGGTAACAGATAACATTATGAATACCACTAATCCCAATTTCCACATTACAGCTCAAAGAAAACATCGATATCAACTTCGGTTTATAACAATGACAGAGAAATCCGATATCAACTTATAACCCAGACTTTTCACATTGAATACATTATGTTGCTACAAAGTTCCTAACAACAGGAACAGTGCGAGAAGACCATTACAGAAGTTTTTAACACAAAAACTCATGCTGGTTCCATACTATATTGATATGTTGATTATCAAACCCAACTAACTCCCTTAACACTGTCCAAAGCAAGTAAACATCGACACCAAAACACACAAAGAAATAACCATATAACATCTACATATCTATATTCCATAGATCGGCACAAACTTAACTAAAACATTACCAAAACCAAACTCAGAACAGAGAAAACTCCTTAATACATTATGCTCAGAAACAACATATTAAAGACATGTATTAAATACCACACTAAAACCAAAACACTTACTAAACAGTCGTTTGTTTCCAAATTTCCCCACTAAACACAACATTTAGTAACTAGATAACTTTCTAATCTATCCAAGAAAGAAAAGACTGATTCATGACTGAACTTACAAAGTATTCAAACACAAAACCTCACATACATCAACTAGTAACCAGTGGTAATCAACATTCCCTTAATACATTTGCAGAATCATTAAATGGAAACAGAGGATAAGGTAAGAGATGCCCCTGCCTGGTATTCGTATGGAGAAGATATCTAGAACCGGAATGCTAGAGCTAGCCCCTGCCTGGTGAGCTTCACAAACGAATCCCAAACTCAACCACGAAGATCCCTTATCACAGATTACCAAAATGTCATGCAAGAGAGCCCAAAATGCAGAGATAACAGTATGAAACTCCCAACTTCCTAAATGACCATGAACAGAAGGGTTTATCTTTGCTGTGAAAACCCCTTTCATTCCAAGCCACTTATCATGCAGGATACAACAGTAACACGGGTCCATAACCAACTGTTTACCCAAAATGCCGCAACATAACATGGTAAAAAAAAAATGGAGTCATATACAAACTGCAACTCCTTAACCAGAGCAAATGGCGAACTTCAAACACAACAATGAATTTCCATCGATAAGTTCATTCAATGCAAACTTATCCCTTGCAGTGAACACAACCCACTTCTTGCCAAATGTCCAACAAAGTACAATTCCACAACCCGAAAAATAGCTTAAACCCCACTAACACCTCAAAGCAATGCAAGTGCATTAAAACCCTGCCGTAAGTCATGTCTTCGAGCCAGTTAATAATATGAAGACTTAGGGATAGGTTAATACATATCTATACTAATAACATTAGTCATTTTACTAACTTAACCATCTAAGATAGCAGCGCATTCCAATGTCAAATAACTAACACTTCATCACACTAACCTCCTACTAACAAACAACATAGGATATACTAACTTAGATAATTCATATAATTTTAGTAAATGAAATACCACATACTTACTAAAACATTCACTCATCATTTTATGTATAAAAATACATATATTCAAATTCATTTACTTTGAATTCAGAATTAGATTAACATTAAATAACAATAATTCTCTATATACTGTCTATAATCATAAGATACAATTAACCATAATAACATAACCATTTCTAATTACGTCTAACATATTATTAAGGATTCCAAAACAATGAATCAATAATCAAACAATTGACTAACCATATAGTTTGTCCTTATTTCATAATCAAACCAATGTTCAAAATTCAGTCTAAGCCAATTCTATGATCAGAATAGGACTCATAAAGCGACAAAAATAGACATAATTCCCTGAGTGTCTCGCAGAATTACAGAGATAACATATTTAATCCAAAAACAAAGTTCAAAAGAACGCAGTCAGAGTTTGAACTCAAAGAAATCTAACATAACATAACATAACATAGAAAAGTAAAGCCTGGAACTATCAGGGGCATGACAATAAATAATGAATTTTCTAGCTTCCTAATTGCTTGTGTGACCCAATTCTACTATTTTATCTTTGAAGAAATTGAATTCCATATTTTCTTGATTATTGGCATTATCAAGAATTCCATAGTCATTCATAACAAATGATGTGCCCTCTTGCTCATGTCCAAAAGCCACATGCCACACATAAATATTTTACAAAATTATCTTATTTTGTGGTCCCCTTTCTAAATTTTGGGGGTATATTTGGCTTTTGGTAACATTCCTACTTGTAAATAATTGGATCCACACCCTATAACTCATCTCAACTATTTTATTTGGAAGTCTTTTATATCCTTATACATGTGTGTGCTTGGGCTAAATTTACCCATGAATTAGAATATTGGCACCCTCCATACTTTATATCAAATCCTATTTTCACTAATATATATCCTTGTTTTCATGTAATAGTTCTATCATTATAGTTATCTCATTATTAGTTAAGACAACCAACCTACCTCCTATTTTTTATTTTAGTCATTTTTAAAAAAAAATTCTACATAGCTTCTTTGATTTCATGCAACTGATATTGCTATGGTGGATGATAATATATCCTAGTTATCTTCCTAATTTAGAGGTTTTTTTTAACTTACCCTTGTATGGAGTAGTTCCAGACCTTTATTGCATAGACAACATCATTTTCAATGTCTTGTTAATTAACCCCGTGCACAACACAAATGTATACAAAAATAGACTAAAATTTTCTCTAATTAACCTTTAATAATTCTTTTATGTATCCATTGCACACCAAGGTACGGGGATTTTTTTAGTGGTGATTATTCACCAATTGGCAAATGTGTCCCATGGGTCGTATAGAAATTGGTGAATAAAAGCTCAGTATACTGGTTGACCGGTTCGCCCTAATTTTATAAAAGACACATTTAGTGGTCAAATTGTTTGCAACTATTTTTATGTAATTTCACTATGGTAGTCGGGTTCTTCACCCATTTTTCTATTGTATATTTTACTCTTATTCACCATAGATTAAGGAAGGGTGTATTTATTGTGGATCACCATTCGCCAACGGCCCATTGTCCCAAGTGAAAATTTTATTTTCCCTAGGACCCAATTCGCCATGCATCATATACAATCATGTCCCAAATTCCCACCCTATTCCCCCAGTCAATTACTTGAAATTATGCGAGGTTTGCCAAATATTAGTTGTTATCATATGCAATTGTCGGCCCCTTCACCAAAATGGACAATGGAGATTATGAGGCAAAATCTGATGGCTGATATGAAAATGGTTTACTTGTCTATTTAAGAGATATGAGTTTCATTATTGAAACATATCGAAAAGAAGGAGACTGCAGAGATTTCAAGAGATTTAGCAGTACAAAAATTCAATTGATTCTGAGCTCACAATTGTGATCGGTAATGAATCGGAATGACTACGAGTCCGTAGTATCTTATTCAAGTAAAATTTTATTGCAGCCTTAATTTGTTGGAGATGTCACAGTCAAAGTTAAACAGGAAGAGGACTATTGAAGGTGGATATGTCCAAGAGAGGCCAACAAAATGTAGAAATATATATTCATACTTTGGCGGGGGTAGACGCAATGGTGTTGGTCAAAGTGAGGAAGGTACATCATCAAAGGAACCTGTACAACTTCAATGTTCTCAACCTACATAGGAGTCTATTCAACAAATTGGGGAGCCTAATAAATCTAGTGATGAAGTTGCAGAACCTAATATCTCTAATAAAGATGACCTGGAAGAAGAATTTCAAGTAAATAACCAGTTACAGGATGAATCGATCGACTTCAGCGATGATGATGGTTCAATTAACAGTAACACTAAAGGGAGAGGAAAATCAAAAGAGAAAACTGATCATCAAGGGGAGATGTCCAGGAGATTTAAATTTGATTGGGTGGCAAAGTATCCATTCATTGAACCCATGGACAATCTAATTATAGGTGAGCCACCAGTAGAATGCAAATGTACGATTTGTATTTAGAAGTATAAAAAGGAAAAGTGGTTGCAACTTAAACTAGACACCATAGAGAAACATGTTGGTAAGGTTTACGAAACTTCAACTATAGATGGAAAGGAAATAAAAGTGGTAAGATATAAAACAAAGGAGCAATGTCGACATAAAAGGAATGCTGAGGAATATTATTTTTTTCAAAAATTTAAGATGAAGCCTGGTGAAGCTCAAGGTTCTAGTAATGTTATTTTTGCAAAAGCAAGGGAAGTAGAAGAATGCAAAAAAGTTGTTCAATTAAGTAATGTTTTCCATATTTTGAGCAGAGGGCGTCCAATGGTAGACTATCCAAAAATGAGTGGTTTGTTACACTTTCTAAAAGTTCCTAACTATCTTGTCACTCATTGGTCATAAATAGTGGATGGGAATGGGCAATTTGTATTGCCCAGGTTGAAATAGAGGATGTACAGAGAAAAATAAAAGAGTCAACCTTTATTGCATTGTCCTTAGATGAAGTTACGGCAATAGATAATATGTCATGGGTATGCATGCATTTTTATAGTGTACAAAATAATGTCTACCAACCACATCTACCAAGTATTGCAAAATTGAGGGACAATGTGACATTGGAAACTTTATTTCAATTAGTAAAGAGCTATTTAATTGAATATGGAGCTATGGATGAATTGACAATAGAGAAGAAGTTGATCTGTGTTGGAGTAGATGGAGCTTCAGTAATGCAAGGTCAAAGGAATGGTCTTTGCACAAAGATGCAGGCTTCTTGTTCACCATATGTTTTTGGCATTCACTGTATGGCCCACAGAATGAATCTTGCTTTTAGAGTTGTGAAGAAGTTTCCTTTAGTAAATAAGGTTGAAGATTTAGTAAGAGAGTTGTACTCATATTTTTGTCGAAGTCCCAAATGTTTTAGGGAATTTCAGCATTTTATTGATGGAATTACCAATGGAAACAAGCTTATTAAAGATGTTGATACGAGATGGATCTCTTTGGATGGACCAGCACATCAAGTTTTTTCTGAATATCAATCTTTGATTGGACTGATGTACAAAAATTAGGATAATGCAGAAAATCATAGATGCGGCGACCTGCTACAGAGGTTAAGCAATATAGAGACACTTTTGACTTTAGCATCTATTCTTCCCATGCTACAAGAAATTACGTTCATTATGAAAAAAGCCCAACAAAGAGCCATGTATATTGTAGAATATGCTTACTTGCATAAAATGTCATGCCAAGCCCTTGATAGTCTCTATCGAACTTACCTAAATTTATCCGATGAAAGATTTAATCACTAGAGGAAACTAATAGATTTGGAAAATCTTGATAATTATTTAAAGATCATTGAAAATGGAGATTTATGTGTTTGTGTAAGGGGATTTTAGATACTAATGTACTGCATTGCCCCAAAGAAGTGAGCTACAAGATTTACAAGGGAAGATTTTACCAAGATCGTCGAGTCTATAATAGCTAATGCAAGGGACATAGCCTTTAGAGTCTCCTCTGAAATAAGATCCTGATTCCCATATGAACAACTACTTGAGGCCATGGAAATTGTGTTTCCTCAATATTGGTCCTTAAACTCTAAGGAAGATTATTGTAATAGGTTGTTGACTTTGATAAAGGAATTTTGCAAATCTGTAGAATTCAATGGAGTGACTATCAATGGAATTTTAGGTGAGGGTCTTCTTAGATAGCAATTAGGCACCTTTGCATAGACTATGAAACATCAATATCAATTAATCCATAACCCATAGGAAGAGGGCTCGACAACAAGGCTTTGGATAGAACTAAAACAAAGCACAATGTTGCGTGAAGAAATTTCAAAGTTCTTCAAGCTTTCTGATCTATGTCAAACCATGATATTGGGTTCAGTGGAGGATGAGAGAGTTTTCAGTGCTTTGGGCTTCCTAAAATCAAAGCTAAGAAACAAACTAGACAAGAATTTGGAAACATGCTTGAGGGTTTACACATCTAGGTATGATGTCAATACTTTTCCTTATCAAAAAGCAATGGAAATCTGGAAGAAAAGATGCAAAAGAAGAGGGTTGGGTGCGCAACACCATTAACCAATCTCCGACAATGACTCTAAGTGGGACAAGTATAGGTGGCAATGGGAGTCATAGAAGCGGAGGTCAGAGTGAAGAAGACAAACAAAAATAAAGAGAACAATGAAGGAATTGGAATACCAAAATTGGATGATGATGACGATGCAGAGATGAATTGGAAAATTTAGAAAATTTATGCTAAATTAGCAATAGAAATCAATACGTATTTTTTAAACTTATTAACTACTATATCCTATCATTCAAGGTTCATTTTAGAAGCAAGAATGTATTATGTTTCATCATTAAAATTTTAGAATAAAGAGTATTATTACTGTAGAGTGTAGTTTGTATCATATCATCAATGATCACTCATATTTGAATTTGAAATTCCTGAATGAAATTTTGTATTCCAATAGCATATAACAGAGTAAATCAGCTAAGAATAACTGAATAAAATAGAGTAACTCAAGTTCAGCATACATTGAATTGGAAAACATGAAAATTAGATAGAGCACAATTTGTTTTGTATTCATTTGCAATATATTACAATTTATAGTAGTTCAAAATTCAGAGCAATCTTTGTAGGCCAGTCCAAACATCCTCTGATGGCAAAACAATTTGGTTCATAGTATAGTCACACTCCTACAACTTCGTTAGCAATTCATATTTGGAAGTGTGACTTGACAGAAATGTTGCTTCTAAAACTCCATTCAAATTTCTCACTGGTTTGATGAAATCCATGAATGTATCAAGAGATATGTCTGTAGGAAGAAAGCATAAATCAGTATTTATTTTGTCTTGCAACCTTATTTTGTAATTTTCTCTTCCAATGAACTTATTTGTGTCAAATCCCTTAGGCAAACCAAGACTTTCCATATTCACTTTCCTTTGTTCCATATTTGTGATCTTCTGCTTAGCTTTGTCATGCAATTCTTATGCTTCCCGTAGCTTCTCACATTTTTGAATGATACTTGATACCTTTACTGAGGCATCAAGGTGGTTGCTAATTCCCTTGTTTGATAGATAACTATCACTCTTACTGTAGAGTTATTGCATAATATCTTTTTCTTTCTTTTCTTTCTTGACAACGTCCATGTTCTATTCAATGTTCTTATGGAGCTTCAAATAACATATTGTCATACTTTGAAGCATTTCAAACCACTCATACAAGCTATTAGACATCACCAATATTGGCCCCAAATGTGTTCTTTTGTAATCTTCACTAAACTATTACTAGTATTTGTTAAAGTTTGAATTGTATTATTGGCCTTCTTTAGTTCTTCTGCCATTTTTTCACAATTCTTTTTCTCTTCCACTACTTTGTGTTCCCATTGGTTGGCTTTATCCACCTGAGACTCCAATTGATTTGCAATTCCTGGTTGGAGGCAGCATTACTCTCCACGGTTTTAAATAACTTTTCTGAACTGACTCTTTCTTCCTCTAGTTTTTTACTAATTGCTGCCAATTTTCCCCTTGGTGCCTTTAGCTTTGCTTGCTCCCGTTCCTTCACTACTACCTCTGCATGTTCCTACTCTATACCTATTGATGTAGAGGTCAATTTTTTAATCTTTTTCTGTAATTCTTTCAAACTGTTCTCTAAAGCTTTCCTCTTTGCTTTTTCATTACCAATGTCTGCCTGTAAATTTTCTATATTTTTCTCGAGCTTGCTTTTCTCTCTTTCCAGCTTTAGCAGTGCACTATAGACCACTTGGTCTGTAGACTTTGACACATTGATTTTGTCCACATTTTTAACTTTGGAAAAATCCATTTGGAGAGTGCTAACATGAAATTCAAACAAATCTATCTGACTCTCTGGTGGGTTTCCATCTTTTTTTGGTGGAATAACAACCATGAACTCCATCATGTCTCTGTTTGGGTCATATGTTGGAAAAACCCTGATGGATGCTGGTTGTTCCTCTATAGATATAGTAAGGGCACCAGTCTGCAATGTCTTCTTTATTTCCTTATTCTTGGTTTTTTTTTTTGCAAATTTATTATAGAAATATTTGAAACAAAAATCTGGTGTTGCAAAAGGATTTGAATGTTTGAAAGGTGAACCAAAGGCAGAGCTTGCAATGCCTATTGATCTAACTAATGCTCTTTGAGGATTTAAACTTCTAGAGGGTTTTGATGAACCTGAAATTGAAAATAGTTCTTTATGATCAAATGTCATTGTTGTCATTATTTTGGAAGTGGAAACCTTTTGCTTCTTGACACTATCTTCTTCTATGGGATTCTGTGTAGATTCTGGTGGCCTCTTTAGAGAGGGAACTTGTTGTATAAGCTGCCTAGTCCCACTGGCACTAGTGCCATTACCAGACCCAGTAGCAATAGATTCAAACCCAAGGCCTACACCATGATCATAAGTAGTTTTTTCTATCTCAATTGTATTCCAAAAGCCTTCTGCTGTGGGACCCAAACCACTACCTTTATAACCCATTTTTTCCACAATGATTTCCCCTTTGCTATATACTTTTTCCCGGTCCTCGCTGATTCCACTCGACTCCCAATCCTTGGAGTAAATGCAATTGGTGGATTATTATCCTCACTATCTAGATCACTGATGTCATATGCTGAGTTAGGATGCTCCAAATTCCATAATTTTCTAAACTCTATATGCTCATCTATTCCATCCATATTTTCACTAGTCTTTGGCTCACCAAGATCCTTTCTCATACTCCAAAAATCATTCATTTTCGTTCTAGTCCATTTTCTATTCCTACAAGCTTCTGCTATTTTCTTTGGTATTTTTATGTTTGATGGATGAGTGGCTTTTTCAAAGAAATTGTAGGACATCCTAGGCTGTACAATGCCCTGATTTATTGTTGTCATAATTTGTTATGATAATTGTTCGACTGAAATTTTTTCCTCACCGAAAACTTTCTCCATCTCTTTTGTAATGTCATCCTAGCTATCCTTGTTTTTAAACTTCTCTAGCAATGGTTTACTTTCATGTTGAAATAAGTTTGTAGAGTTCTTATTAGCAATAAGCATTGTTTGAATGACGTTGAGTGGATCATACTTCCAGTACCACTCTAAATCAAATTGAAAAATATCAAAAAAAATTTGCCACTTTGAATTCCTTTCTCTCAAATGTTAACCCTCCAATTGAGAAAGGTAAGGAAGGGAATATGCTCTTCTTTGATTGGCCAGCGAAGAGTCTATCTATGCTCTCTAGTTGTACTACATATTCTACTACAAACACCTTGTCTATCACAAGCATTGGAAGTTTGTGTGGTTGCAATTTTGATCCGTAAAACCTTAGCACGGTCTATTCTTCCATTAAGTACCAATCAGCCAATTGAATTGTGCATCCAAGTTGGATGTAATCCCTACATGAAGCAGACAATCTAGGCATTGGAGTTCTTGTTATTTTTTTGTACAATAGTGCCAAAAAGAAGTCTACAAAATTACTGTAATTCCTTCCGTTATCATACATTCTTATCTGAGGTGTCCAGTTATATATTGGAGTATCTATCCCCCTCTGAATTTCAAGCTTGTTGTCATTGCTCATTAATATTGCAGCATGCTTGGCTAGCAGAAGATAGCACAAGTAGGTTGTGAGCCTAAATGTCTTAGAATTTCCTCTTTTAATCAATGCTAATTGTTCTTGCATCGATTGAACCATGTGTCCAACAAAATTATATCTTATTGGTTCATTGACACAATGGATATCCCAAATGAATTGAAGAATGTTGGCACCCACTTCCCTATTATTTTCCAGTCCCAGGCAAAATACTAGCGAGGATATAGTATCATGAACCCATGGCACAAAAATGTTAAAATCATAAGGAGGCTTATGGTTCTCACCCAATGAAGCATTTGCCTCTACAACTATTAGACCCTTTATAAATGAATCTTTTGCATTTGGCGGGACTGCCTCATATTGTTCTGCCAACAATCCCAGGTCAATATGGACATTACAATTTTGTCTGTCAAACCCTAGGTCTAGCAAACTGAGAAATTCTTCCTGGGTTATTGATAAAATTTCTTCTTGATTTTTTTATTCACAATTGCTATTCTTTCTTCATCATAATTTTTTGCACAAATCATGACAATTTCTGGGCAAGGGAAAACTTCGAGTAACAACATGTGACCCAAACCAACATCCCACGAAGTAACTTTATTGGTTTTTGCACCTATTGTTGGGTTAAATTTTATAAAATCAGACCTCTTTGGCCCAGTTGCCCTACTGCATAATGTATGTTTAATTGCTATAACTCTCCTTTCACCGTCGATAACAAGATCATAAACATCGTGATACTCATCAACGAAACCAGGGATTTCTACTAGTTTTTTGCAGTCTATTAAAGTTTTCCCATCTGCTTGCCCTTGGCCTTAAGTTTTCGCTTTCCCCATTGTTCTTCGGAAGAATGAAAAAACACATATTCACATATATTTACTAACAAAATCACAGATAATAACTAACTAATTAAGAAAACCCCAATTGTACATGCAAGAATTAAAATTTCAAAATTAAGTTAAACTAAATTTTTGACATTACAAAATCGGGATGCCTCAGGCTAGATATCTTACCCGAAATTAAAATTTTAAATTTGGATAGATAGAAGTTAGAACAGCTAAGGCTCTCACAAATTATAGTCTTGAAAACTTTGGTGACGGTTCAACAATTCTTTTTAGCTCTACTGCTATGAGTCGATAGGTTTTTAAAAAGGAAATGTTAAAAACCTTTCATTAAATGTAATGGTATATAATTATACTATAATGGTAATGTAATCTTTCTAAAACATACTACGTGTAACGTAATCTTCTAAAACATACCACGTAATCTTTCTAAAACATACTATGTGTAATGTAATCTTTCTAAAACATACCACGTAATCTTTTCGATGAATTACACGTCAACATGTCACGTTGCCGAAGCAAGTTTTCATAAAAACTTTTTGAAACCCATAGTACTTCTGAAATACAACTTCAATCGTTCATCTCTTGAAATCCAATGATTGTCACGATTTTAAAATATTACTAATTTAATACACACTAATGAATATTAATCATTAACTATATTCACTTAGAATAGCTTATCCATGAAATTTGAACCAGTCACCATTAAATAATAAAGTTTGGAAACATTTAATTATTACATGAAACAAAAGTGCAATGTAAATTTTTTATATTATATAAGCCAAAACTTCATTACAATTCAAATATGCCCATAGACCATATCTATTAATGATTATTATAACCAAAACAAAAAAGAAAAGCAGTAGCACTTCAAATTTCTTAAAACATTTTCATATTTTATTTTTTAACATACGTGATTACAATTTATATCATTGCAAAAACCCTGGTAAGCTACTACCACCAGAGGGAGACACAGTAGAGGGACTAGAGAGTAGAGAATAGATAGACTCAGGGTCTATCTAGCTGAGGCTCTCTTCCTTTTGTGTGGAAGTCTGAAGAGAGGATAATCTTAGAGAATTCTTCTAGCCACCGATAGTCCCCGGGTTCCTCCAGTAGGTGCCACTTCCAAAGGAAATCCCTCCCAATCTGTGCCCACTTTAGATGACGTGTGAGCTGCTCAGCATCAAGGTTCAGTAGAAATGGTTGCTTGGGCACATTTACTCCTTATTGTAGAATCTTAGGCAAATCATTTGCCCAAGGAATTCCAAACCCAATTTCTAAAAATACAACAACATGCACATCATCGTCGAGGTACTCAACAACATGCACATCTTCTTTGAAAACTTTCCTCAAAAGCATGATAATATCCACCTTCCCCCCCCCCAGGTCCAACAAAGATGCCAAGAACCAAGACAAAATGTCAGTGTTAACTCTATACCTATTTTCACTCTCCAAAAATTCACATCTGAAGCACCATCCTCATAGCCTCCTTGGTGAAGGCTCCCAACTTCGTAGCAACAGATGCCAAGATTGGGTTTGTGACCAGGCCCAAAAAGGCCTTCTGATCCTCCAAGGCAGTGCATCTCAAACAAATTGGAGTGTCCATTGAAAATCAAACTGATATTAGTATTCTAATTTTTGACAAAAATCAAAGAGAACCTAGCACTCGCAGACTATTTTCACAAATATGCTTTCACAATCGTAAATTAACAAGTGTAGATCGATCTATTTAAAAGTCCTAATTGAAATTCTCTCTCTACCCTAAAGATCTAATTAATTCATAAGCTAAATGGTAACTATCCAAAAATCTCCAAATCTTTCATATTTAATGCAATAGTGGGTGAAATTGGAAACAACACTTATGATAAGACATTTTCTATCTTGGGAATAACAAAGGCCAAAAGGATCGCACCACGCAGGTGGACATAACAATTCTTTATTATAAAAAAAACTTGAAACCTATGCCCACTCCACAGAAACAATAAGCAAAGTATGTTAGCTACGAAATGGTGGTAGGAAATGAAGCTTTACCATTGATGTAAGATCATCGAATGGTCAGAAAATAATGTCCTTACATGAGATGACATTTTCATTCAAGCCTTAACTTTAAGGCATTATTCTATCGAGGTAATGAATAGTTATATGATGTCACACATATCTTTCATTTAAAATTGAGAGGTGCCATCTAAGAAACCATTAATTCGCATTACTTTAATTGATGTCATGACTCATCTACTCATCGCCATTAATTAGTATTTCTACCGAAGATTGCCAAAAGAATTCTACTTTTCTAGTGTCAGAAAATGAGGTCAAAAACTCACAGTGTCACACACATTTGTTCGATTACAACATATCAATGACCAAAGGTGAATTTTGGGCCTATTGTTGGTCTTAATAATCTTTACGACAAATTCTTGGTGAAATCATGACATGTGGTATGATTGATCGTGGGCTTATTGGTATGATCAATCATAACACATGTCATGATTCCACTGAGAGTTTTCTATAAATATTATGAAGAGCAACAATAGGCCCGAAATTCACCTTTGGTTGTTGATATGTTGTAAATCTAACGGACATGTGTCGTGTGAGTCTGTGACGTCATAGTGATGGGACCCGATGCAACTTCAACATCAAATCACAACCATTGGATTAAGAGAGATGAACGATGGAAGGTGCATTTTGGATGAAATGTGGTGAGATAACTCCTTTACTGAAAACTCTCTTCGGAATCATCACACGTGTCATTCTTCAAGAATAAAAACTTAAATCATCTGGAATGTTAAATGTAATAATTATTTCCAATTATTCAATCGCCATACCAACTATAAATTTTTGAAAACCATTCGCCATGACAAATAAATTAATTCAAATATTTGGAAAATAGTTTCACCATATTTTTATAAAAATGGTATCCATTATTAAAAAATTCACCACCAAATATCCATTTTTGAAATATAATTCACCATCAATATTAATAATTTTTCTAAAAAAATTGTAGTCGCCATTTTTTTATAAAAATGGTATACACTATTAAAAAATTCACCACCAAATATCCATATTTTGACACATAATTCGCCACAACTATTGAAATTTTTCCCTCCAAAACACGTGATTCACCACAATTTTATACTTTTCGGGAAGGGGGGTTTCTTAAAGTTATCCCTGCCAAGGTACAATTTCTAGTTATATATTTAGCCATAATTAAATAAATCTTCTATTCTATTTTTATGTTTGTATAAGTAGGTCAAAGTTTATTAAAAATGGTACATGTATGTCTTTGAGAAATCTAGAAACCCTAGTAAAAGAAATAAAAACTTAATATATTAATTTTTTTCAAGTCTTAAAAAATTATATAATTAGAAATCTCAAGAGACATGTAAAATTATGGTGGTGACAATGTGTAAACTTTATGATAATGAATTTGAGAAACAAAATTGGTAGAAAAAATATGCAAAAATGAGGAAAATTAAGCTCTCAAGAAAAAATATTGTCATCCAAGCCTAGGATACAAGCCTAAACATGTATGTGTTATTTGGATTAAAAATGCATATGTATTATTTAAAATAAAAGTTCATGTACATGCTTTTATGAGAACAAAAATGTGTACACATTTCTCTAAAAAAGCATAACATGTATGTGTTAAGTTAAGAAACCAAAAGACATGTTTTTATCAATTAAAGCTAGATGAAATATATGTAATATTTTCCATTAGGATATGTACTTTAAGTTATAGTTTATGTATAGATTGTTATGATTTTAGAGAATGGTTTTAGATCTCTAGGAGTCATAATTTTAATTCTAGATTTTTAGAGATCTTATAATTTTTTAGACTTAGTCAAATTTCAGTAAATCCATATCATCATTATCTTTCTATCTCTCTATCTCATTCTATTTGTCTCCACTAATCTCTAGACCTATCATTTTTCCTATCACTCTCTACCTATCTCTATCTCACTCTCTCCTCTCTCCCCAAGCTATAGATTTAATAATTTCTTATAAAGTTTAGTCAATTTTTAATAATCACTAAGACTCTCTCTCTCTCTCTACACACACACACACACACAAACCTTCCACCTCTCTCTCCCTTTCTCTCTATCCTACCATTCCATTCTCCCTCTCTACTTACCTTTGTTCATCTCTCTCTCTCTCTCTCTCTCTCTCTCTCTCTCTCTCTCTCTCTCTCTCTCTCTCCACATACACACACACACAAACACAAACCTTCCACCTCTCTCTCCCTTTCTCTCTATCCTACCATTCCATTCTCCCTCTCTACTTACCTCTGTTCATCTCTCTCTCTCTCTCTCTCTACAAACACACACACACAAACAAAAATCTTCCACCTCTCTCTCCCTTTCTCTCTATCCTACCATTCCATTCTCCCTCTCTACTTACCTCTGTTCATCTCTCTCTCTCTCTCTCTCTCTCTCTACAAACACACACACACAAACAAAAATCTTCCACCTCTCTCTCCCTTTCTCTCTATCCTACCATTCCATTCTCCCTCTCTACTTACCTTTGTTCACCCTTTCCATTTCTACTTATATATCTCCCCCCTCTCCCTCTCTCTCTCTCTACATATCTCTACCTCCCTCCCTCTCTCCCTACCCCTATTTATGTACATATATATTCCTCTTTCTCTCTACATATCTCTACCTCCCTACCCCTATTTATCTACATATATCTCCCTCTCTCTTACTCTCTTCTTCCCTCATTCTATCTCTTTTTCTATTTATATCACTCTATCTAGATCCTTTGGCATTTATGTCATTCCCCCCATCAATCTCACTCTCTCCCCTATATCACTCTCTATATAGATTCCCAAAAATATAGACCTATCTTTGTACCCCTCTCTCTCTACTATTTTTCTATTTCTCTCTCCCTATCCTTATCTGTATACACCTCCTTCTCACTTCCTCTCTACCTATATTTCTCTACAAACCTCTCCTTATATCCTTACCCTTATATATTCACCTCTCTCTCTCTGTCTAATAATTCCTTCCCCACCTCTCTTTCCTTCTCTACCATGTTATTATCCTTAATAAATACTAAAAAGTACTAAACCTACCATGCCTCTCTCTCTCTCTCTCTCTCTCTCTCTCTCTCTCTCTTTGATAATTCCTTCCCCACCTCTCTTTCCTTCTCTACCATGTTATTATCCTTAATAAATTATAAAAAGTGCTAAACCTATCATACCTCTCTTCCTCCACTCTCTATCTACCTCTTCCTTCCTCCCTCTCTACTTCTATCTCCCCTCTCTCTACCTCATTCCCTCCCTCCATATATTTTGTTCCCTCTCTCTCTCTCTCTCTCTCTCTCTCTCTATACCTACCTACCCACCTCTCCTTAGAGGTTGGGAGGGAGACAAATATAAAGAGATATTTATGTACAATATGAAAATGAGAGAGAGTAATGAAACATATAATTTACTAAGTGAATTACTTCCCCATTTCATGAATTGCACATTAGGAAGGAAGAATGCCCCCAATAGGCTTAAGAGATGACTCAAGCTCTAGATGGGGATAAGATTTTTCCTTCACTAAATAATGTAATTGAAATGAAATGGGAATAATAGTTGATATATTAGAGAAGTCTCTAAGAATTTTCTCAAAATAGACTAATATAAAATAATATTAAGCTAAATCAGACATAAATGAAAATCAGAAGATAAAACTGACCTGCTCTAGAAATTTCAGCCAAAAATGGCAAAAAAAATTTGAGAACTCGATATGTTCCTAGCACTTTCAAATGAAATTTTCACCGAATCTAAAACAGTTCCTGTATTCCCCAAATCTAAAATTGTAGCTTTGTAACCTATTCCTACACACATAAAAATAGGGAAAAGGTTGGGAAAAGGGGTTTGCCTTGGTCAAACCCTTTTTTAGGAATCAGCCTTGAAATATGATAGAAATTGTGTAAAGGAAATAATGTAAAAAAGAAAATTATTGATTTACCTTGCATAAACCCTCATCAATGGATGTAGAAATCACTCAAATCCATGAAGATGCTTGAATGTACTTGGAATACAAAGATTTGACCTTGTAATATGATATGGGATCAAGTATGCCCTCATAAATGCATAGATCTATGATTGCCACTCCAAGATCTAGAATGTAGATATGTTTGATGATGACATGTAGAGAGAGAGAGAGAGAGAGAGAGAGAGAGAGAGAGAGAGAGAGAGAGAGAGAGCGAGAGAATAGTTAAATCTTCTTGCTTGATTTAGAATTCCTCTACTTGGCCATGATGGGAGATAAAATTGCATCAATTGGAGAAGATTGCCTTTTATTTGATAGATCTTGAAGAAATGGAGACTTGGAGATCTTGAATTGGATGCTTGCCTTCAAATCTTGAATCCAAATCCTGAATTACTCTTTGATTGCACTTTGTGGATAGATATCTAGCACTTGATTACTTCATCAATTGATTCTTGATTCTTTCCAAATGAGGGGAAATGAGTTCTTTTTATAATTTACTCTCTCAATTTGGGATTCAAATTTCATCTAGGACAACCACAATTGAAAACCTTGAAAGAAGACCCTGACATTGGGCTCTAGGAAAAATATGGGCCCAAAACCCTAGGGAAAGATCAACTATTTGATGTGTCCCAAAGATAGATCAGCTATTTTCTATTTCCAAAATAAAATAGGCTCAAATTTCATGGGGAGATCAGGGATAGTGAATTGGTGTGGGAGAAGAAAATATAGGTCACTAGGATCAAGCATAATAGATATTCAAACCTTAAAATCACCAAAATGGGGCCTAATAGGTCCTAAAACATCCAATTATGGGTGATAAATTTTTAGGACTATAGGGCCCCACTTTACTGGAGTATGAGATGAACTAATGCTCATGGTAAAGTAGATCAATTCATAAGAATGATCTTATCAAGGTTAAGGAGACAAAGAAAATTCAAGACCCAAAGTGACTCAAGTCTTCATCAAATCTAAAACCAAGATAAGAGAGGCATCACTCAGAAGAGACAAGAAAGGAAAAAAGAGAGAGAAGTGTGATCACTAGTCTAGTAAGAGATTGTCTTACTATGGACCACACAAAGGAAAAGGTGCAAAAGATGGTGTTGAATGGCCTAACAAGTTGTGTTATGCTAGTCAACCCATCAAAAAGGATGATTCCTTAAGGAAAGCATTGTCTCTATTAAGGGATCTAACAAAGGAATAATCAAGCCTAAGGAAAGCATTGTCTCCTTAGGGATCAAGAAAATTGATTGGGTCTAAGGAAAATAATGTCTCCTTAGGGATCAAGAAAAGTGATTGGGCCTATGGAAAGCATTCTCTCCGTAGGGATCAAGAAAAGAAGGATCAGTCCTTAAGGAAAGTTGTGTATCTATTAAGGGATAAAAATGAAAAGGATAGACACAAGGAAAGTTTTGTCTCCTTAGTCATTCATAAAGGAAATTGCATTGAATCATTGTGTGTGTGTGCAAAATGTGAAACACGGAGTGGAGTGTATGCCCCCACATTAAATAGATTGAAAATGCCTTAACAACAACAATGGCTTTAACAACTCATACATGCACCCACAAGAAAGCTTTCCACTATGAGATGCACCCAAGAAAGGACAAATCAAGGGAAATACGTACATGACAAAAGAGAGCACATAAGGGATCTACTAACTTTGGGGTCAACATGATCATATGATAATACATGAGATATTTTATCACAATAAAATGTCATCGTCCTCCAAAGGTAGTAGAACTACAAATAAAATAAAATAAATGTCACGTAAGAGTTATGAAGAAAAGTCTTTTTGTGCCCACATCATGTAGACCAAAATGAGTAGGTAGTTGTTATTTTACACCATCCCCAATTAGACAACACAAAGGAACATTTACAAATAGTGACACATGCATGACATAACTATGGACACTCAAAAATTGCCTATTGCTCTAAACACAATGAAATTACTAACATTCCTCTTTAATTTATTTAATAAATTGTGTCTTTCTACTATATTTTAAATATCAAAATCATCATTTACCTTTGATTCCACAATTAAGTAATTTTAATTAATTACATTAATTATTAATCATCCAATCAACATTGTATCACTTATTCATCTATAATATAATTTTAAATAATAAACATTATTTGATTATACCCTATCTCATTATAATTAATTAAATAAACATATTTAATTAATATTCTTCCCTTTCTTATTATTATATCAACGTAATAATTAAATCAATTTCTCCTCTCATGATTAAATAAATTATATTTATTTAATTATATTAATCATTCCTCTCATAAATACATAAGTAATTATTTATTTATAAATATCTCCACATTTTAAAGTAAATAATTTATTATTTATTTAAATCATATTTATTCTCCTAAATCCTAACTCACAATCAATTTGAGTTAGCTTCTCAATCACAACTCTTGACTCCACAATTCTCTCTCCTAACTCAGCCTCCTATTCCACCTCTTCAGTCAATCTTCTTTATCAAGGCAGTCAAGCTGAGTTGAACTCCTATGCACTTTGAGTTAACTCTTCCACCTCTTCAGTCAATCCCCTTTATCAAGGAAGCCAAGTTGAGTTGAACTCCTTACTCACTTGAGTTAACTCTTCCACCTCTTTCAGTCAATCCTCCAATCAAGGAAGTCAAGTTGAGTTGACTCCTACTTACTTGAGTTAACTCTTCCACCTCATTTAGTCAATCCTCCAATCAAAGAAGTCAAGTTGAGTTGAACTCCTACTCACTTGAGTTAACTCTTCCACCTCATTCGGTCAATCCTCCAATCAAGGAAGTCAAGTTGAGTTGAAATCCTACTCACTTGAGTTAAATCTCACACCTCATTCAGTTTTTCCTTCCATCATGGATTCTTGATTGAAACCCCTAGAAATCTTATAAATAGAGAGCTAAATCTTTGATTTTGGTAACAACACATGATTTGAATTCTTATGTTGGCATAATCTTGAGCTCAATTATGCTTGTTGTTTTTATTGTTTCCTTTCTTGATTATTGGGAATACTAATCACTCTAACAATCTCTTTTTGGTTGAGATATTTGATATTATTGCAAGTTTCTATTGATCCCCCTATTTCTCAATTATAATAACATGTAACAATATATAAAAGAAGTGAGATATAGATAGAGGAATGTTTATGATATTTCGATTCCTTTATCACCTTGCACCAATGAAGAAACAAGGGTCGTTTAAAGAAAATATAAACAAAATATATAACAAGTAGAACATCATGGGGGAAGAACATTACAATAGGAAATACACAAAATCCACCATACAAGAGGATCTAGTCGAGCATATTGCCTGCCCCCCCACCCCCATCTTAATTTGTAGTGTTTAGGGAATGTGGAAAAATTGCAAGAGGAACAACATCAAGCATGACAAATGGAACAATAGCCAGTTCCAAACAAGGACCATGTTGTGAAGATAGGCCACTTTGATTACCACTAAGATTGATAGATAATTGTCGAGAAAATATAGTTGGCAGATCATGATTAACATCAATAAGCTCATACAGATCATTAGAATCACTAGCATGAATATCATCATTAGTTTTATTAGGAACATCGAAAACATAATCATCAAGAGTATCTTCTTCATCCAAATTAATTGGAATAGAATGTAAGATACGAATATAATTATCATGTTTGTTCAGTTTCATCTTTTATAAGTTAACTCCCTTCTTTGGCTCAAGGATAGTTTGATCAAAGGGAATCAAAGCATCACTAGGTATTTTGGGTGAATCATGATTTTGGGAAGAATGTTGAAGGGATCTAGAATGATGTTTATGATGGAAGTCAAGAGGATCATGACTATGTTTAGTTTTTCTATAAATTAGATTTTGTTTAGGATAAATCAACATTAGGTCATTTTCTTCTTTAGGGGGAAGAACGAATGGAACCATACTAGGTTGAGAGATGACATTGACAAAATGCTTATAAGATATAGGAGGTGGAACTAAAGCATATGTAGGAGGTGTAGGAATAAATCCACATCCATGGAAAGGAGATGGAAAATCCTTAGGTTTTCTAAGTTCACAAATATTTTGGATCTTGTCAACTTAGTACAATCAAAAGAGGTTATCACGATGGGGTTGGGTTAGTTTAGGTATAGAAGGCCAAAAGAAATCAAGGTCTTAAAAAATATTGAGGCTCTGAAGGTTGATAGAGACTATGGTTAATAGTCATGATTTCTCCATTATGAGGAAATTTCAGACATTAATGAAGAGGAGAGGCCACAACTTTCATGGAGGTAAGCTAAGGAAGACCAAGTTTGACTTGAAATCGATCATAATTTGGAATCACAATGAAGGTAACATGTAAAGTTTTATTACCAAATTCAATAGGAAATAAGATGTAACCATGTGAAGGATAAAGGAAACCATTGCAAGTTTGGATCATAATATCAGATTTATCATAAAAATGATGTTGCAATTGTCTATTTAAAAGATTATTTTCAGTTATCACATTCACCATGCAAGTAGGGTCGGTAAGGACACCTCAAGAATGAAGGCCATTAACCTTTACCACAATATAAAGAGGACCATTAGGTGCTTTAATTATCTCAATAGGGTCAAAGATAATGCAAATATGTCATGGATCGTAACAATATATATTAATACACATATAATTTTCTCAAAGTATATATATGTGTGTGTGTGTGTGTGTGTGATTTTGAATTTAATGTATATAACTCCATATTTAATGTCAAGGAGACAATGATATAAATCTCTATTATAAACAAAATAATATTATATTTGTAGGATATGAAAATGGAAAGATGAATGGGGAGATTATGGCTAAGAGATGTATGGATGAGAAGTGTAAGATAAAATATACAAAGTGTATGGAAAATGTTGTGGACAAAGACTTAATAAAACATAAATACTTATCTTGATGAGGAGAAGATTTGTAAATCACTATTTTCTGGTGTCTGTGTACTATTTCAGGAAATTTTGCAACTGGATCTAGCCTGGAAATACAGAAATAGAGAAAACCCAAAAATCTTTTGTCTTTCTGAGCAAGGTCGACCTTGACCCAAGACAAGGGTAAGATCTTACCCTAGGGCACAATCTTACCCCAAAAAGTTGACATTGACCTACATTGCTCCGACATAAACTATGTTTGCGAATCTTGAAAGTTCATCGAAAAGGGTACTTAGATCTACATTGAAATTCATTGTCCTGCACCTGGATCTGCAAGAAAAAGGGTTTTGTTTGTTGGATGAGGGGTTTGCCTTAGTCAAACCCCAGTTTGGAATCAACCTTTAAAATATAATTGAAATAAAGAATGCTAGCAAGTAGTAGAAGTAGATCTAACAACAAAGCTATGATATTCAATAGATATGCAATTGTATTTGAAATGTAAACAAGTATGTTGATATGAAAGCTTGGACTCAACACTACCAAATGTAAATCAAAACCTCCATGATTGTATGCTTGGAATCCACCTTGAAGGGAGAATGGATAGATATTGAAGATGAACAAAGGATTTTGAAGGAAGATCACACCACCATGATGGATAGATCTAGGGTTTGAATGATGAATCTTGAATGCTTGAACCAAATTCCTCCAAAGGCTTGAATGCTTTAATCCTTGATCTTCAATGGAGAACTTGAATGCTTGAATGTAGATGATGGCTTGAATGTTTCCTTGATTGAGAATGCTTTCTTGACCTTGCTTGATGATTATTGACACTTGATGGAGATATGAAAAAGTGGATGATCATGGATCAATCGTGGTGTATGAAATGAGAGAGGAAGGCTTCCTTTTATACAAGTTAGGGCACAAACTTCTAGAGAGGTTGACATAGGAGAATTAGATTCCAATTTAAGCCTTCACTCTTAGAAGTGGAGCTAAATTAAATACCATTTAAGATTTTACCATTTTGAAGCCCGAAACAGCCGACTCAAAAGTAGGACAATAAACTTTCTGAAAACCTGACATCTAGAAACCTCTGGAATTTGAAAACTGGACCCAGGGTTAGGGTCAAGGTCAACTCTGACCTAGGTCAAGGTCAAGGTTGACTTTGACCTAGGTCAAGGTCAAGTTTGACCTTGACCCAAAAGGTCAACCTTGACCCTGAGGTCAAAGATCTCAGATCCTCAGGATAAGGTGCCAGAAAAAGACTAGAAACAGGTGGAGAGAAGGGCAGAATAGGGGGAAAAGCCAGAATCGATGGGAGATCCAACAAGATGTCTGACATGACCCCAAACCACTTACTCAGAGGGATAAACTTGTCCTAAATGGAAGTGCTTCCATTTTCTGACGATACAATATTTCAAACAAACAAATATATATATATATATATATATATATATATATATATATATATATATATATATATATATATATATATATATATATATATATATATATATATATATATATATATATATATATATATATATATATATATATATATATATATATATATATATATATATATAGTATTTATATAATATATAATATATATTATATAATGCTAATTAATCATGATAATATATAATGTATATAAATGTAATTAATCAATATCAATAATATTATTGATCAAAGTTCATAATATTACCAATGAATAATAATAATTTAATCAAACTGAAATATTTAATAAAAACCCACCATCATACTATAGTCGACGATATTATAAACCATTGACTCTCCTTTGTCACATGAATGCTAAGGTCACGACCCTTTAAGGAAATGGGTATAAAATGGAGACATCACTCCTCCAAAATGGGAAGGAAGAAAAAAGACAATAATTATATGATGTGGGAGTAATACAAAGAATCACACATAATCAGGTATGTAGGGGAGACTCATCCCAATTCCTTAATAACTAGTTAATAACATATACTAGACCAATTCCTTAATAACTAGTTAATCACTATTAAGGGGATAGGGAGTGTGTGTAGGAAGAGGCGGGTAAATCAGTCACATGATGGAAAGATCCCAAGATAGGTAGAACCTTGAGGGAATTCACTTAGAGATTGTGCATGTGTCCTAGCACAATAAATCTACCATCTTTCTTAAGATTTGTGATTAGGAGTGAAGTAAGGAATTAGAGCTTAAAGTATATATTATGAATTATAGAATTATTCTTCATTTAATATTATTTAAATGTATAATGACATATGATAATAATTGGGAATTGACATCCTCCTAGTTTGAAACATTAAAAATTACCATCCCTAAGTAAGATTCAGACCCACATTGGGGAATTTTAGAGAAAATCAAGAAATGACCAAAAAGGGTTCATTGCAAGTGGTATTAGAGCATAATCCCACCATCCCATGGAAACTAAATTCATGTAAACCTACCAATGAACAAGAGGAAGTGATGCCATGGTAGAAAAAATGGCCATTGAACTTAGAAATATCATGGAACAAACTCACCAAACTTTGGATCTAACCAAGCACTCCTTCAAGCATTGCAAAACATATAAAATAACCTCGGGAACAATACAAGTGGTATTAGATTAATAATTCAAATATAAATTATAAATGGAAATGTTAAATTGATATATCCAATATAGATCAGATGAACTCAACTATTTCATCCCACTAAAGCATCTTGTGAGTGAGAAGGTTGTGGTTTAAATCATAATTTCTATATAAAAAAACCTCATCTCTTACATTTTCATCTCCTTATTTTGCATCAAACTTATATTAATTTATTATGAGAGTATCACAATTTCTTAGATCTTGGAGTCAAGGTGCTACCAGAATCACAATTGAGTGCCACACCTCAACAAGGAGAAGAGAAGCAACATAAGCTTCAAAGTTTTGAATGGTTTGCTTTGAAACTGTTTATTTCTATTTGATCATTCAAACTTATTATTTTGTTGTTCATAGGACTTTTATGTGCTTAGTAGTTGATTATTTATAATTTTTAAATAATCTAATGCTACAAATCCTCTGGTTTGAGTCTTGCAAAAATTTACATACGTACAATTGCATCTAGATGTCCCAACAAAGATAGGAAGGATAAGCACAAAATATTTAGGAACTTCAAAGACAAGAGAAAGAAGGCATGTTACCTAGCATAAGAAGGAATGACTGATGAAGAATCAGATGGAAGAGATGATGAGGAAGAGATAGTCTTTGTTGTAGTCAAAGAAGAATCCTCAACCGATGTAGATGAAGAAAATGAGGAAAAACAATTGATTTCAAGTATGAATTGTAATAGTGATTGGATAATAGACAGTGGGTGTACACATCACATGACCGGTGACAAAAGAAAATTTATTTCAATGGAGGAATGTGGTGGAGGAGCAGTTAGATCCAGTAATGGTTCTCCATGTGTGGTAAGTGGTAAAGTTTCAATAGAACTTAATGTTAACACTAATTGTGATGATGTTTATTGGGTTGATGGATTAACGCACAACCTGTTAAGTGTTGCTCAACTAAATAAAAAAGGTTTCAAATTGGAGTTTAGTAATAATATTTGCAAGATCTTAGGAAACTCAGGAAATTTGATTGCTATTGGTGAATAGACTAGAGGTAACCTATTATGATTGAACTCTACTAATAAACGTTGTTTGTTTGCCAAAGTTGAAGACTGTTGGTTGTAACACAAAATATTTTGTCATGTTAATTTTGATAATCTGGTAAAGTTTAGTAAGAAAAGATGTGCTAGAGGTTTTCCTACTTTATCTAACCCTGATAATGCTATGTGTAAGGAGTGTTAGTTGGGAAATTTTACTAGATCTAGTGTTACTAGTAAAATCTATTCATCACAGAGTATGCTTGACCTTGTACACACTCATTTGTGTGGACCAATGAGAACTTAGAGCTACTATGGACATAAGTACTTTATCTTATTTGTTGATGATTACTCAATAATGATGTCTATTATATTTTTGAAAGGTAAGTTTGATGCATTCTACATGTTTAAGGTGTTTAAAGAAAGAGTTGAAAAAGAATCAGTAAAGCACTTAAGTGTCTCAGATCTGACAGAGGAGGTGAGTTTACTTCTCAAGAGTTCACAAAATTTTGTGAAGAATATGGAATCAAGAGACAAATGTGAGCACCAAGGATGCCCCAGTAAAATAGAATTGCAGAAACAAGTAACATATCCATAATTGATTGTGCAAGAACACTTTTGATACAAAAGGGTGTGGCTCAAAGCTTTTGGAGAGAAGTGGTAAGTACAACAGTCTATACCTTGAACTGGGTACAACATAAGAAAGGTACAAACAAAACACCTTATGAGTCATGGTATGGTCATACTCCTAGTGCCAATTATTTTTAAAAAATTGGAAGTAAATGTTACATAAATAAGGATGAAAAAAATGGTAAATTGGATTCTAAGAGTGATGAAGGGATATTTCTAGGATATTCTACTAGAAGTAAAGCTTATAAGTGTTTGAACAAGTGCACCAACAAGATGGTTAAAAGTGAAAATGTTAGAATTGATGAATTTTCTCAAAAAAATAAGGAAGATAGCAAGAAGGAACCAGAAGACTATGACAGTTTTGTTTATGTTCAACCAATGGAGCTAGATACAACACCACAGATAAATGAAGTGGTGAATGACCCATAACCAGTGAATGATGATGAAGGTAACTTAAGAATAGAACTGGTACTCCCAAGGTATGTGAAACTTAATCACTCTCAAGATCATAATATTAGAGATAAAAATGTTGGAGTGATGACAAGGAGCAAGGTAAGAGAAAGCACTTGTTTACTATTTGAATTAGAACCTAAAAATGTTAAAGATGCTTTGGAAGATAATGATTGGGTTTAGGATATGAAAGAAGAATTAGATCAAATAGAGAAAAATAACACATGGACTTTAGTACCCAGGCCTACTAACAATAATGTTATAGGTACTAAATGAATCTTTAGGAATAAGTTGAATGAGAAAGGAGAAGTGATAAAAAAAAAGAAAAAAGGCAAGGCTAGTTTGCAAAGGGCGTGCACAAGATGAAGGATTGGACTATGTTGATACCTTTGCACCTGTTTCTAGACTTGAAGGTGTAAGGATACTTTTGGCATGTGCTTCTTTTAAAGGTTTTAAGGTCTATCAAATGGATGTAAAATCTTCTTTTCTGAATGGTGTGTTAGAAGAAGTATACATTGAACATCCTAAAGGTTTTGCTACTGAAAAAGGTAAAGACGTGGTGTGTAAAATTACATAAAGAATGGTATGGAATGAAACAATCTCCAAGAGTATGGTATGAAAGGCTACATGCTTATCTTTTTTAGATTGGTTTCACAAGAACTAGTGACAATAGAAATGTATATCTAAAAAATGAAAGTGAAGACATGATATTGATTACTGAAATTTTTGTTGATGACATAATATTTGGTGGAAATGATGCATCAAGTAGGTCATTTACAAAAGCAATGAGGAAGGAATTTGAAATTTCAATGATAGGAGAAATCAAATTATTTATTGGTCTTCAAGTATAGAAGATGAAGAAAGGGATATACATCAGTCAATCCAAGTATGTGAAGGAGATTCTAATATTTTTTGGCATGGATGATTCAAAACCAGTGGGAACACCTATGGTCACAGGTTGAAAATTGTCTAAGGAGGATGAATCCAAAGAGGTTAATGATACTCTATATAGATCCATGATCGATAAGTTGTAGTATATTTTTCACAATAGATCAAATATTGCACATGATGTTGGTATTGTTGCAAGGTTTTCCTCAAATCCAAAGGACTCACATATGGTTTCAGTGAAGAGGGTCTTTAGATATCTCAAGGGAACTGAAGATTATGGTCTATGGTATGGTAATAATGGATATTTTTCTTTGAATGTGTATACTGATGCATATTGGACAAGAAATGTTGATTATAGGAAGAGCACAAGTGGTGGAGCATTATTTCTTGGTGAAATATTAGTTTCTTGGACTAGTAAAAAGCATAATTGTATTTCTCAATATACTACAGAGGTAGAGTATGTTGTTTCTACTATTAATTATCAGTAAGTGATATGGATAAAATAGATTGTTGAGGGAATTCATGAGAAGGTCACATAATCGGTTGTTATCTATTGTGATAACACTAGTGAAATAAATATTTCCAGGAATCCAGTGATGCACTTGAAAACAAAGAACATTGTAATAAAATATCATTTTCTAAGAGAACGCGTAAAGGAGAAGGAGGTAAGGCTTGAATATGTGCCTACTAAAGAAAAAGTTTCTAATATATTCACCAAGCCATTAACAAAGGATACCTTTGTGTATCTCAGAGGTAGATTAGGGGTCATTCCCTTATATGAAGTTAATTAGAGGATGATGTTGATTGTATCAATTCATATGTGTTTATTAGAATATCATGTGTATGAATTGATACAAAGGTGGACTACTCTGTAGGGGGAGAAGTCTTAGTATGATATTGTGACGTGGTGATGAGGAAAGAAGAAGAAAAGAATAATCAAAGTATAATCCAAGATGACTGAATGATTAGACAACTTTGGCATTATTGTCAAGGGGGGAGATAATATAAGGGAGAATATATGTATGAATCAATATGATAGAGTGAGAAGGGTACATATAGAAGTGGAAATATTTTGAAAAATTCAATAAGAGGATTGTCATGAGAGAGACATAGTGTTTCCAAGAAGAGCTTACAAGTTAAGAGGATAATTTAAGAGTATTATGAGTATTGCCATCAATGCCAATGGGGGAGATTGTTATCATAACTGATGCAGTGATGCTGAGTGTTGTATTGATGAAAATTGGTTCCAATTTGATGATAGATGAACTAGTTATTTCAACTCATGATTGATCTTAGATCTAGGGTTTAGTTTAAGGTGGTGGAAGAAAATCTAGATATTAGAAAGCTGAAAAAGTAGTTATTTGTTGATTGCAAATCGTAGAAGGATTCAGTGACAAATAAAGTGAAGGAATCAAGTGTGATTAAGCCAGGAAAGATTTTAGTGTATGGATAAGAGTTTCAAAGCTTAATAGGATCTGATCATGCAAAGGTAGTGCAATTTCATAGATCATTCCATCTGTTGATTTCTAACCATTGTAACAGTGAAATCCCTTAACAGGGTGGATCATAACAGGTCTTTGTTATAAATCCTCTAACAAGGTGCCATTTGTATTGAATGTTTAAAGTCCTCTAACAAGGTTGCTTCTAACAAGAAAAAGATCCTAACATATCTATAGGAAAATCCCTTAACTAGGTAGCACCTAACAGTGCTTTTATAAACCTTTAACAAAGTAAGCTCCTCACAGGGCATATTCCAGAAGAGTACAGATTTAGTGGGTAACCAACTCCCATATGTGGTTTTTTCCATTTGGGTTTCCATGACAAAAATATGGTGTCTTCATTGTGTGATTGATTATTTGTGGATGCATGTTTTGAAACTTTCTAGTTATATTATTTGATGTTGAATGTTATGGTGCATAAAGTTTAAGTTTTTTGAAATTAGTGAATTTGTTTATTATTGATTCACCCCTCCCCTCTTAGTAATTAGACCTGTATTAACAAGGGTGATATTCTCTCACCTTATCTATTTATATTATTTGCAGAAAATCTGGGAAGGAATTGTAAGAAAATGCTAGATCAAGGACACATTAAAAGAATTAAATTTATATCTCTTCTTTGTCTATTGATACCCTTCAATAATTTTTTGATGACACTATCTTCTTTGGTGTTTCCTTTGTTGTTGAGACCAAATACTAGAAGATTGTTCTTAATGATTATAGTATGTCATCAAGTTAGTATATAAATTATAATAAGAGTAAAATTTATTTCTTTAGTGTTGAAGCAAGAGTGATTCATTTATTTTTTGATATTATAGGTTATCAAGTTGCCAATCTCCTAGCCTCTTATCTTGGTGTCCTCTTAATATCCAAAGCTCCTAGTAATACTTTCTAGAATAGAATTATTAAAATATTCCATAAAAACTTGCTGGGTGGAAAGGAAAAATGCTTAGTCAAGTAGGCAAAGTCCAACTCCTCGAGGCTTCCCTTCAAAACATCCCAATGTACTACCTTTCCCTGCTCAAAATATTGGCCTATGTGGTGAAAAAATAGAACAAAGACAAAGAAAAATTATATGGGCATGATAAAAAGATAAGGCTAGACTCTCTTTAGTCAGCTAGGAAAAAGATTGTACCCCAAAGAGTAAAATGAGATTGGGAATAAGGAGACTCAATTTTTTTAATAAAGCCCTAATTTCTAAGATTGGATGGTTGTTTCTATGGGGTTCTAAATATTGGGTAACCATCGTGAGGGATAAGAACCTAAATGGGGATAAAACTTACACTTTTCTTCATGTGGAAGGTTTATCTTATGACTTTGTCATATGAAATAATATTCTTAAATAGAGGGATTCATAGGTAAGATTATGGGAAAAGGAGATACTTTGTTCTAGAAATATGCGTGGAGGGGTGATCTCTCTTTCTCCTTTGTCATCCTTGATAGTGGCCTTATAGACTTCTACAATACACTTGCTATCAAGTGCAAGGAAGCAAATAAAATTTCAAGAGCCTCCAAATAATCAAGCATTCTTCTTAAGCATTCAAGGTGTTTTCTCTCCATAGATCTAGCTTATTTCCCCATTGAAGGCAAAGGAGTTTTCTATCAAAGAAGGAGATACACATTCACCTACATTCATTCAAGTCTTCTTCTCTCTCCCTCAATCAAGCATTGTGGAAAATTACAATATAAATTTCATGAGGTTTTGTCTTTCATGATTTCCTTTTGGGTTTTTATTTCAAGTTAAAGATATTGCATCAATATATTTGATTACATTCAAATAGGCATTTGTGTTACCAAGGTATAACGTAATTCATTTACTATATCTAGCCTCTTCTTCATGATAACACATTTTTCTTTATTGCATTTCATTTCAAGTTTGATTCCTAGACATGTGCTAGGAGAAATAAAAGAATAGAAACAAGATAAAAAAATAATCCAAGAAGTGAAGTGCAAGAAGGATTTTACCATAAACCAAATGTGAGAGAGATGCAAGATCAAGATAATACTCCAAGAATCCAACAAGAGCTAAGAGATTTTTGTAAGGGGAAAAGCAAAGAAAAACCCTTTTGTGTATTATGAATGAGGCATGAAAAGCCTAAAGAGAGAGAGAGAGAGAGAGAGAGAGAGAGAATATGAGCGGGAAGCTCAATATAATATGATAGAACTACTATGCAAGAGGAAATAAATTGTGTGAAAGAATTGTGAGAAATTAGTGTCAAGTGTGTGGAGAAACATCTCTTAAGTAGAGATGAGTGAAGGAGTTTGCATGTAATTCCCTATGTGTATGAGTGCCACATTCATACTAAGTCTGTGCCAAGTGTGAGCATCCCCATAAGGAGGAATAACCTATTTTCCTTATTAAAGGAATACAAAATATGAGTTGTCCTCCCACTTGGACTAGAGGACAAAATTACATGTAGATATTCCTTTAGGAATATCTTAAAATAAATAAAAGAGGATACCTTGGTTTATCCTCAAATTAAATAAAACAACCATAGAAAGATTACTAATTCTAACACCCCCCTTTAATCTTTACTTGGGGTGATTACATCAATATGTATCAAACCCAAATGTTTACAATGATTTTGAGATGTTTCTTTTGAAAGAGTCTTCACTAGGATGTCATTGGCTTGATCATCTTGCATTTCTTCAACTTGTGCTTTGGAGATTGAATGGTACATAGGACTTTTGGCTAAGTAAATAGCACTTTGAGAAAACAAAGGTGTATGTTCTTGTTGAGGGGAGACCAAATCTTCAAGTAATCTTTGATTCCATAGAACTGCTTTAGATGCATGTGTACATTATGAATATTCATTTCCAGTAGAAAATAGAGATGGAAATGGATCAACACTTGAGCATGCAATAAGGCAAAAAACACTAGTAGATCTCCCATCATTAGGATCTCCTACTGTTGAATCAGTAACACTTTGGAAAGAAAAATCATATTGGGAATCATGAGGCATATAATCATAAATGCAATCTTCAACTACATAAAACAAATATATAACATATTCATCATAATATAAAATATCAAGAGGAGGAGAGTTAATATAAGCATCATTATCATTAACCTCCACAATAATCATAGGATTAGTACCTTAATCATGAATTTCATTTTGAGTAATAAACATATATGTAATATGATAATCAAAAGAAGGCAAAGTGACATTAATAAAGTTAGAGATAATTTCCTCTTCTTGTTCAACAATGATATCAAAATGAGAGTGAGAATCATCAAATTGGAATTCATCATAAGGCGGGTGCATATTATTTTGAATTAAAGTTGTTTGAGTAGGAAGATAGTAATCTAGAGGGTTATCCAAAGAATAGCCAACATCATAGGGTTCATCCCAAATAGTAGAATTATCATAAGGAGGATTAAACATCCCATAGCAAGAAACAAAAGCTCAACGAGAGTTATTATTATGAGAGTTTTGATTAGGAGTAGATGATCTCTCATGTTTGATTTTCTTAAAACAATTATTGATCACATGACCATCTTTCCCACAATAATTGTAATGGGTTCGATCATTATAACCATTATTATGATTATTATGATAACTATTATTATGACTATTGTTATGCCGAGAATTATTATTAGAATGACCATTATTATTTGATCTATAATTATTATGTTGATTATAATTGTTATGATTATTATTAGAAGTATTATGATTATAGGATCTATTATTTTGATTTTGATGCTTAGACACAAAATCATGTTTAGAAGATCTAAGAGTACCAAATTGCAATAACTTTGCTTCTGCTTGACGTAAAAGATTTTGAAATATGCCATAAGTTAATTGAGGAGCTAAACTAGGAATAACAAGCTAAGAATGTATGTTAGTAATAAAGTGTTGAAATTCTTTAGGAAGACATTTCTTTAGAATGATAGTAATTAATCTAATATTAGTTAAAGTAACATTTATACCACTTAATTATGTTTTAATAGAGTCAAATTTAAGTAAGAATTCATCCATGGATTTAAAATCAATATTCTTGAGGTCTTCCAAGTTGTCTTGGAGCTGAATCTTATGTGATTCAGTGGAGCTATCATAGGTTTGTTGCAGAATGGCCCATGCTTGATAGGCTTTGGTGAAATGTCCAATCAATAGGTATAGATCAGGAACAACAGAAAGGCCAATTAATCCAAGAGCTTCTTCATTTTTAACTTTCCATGCATCTTTGTCAGTTTGAGAAGCATTGGCAGTCGGTTCAAGACAGGCATTTGTAGCCACTTAGAGCAAATCCTTAAAACAAAATATAAATGAAACATGTGTCTTCCATGCATGATAATTAGAACTGCTCAATTTGATTTTAGGAATGAGGGTACATAGACATTATTGCAGTAATATAGATTATTAGGAGAAAAAAATACCCCCTTTACTTATATAAGATTTTTTTTTAAAATACTTTTATTATAATATTTAATAAGAAAAATAATAATAATAACTTTTAATTTAATAAAACTTTATATGAATTTCAATTCTAAAGATCAATCAAAATCATAAATAGTTAATATTTTAATTAGAAATTTTGTTATTTGAAATTATTTTAAAGCGCCTATAAAAAACAATTAGAAACTCTTAAAAAACTATTATAAACTTTATACACTTTATTAACTTAAAGCTTTATTATTAAGCTTATAAACTTTATTATAGACTTTATAAACTTAAAGCTATAAAAAAAACAATTATAAACTTTATTAAAGAACTTAAGTAAGGGATTTAAGAAAAAATTTATGAATATGAAAGAAACTTAATGAAAATAGATCTAAAGTGTTATTTTCATAAAGTTTTCGGGTTACTCAAAGAAGAAAAGTCTTTACTTTAATAAAAAATTGAATGATTTCTTTTTCTTTAAAAAACTTAAGTAACACTTTGGAAATGCTACATTCAAACTTTGACCCCCGTTTTAAAAAAAAAAAACTTTCTAAGAGACAAACTAAATTGGTGAGAGGAAATAATCATACGATAGAGATAAAAGAGACGTTATCAAAGAATGCTAAGCATAGAAAATAATGATTATGATGATGTGATTTATGTAATTACTTTTGTTTGAAATGATAATGGCAAAATAAGTTATAAGTTATATGTGGAAGATTAATGCTATGAATGTTGTGATAGAAGCTAGATTGACCAGCGTTGAAAGCTGGGAAAACAAACAATTACGATAAAAGCTAATGCAATAAACTATAGAGACAAATGAATTTTCAAAGAAACTTGGCATGAGAAACAAATGAGTGTGATAATTTGGGTTAAAATTTATAAATCAAATTAAAATAATTGAAGTATAAGCTGCAAGAATGAGAAATCAACCTTTTCCAGTTGAGAAATGTCAGATCCAAGGGATTTAGTGAGATAAAAACATGACAACACTTGCATGGGTTGCAATATTAATTAAAGTAAATTGAATATTAATTATAAACAATAAGTGATAAATAATAATCTATTCATTGCAAAAAATGTTAGAGATTATAAACGAAAATGTAGCAGAGATATAATTATTAGTTTTTTTTCCTGCCAAGCTAAAAAAAACTAATCTCTGGCAAACACAGTCAAAATAATTTATGGTTTGCGCAAGGGATAGAGGCTAGGAGGATAATAATTGAAGAAGAACCAATTCAAAGAAGAAACATTTTGGAGGCTTAAAACAAAACTTCAAAGGAATCTAGAATGATGAAAGAATATGAACCTGTAGGCATAAATGTTAGCTAAAAGAAACGTAAAGTAACAGAATTAAAAATGTAGATTTAATATAAAGCAGCACAAATAACAAGGTGAAGTGTTGTGTGGGTTAAAAGACTATCCAACAAGATTTGTAGAGAGACAATGACTACATTTTTTTGAAGAAGACTGGCATATTCACATTGGGAGTAGTTTGGGAGGCTCACACAGTAAGGAAGGAAGGTATGTAAGGCTGCACAATGAAGGCAACACCAAATAATGAAGGTTGCACCAATGAAGGTAAAGAGGGTTGTGCCAAGGAAGTAGAGGCTAAGCTCAAAATCTGTCACATCCAAGGAGATGAGGCAACCATCCAATACTTAGGCTACACACTTAGGATGCTACCAAAGGAAGGGAGCCAGCGAGCCAAAAGTCTTACGCAAGCCAAAGGAGGGAGCATATTTATTAGCTGAATGACAAATAAAACAAATTTATTAGTTGTTATGAAGGCTAAGAACTTATGATATGAAGAGCTGCGCACAAAGTTAGATAATATATATTAAATGGATTTTATTTTAAACAACAAAAAATTGTTATTACAGAGATTAGTTTTATGATGAATTAAACAAAAAAAGTAAAATATTGAAACAATAGCAGAAAAATAATAGATTAATAAGGATTAGCATTATTATATATGTGAAATATTATGAACAATGATGCCAATGTTTTATAACAGTGATGCCAAACTTAAAAGACACATTTATTTTACTGATAAACTATAATATAAGAAGAAAAATAATATTAAAAATGCTGCTCTCAATAGGAAGAGATTAAACAAATAGAATAAGAGAAAGGATAAATGTCTGCAACAATAAAAGATGTTGAAACCTGCAAAACAGGGATTAAAAAATAGAGATATGGATAGAGGTCAAAGACAAAACAAATTTGAGATATGTCAAATCTATATTGAAACCTGAAGTAAAGATTAGTTTTTTTTTTTTAAAAAAAAACTTGAAAAGAAAGCCTTGCGGTTTCCCAACTAAGGCTGAGATAAGCACTTGCAAAAAATACTTGAAATGAAGAAAGATGAACTGGCTTTGGCGGTGAACCGACCAAACCCAAAAAAAAATAAAAGCTACTCTCTAGTGGAAAGCATTCCAAAGAGGATTAGAGAGAAAGAAAATATGAAAGAAACAAGTTAGAGCTACAACAAATATTAGATATATAAAAGAAACTTGAAAAAACTTGCTCCTTTGAATGACACCTTCCTACAAAACACTTAAACAAGGATTAGTAGCTCTGAAACCATGTTAGGAGAAATAAAAGAATGGAAACAAGATAAAAAATAATCCAAGATGTGAAGTGCAAGAAGGATTTTACCATAAACCAAATGTGAGAGAGATGCAAGATCAAGATAATGCTCCAAGAATCCAACAAGAGCCAAGAAATTTTTGTAAGGGGAAAAGTAAAGAAAAACCCCTTTGTGTATTATGAATGAGGGATGAAAATCCTAAAGAGAGAGATAAAGAATATGAGCAAGAATCTCAATACAATATGATAGAACTACTATGCAAAATGAGAGAAATTATGTGAAAGAATTATGAGAAATTAGTGTCAAGTGTGTGGAAAAACATCTCTCAAGTAGAGATGAGTGAAGGAGTTTGCATGTAACTCCCTATATGTATGAGTGCCACATTCATACTAAGTGTGTGTCAAGTGTGAGCATCATCGTAAGGAGGAATAACCTATTTTCCTTATTAAAAGAATTACAAAGTATGAGTTGTCCTCCCACTTGGACTAGAGGACAAAATTACATGTAGAGATTCCTTTAAAAATATCCTAATAAAAGAGGATACCTTGGTTTATCCTCAAATTAAATAAAACAACCAAGGAAAGATTACTAATTCTAACAACATGAGTTTGATTGAGGAAAACTACTTTATTCAACCTTCTCCCCCATTTTTTTGTGTGTAGGAATAGGTTACAGGGCTACCAAAACTTTTCTAGGAAAATCACGAACAATTGGAGCAATCTTGAAAGTTTTGAGAAGAAACCTAGGGTATAGATCGAAAAAGCCAATCCATACCTAGGTACATATTGGAAAAGCCAATATATTCCCTTAGAAATAGGCTCAAATTTGACAGGAAGACAAGTTACAACCTCTAGGTTCTAGATTAGTGATTATAGGTATTTATGGGATTCCATTTCTCCAATATTCAGGTGTGAAACAATATATTTCCTATTTTCAATTCTAGATTTGCATCTCTTGTCTCAATATAATTTCCCATTTCAAAATCACATATTTAGTGAAGGATCATTATCCCCATTTAGCACTCGAGTCACCTCTTGAGCCTATTAGGGGCACCTTCCTTCCGAATGTGCAATCTTGAAAAGGAGAGGTAATCTCCCTATTTACATTGCTTCCCTTTTCTTATTGTATAGGTGGATTGGGATTTTCCTACCTCTTTGTCTTAGTTTATTAAATTCTATAATTTCTACACTTTTAAACATATTATCATAAGGGAGCTTTTGATGCAGTCAAGGATGGTGGATCCAATTAAGGATAGTCCAAACCTTGTAGCCAACATAATTACACAGTGGAATACTCAACAATACTACACAATATAATTGTTTAACTCTAATTTTCATTAACATGCATGGCTGTAAGGCCTTCCGGGTTAGGGCCAATTACAATCAGTAAACAATTCTGCAAGATCCACAATCAGATCCAATACAAACACTAGCTAGTTTAGCTTTGAAGACAATCAGAAGCTGATGGAAACCCTAAGGAAGATCTAAACTTGAGCTCACAAGCCTCCAAGCAATCTCCTTGTTCCCAAGTATGCAAACCCCTAGCTCTCCTACAAACAAATATCAAATTACAATCTGATCTACAAGATCATCAGGGACTTTTCCACAACTTCGCTTCTCTGAGATCCAGATTTGCTAAGTTCTTTATTCCTTTTCTCTCTACTTGTCTGCCCTTAAACATCTACCCAAGCCCTCCTTAAATACTAATCATCAGCCACAAGTCAGCCAGATGAAACCCTTATCTCTCCTAAACAAATAATTAAATGTCATACAAGTCAGCTTACAAATGTATACAAACATTTAATTCAACATGTCGGCCCAAGTTAATGGCTACCAACAATAAATGCACCAAGTCGGCCCAACAAATCACACAAAACTCTAATCGGTAAGTCAAAACTACCGAGCATCAGTGAATTAACCGAGCAAGCCAAGCATCACCGAGCACCAATGTCGACTAAGCACCGCAGGCATGACTGAGTAACACTATCACCGAGCATTAGAGACTACCGAGTTCCTTTAGTGACCAAGCTGCCTTCAATGACTGAGACCGTCGGTCAAGGCTGCAACCAAGTGAAAATCAGCCAAAACACAAACACTTATGTAGTTTCACCAAGCACACAGAATGCCCCTGCCTTAACCTTGGATGCCCCTGCATCAAACACCTCGGGTTCCAAAAGATGTTCATATGTGAGAAGAACATCTTCTAGGATTCAACACATGAACCCTGAACTGGTTCTTCACATACAAGTCCTCCACCTTTTCTACTTGCATACTCTTCCATTTATGTTTCCTCTATCTCTTCAAGTCCTTTCTAGATAATGTACAAGTCTGTTCTCCAAACTGATCATTCATCTTCTCTAGATCCACCAACTCAACTCGGGAACCAATACTCAGGCTTCTCCTACCGAGCGTTGTATCCATCAAAGGCATCAGTGAAAACTTCTTGTCATCCTTCTCAATAGTAAAGACATTCTTCACACAATCATAAATAGCTCTGCAATCATACTGCCAAGGTCTACCGAGCAATATATCACATCTCCACAATGTCACATAACACAAGATCCTTATACTGGCCAATCTGAACATCAATGAAGCATTGTTCTCTAACTTCCAAAGCATGATCATCTTGTAACCAACCAATCCTATAAGGACGTGGATGTTTCATTCTATTCAAACCAAGTTTCCTAACCATGTCCTCAGCAACAAGGTTATCAGTACTACCACTATCAACAATAACATCATAGAGTTTACCTTCAAACTTGCATCGAGTCCTAAACAAGTTACTCATTTGACAAGGTTCATCCTTTGTATCGAGTAATGTTCACTAAAGTAGCAAGTTCTCTGATTCAGGTTCATTCTGAATGTTCTCATTTACCACAAAAATTCATTGGTCAACCTTCTTCTGTGTACACTCAAAAGAACGGTGTCCTTCCTCTCCATAGTTATAGCAAGTACCTTTAAAGATAACTCTACCTGTCTTCTTCTTAGGTTCTACAGGTTTCTATTCATCTTCTGCATCAGTCAGTTTATCCTTTGCCAAGTGATCAACTTTCTCCTTCCCTCGGGAGTTATTAAGTTGTTTCCTTTTCAACTTCTCTTCTGCCCTCAAAGCATACTGATAGGCATCTTCTGCAGAATCAATCTTTAGCATACCAAGCTCATCCTGAATATTGAATCTCAGACCATTCACATACCAAGCCACCTTTTCCTTACCAAGTTCTATGTGTCCAAACCGAATAGTAAGTTTGTGGAACTCCTCGGTATAATCTTCAATAGACAAATCCTTCTGCTTCAAATTTTGCAACTTCTTAAACAATTCAAGCTCATAGTCAGCAGGTATGAACTTAGCTTTCAATTTAGTCACCATCAACCTCCACTGATTGATGTTCATTTCACCTTCATCTTCTTGGTCTCTTTGTAATTCTTTCCACTGAAGAGCAGCATGTCCTTTCAACTTTGTCTGTGCTAATCTCACCTGAAGAGGATCTTCAATTTCTTCCAGCTCAAAGAAATCTTCAAGTTCACCAATCCAATCAATCAGATTGTTGGGTTTCAAAGTACTAGAGAAAGTAGAAACTTCCATTCAATAATTACTAAACTGAGCAGCAAATCTAGGTAACTGATTAGTTCTGTCTCCACCATATCTATCCCTCTGGTCATCACCACTAGATCTAGCTTGTTCAAATTCTTCAGTTGCTTCCTCATAGCCATCCTCAGTACCAACATTCTGAGGTATACCAATAATAGCTCTCATGATCTCAGCAACCATGTCATTCTTCATCAATTCCATCTCAGATCTGATATCTGATTTCATCTTCTCTGTGATCCAGGATTCAACAGTATCACAAAGATCAGAAATAACTCTAGGGTCCAATCTTCTCAGAGGCATCCTTAAAGATAAGAGAAACCCTCTGCAACAAACCCTCACCGACCACCTTGTGACAATTTCTAAGTTAGATGCAAGTCAGATCATAATCTACAATCTTGCAAACAACTAGGGCACAATTTCATAATTTTAGTGCTACGGATCTGCAATCTAGATTGTGCACAATCTCTTTGCCCACAAGATCAACTTCACAAGATCATCCTTGCTAGGTCAAGCTTTTGCTCCAACAAGACCAAACTCTCAACTCCAACAGGAACAAAACAGGCTCAAATAGGAACCAACTTCGCTCAAACAGGAACCAACTTTTCTCTGATACCACCTGATGCAGTCAAGGATGGTGGATCCAATTAAGGACAATCCAAACCTTGCAGCCAACATAATTACACATCAGAATACTCAACAATACAACACAATATAATTGTTTAACTCTGATTTTCATTAACATGCCCGACTGTAAGGCCTTCCGAGTTAGGGCCAATTACAATCAATAAACAATTCTGCAAGATCCACAATCATATCCAATACAAACACTAGCTAGTTTAGCTCTGAAGACAATCAGAAGTTGATGGAAACCCTAAGGCATATCTAAACTTGAGCTCGCAAGCCTCTAAGCAATCTCCTTGTTCCCAAGTATGCAAACCCCTAGCTCTCCTACAAACAAATATTAGATTACAATTTGATCTACAAGATCATCAGGAACTTTTCCACAACTTCGCTTCTTTGAGATCTAGATCCGCTAAGTTCTTTCTTCCTTTTCTCTCTACTTGTTTGCCCTTAAACATCTACCCAAGCCCTTCTTAAATACTAATCATCAGCCACAAATCAGCCAGATGAAACCCTTAACTCTCCTAAACAAATAATTAAATGCCATACAAGTCAGCTTACAAATGTATACAAACATTTAATTTAGCATGTCAGCCCAAGTTAATGGCTACCAACAATAAATGCACCAAGTTGGCCCAACAAATCACACAGAACTCTAATCGGTAAGTCGGAACTACCAAGCATCAGTGAATTAACTGAGCAAGCCGAGCATCACCGAGCACCAGTGTTGACCGAGCACCGCAGGCATGACTGAGTAACACTATCACCAAGCATAAGAGACTACCGAGTTCCTTCAGTGACCGAGCTTCCTTCAATGACCAAGACCGTCGGTCAAGGCTGCAACCGAGCAAAAACTGGCCAAAACACAAACAGTTATGCAATTTCACCGAGCACACATAATGCCCCTGCCTTAACCTTGGATGCCCCTCCATCAGCTTTGGAAGAAAATCCATCCTATAGTGGCTTGGAGCCCATGGAAAGAGTGCAATAGAAGAATTTTAGAGATATCTCCAAGAAAGGTAGGGAGGTTTTAATGATTATAAAGAACATCAATGTTGCATCTTTTAGTACCTTCAAAGAGTTGCCTAATTTATAGGAAATTAGACTCAAACAAATATGGGTTTTATCCCAAGATATAGCCAAGGTCAAACGGACCAAGTAGCTAAACAAAATGAATACTACCTAGAGCACTGTAGAATGGGGATGGATAAAATGTAACTTTAATGGTTGCTCAAAAGGAATTCTTGGGCTTGCACGTGTCAGAGTAATCGTAAGATACCATAAAAGGGAGATTGATTGAATGTATGACTATTATTGTGGGCATCAAATCTAATAAATATGCAAAAGTGATTGCTGCATGGAAAGAAATAAGTTTAGCTAAATAATTGGGCTTTAACAAAATAGAATTTGAGGGTGACTCCAGATTAATTATTAATATCCTGAAAGAGGAGATCAAAGGTCCATGGGAGATAATAACTTAGATGAGTGATTGTATTAGGTCTCCTAAGAGCTTTATACAAACCAAAATCTAACATGTCTATCGGGAAGAGAATATGGTGGATGATCTCATTGTGAATAAAGGTCTCAAAATTCAAAATTGGATCCATTGGAACAGAGATACCATCTTGCCAAATATTAAAAAAATATTTCAAATGAAGTCACAACCACCTAATTTAAATATGGTGACTTAGATGAAGATTATGATGTGGACTGTTGATAGGCACAAATATATGAGGACCTCGATTTTAAAGGGAGGGTGGATTAAGCAAAACTTTTTATGCATAGCTGGTTGTTATGTCAAGGATGATCCTAATATTATTCCATAAGTATCTCTATTGCTATTGATATGACCATTGCCTTTGATTTTACTCTGTCACACAAAGTTTACTTTGTTAATGCCCATCTCAAAATCTTGATAAATCATTCTCTCATATGGGCTTTACATGTGAGAGTGATGGTGAAAAATGAAAGTAATCAGTATACCATGCCAGTATTAAATATTCTAAATTTTATTTGCTATGGAGGATGTTAATTTCCTAAGAAATGTCATTATAACTATTAATTATGAGGTGATGCTTCGAGTTAATCATCCTCATTCCTTTTTAAGTGTTGGAGATTTATTTTGAAGCTTATTTGTGGTTATTCTTAGGGAAAGGTCAAAAATTTGGGTGGGAAATATCTAGTCTAATAAATACATCATTATGGAAGCTATGGGGGGCCCTCACAAAATTTATGAGGGCTTGTTAATTGTGAAGTTGTGAGAAAAAATATTGGGCTTTGGGATTTGTTTTTGGAAATAGGCTCGGTCTTGTACTGTATGGCAGCACAGTGATATAACAACACTCATACCTCTGAATTCACAAATTCCTGGACAAGAGGAAGGGTTAAAGTGGGTAGTTTTGAATTCACTCTATCTCGTTGCAAATGATTGTAGATACTACGAGCTTGTAAAACTCAAGTATAAGAGTTATGAAGAAAAGTTTATGGAACTACCAAAGTTTCATTAATAAATTCCTTGAGGATAGGGGGTAGCTGAAGAGATTTCAAAATGGGTAATCTGACAAGTTAAATCTTCCTCCCCCTTATGCCCTTGTTATCTTGTACACTATGCATTATATATGGTTGTGTATGGACATCACTTTCCTCTGTTAAACAATGTAAGATGCTAGGAGCATAGTAACAATCTTTTTTCTTGTTTTCTTCTTTGCAACAAAGTATTGAGGGAGGCGCTTCCCCTCTGCTTCACCAAGGCCTTATAATGGCCCTCTACAAGTATGTCCTTGATATGGACCCACATGGAAATTCTATGCCTCTTAAACATAAAACCCACCCTCCTTACCCTCCATCGCAAGCCATAAATGTTGAGCCTAGAAGATTCACTATGGAAGATGCCTCTACTATTAACCTTGCTCCTCCTAATTCCTAGGGTAAGAATAATAAGAAGAAAGACAACCCCACCCCTCAACCTATCAATACAATTCTCATGGTCACCCATGAAAAAGGAAAGACTTTAGTTGACCTTCCTAGCCCCTCTAGAAAAAAGCTAAATAAAGACAAAGGAGTCACTATCACTATTCTAGAAGATGCAAAAGATAACAAGAAGGATATGGGCACAAATTTGAGGATTGAGGAGGTTGGTTTTGGTTTAAGAAGCTACAGGTTTGTGAGGCTGGATAAAGCTAGTGTTGATGCTCCCTCAAAGGGTAAGAATATTGTTGTGGAAGAGGGGAAGATCCTTTCCTCTCAAGATAATTTGGAAGACGAGGATGATAACAAAGATGAATGTTATGAGGGGAAGAAGAGAAGAATGATTAAGAAATAAGATCTCTTAAGAATTTTGAGGATTTGGGGGATTCAAAGGATAATCATGTTTTAGGGGATTTTGATAAAGAGGAAATTGATATTTTCATTTATGTGAAGGTTGCAATGAAATATGCTCAAGGATTTGGAGAAGAAAATAATAATTCAAGGACCCTTTCTAGGGTATTTGGAGAGACTGGACAATCTAGAGAAAATGGCTATTGAAAAGTGTCTGGGTATGGAGAAGGTACGTTTCTCTCTTATCTGCAATATGGATGGTATAATGAATAGGTATGTGACGGGGATCACTACAGTGAGCTCCAAAATTAAGAAGCATGTCAAGAGGATGGGTAACTATAAAGGAGAAAATGAAAGAATTGCTCAGAAAGGGTAAATTGGACACCTGGATAGCGACACTAAATGATTTGGAGAAGGACTAGAGCCTTGGCTCTTTATAAATCTACTTAATGGTCTTGGTCTATTTCTTTTTGGGTCTAGTTCTTTGCTCCTAGATGGAGCTTTTAAACTTTCATTATAAGACTGCTAATATGTTATTTAGATTTACGGTAGTAGATGTTAATACTATGGTTTATTGTTAGTTGGTAGTTCTTGGTTATTAGTCTCTATGTGTTGGTGCTTTTGTTTTGGTAGTCCTATTTTTTTCTTTTTACAATGTTGGGGGCCCCTTCACTTTATTTTTGTTGTTCTTGGTTGTTGTTCTTTTAATGTTGTTTCATTCTTTGTAAGGGATCAAGGCCCTTTCCCTACTTATCTATCAAAAGCATGAACAACCAACAAAAAGAATAAAAAATAACTATTTATAGTTTTAAATTACGACTCATTATTTATCATTTATAGCAACATATTGAGCACAAACTCTCTGAAACTCTTCTACTAAATGTAGATTTTATTTGTAAACATGTCTTAATATTTGCTACCCTTGAGAAGGATAGGGCCACTTCCAATATGAAGATACATAGGGAACTATTTGTGGATGGAGGTAAATCACCCAAATGAAATGATCTCTCTCCATGTAACAACTCAATACACCATAGGATTGTTGCTCAAAGACACATTGTGTGTTGAGACAATGGTCTTATATTTGTACATTGACTATTGTATATTATATTTATTTGTAAATAAAAAATTGGTTGTCATTTTGTGAGAATTATAATGTGTGAATATATTTACATTAACTAAAACTATAGTTCATATGAAAAATAGAAATAATGTATTCTAAGATTAGTAATGGGAAAGTGAAATGAATTTTGAAAATTGCTATTATTATAAGATGAAATTTATTTGGATGTTTTATTTTTTCTAAAAATGTTGATCGATAAATTTATATTTCTTTTATTAGAGCGATGTAAGCTCTTATTATATTTATGATTAAAAGGAAGTTGTATTTTTTGGTTGAAGTTTTGATACGAATGTAAGGTTCATTACATGTACAAATATTGTTTCATTTCTATCTCTCTTTCTTTGCAATATCCTTCTCACGTAGCTTTTCCACATAGATGTAACTTCATCTAGGTCCTCATCTAGAAAGTTGTCCATTAAATTTTAATTTGAACATCAAATTACCATCATAATATATTGAAAATGAGAGATTTGTCATTTTATTCAACCAATGACATGAACACCCAAGTAACAAAGTCAAGATACCCATTTCTAGTTTTGAATTACTACCCATTATTTATTCATCTTTCTGAAACACATAATTTTGATCTCTTTATTTTAAATAGAATGTTGATAACTTACAATTTCCTCCTAAAGATAATTCTCTTACCTAAAGGCTGAAAGAGAGGGTTTATAATGTCATAGGTCACCACTTCAATACTAAATTTCACTCCATCATTCAAATCATTATCATTGTGACCTCTTTATATAATTTTAAATCTTGTCTTAGTTGACAATCAAATGTAGCCTTCGTAAACCTAATCAATTTTCCGGAATGCAAGCGAGATATGATAACTTTGCAATGAAGCACATGGTAGGGTAGTTTGACAACGAAGTATGTCGCTGATGTACACGTGTCAAAAGGGACGTTGCATGTTACCTATGCACAACGGTCCATTTTTAAAAATCCATCTATTTTGTCAAATGTCAATCGCTTTGACTTGATAAAATATTAATTCAATAAAAGCAGTTATACCATGGGCGGTTATTTGTCAAATACTTCCTAGCTCCTTGATATCTTTATAAAAAGGAAATAAGGCCTAGTATTTTGTTGGTTAAAATGGTTAAATAATTTTGGTATCATTTTTATCATTTGTTTTTAATGGTAGTAATGTTAAAGAGTTACAATTTAAGGAAATTTGTTTTATTTATTGTATGATGAATGATTGTGACTATTGTATTTTAGTATTTATTAAAATCAAAAACTAAATTTTATGAGATTTGAATTCTGGTGGGTTCAATGAGAACCATTGAACTTCATCAGTCGACCAATTCACAATTGACGGAATCGTGCCCTGGGCGAATTTGGCGGAATGGAAACCCCTCAGTCCTTGGCTCTCAGCCAAAGAGAACAAACTATTCTCAAAAAAAAAAAAAAACTAAATTTTTATTCTAATTGTATATGCTCAATCAATTAACCTACAATCTTTAATGACATTTTTTACAATCTTTAATGACATTCTTTTTTCAATTTTTGCATTTTTAATTTGGTGTACAAGAGAAAATATGCTTAGTTTAATAGAATGCCATGCTTTCTTTTAGATACTCATTTATAAATATAAAAATTTTAATTGACAATTTATTAAAAAAATATGCTTTTAGTTGACAATTTATTAGAAAAAGGTAAACTTATTATATTTAATGTTGCTAAATAAATTGGTGAAAATTGCATTCCTTTTTTCTTTTGCCTCTTGCCTTGTCTTTTCTTTGACCAAGTTATCCATAGTGCAATAAATGGTGTATAAGTGACATCTTATAATGTAGATCAATAAATAAATTGATCTTTATAATTCCATCTATGTGTATCCTTATCAACTAGTTTCATCAGTTGGTTCATTTATTCATTGTCTTGGGTTTAATATGTATACAAAAAATTATCTTTCTACTTGCAAATCAAAATTCGGATTTGGACCTTTGCCAACTCCCTCCAACTAGCTATTATGAGCTAACTTAAGTACAAAATTTGTTAATTATGTAGTAGAACTCATGTTTAAAAACAAAATTCTCAATCATCTAAAAATTGAAAGAGCAATCAAGATACATTTGGATAACAAAGTCAGTATATCAACATTGCATCATCTACTTACACAATCACTTCTAAAAATATTCATTATTTCCTTAATCCTCAGTATAAAGGTTTGACTGGAAGATAACATTCTTTATATATAAATATTTTCAACAACATATTCAAACACCATCCTTTTTAAATATAGTGCAAAAATCAAGACAAACATGCTCCTAACTAGAAGTGGATTGGTACATTATCAGTTATCAACTATTTTGGGATTAAAATCTCTACTCTATTAGAAGGGGAAGCTTCCTTATTGAAAATCAAAAGTAAATTAATTATTTAAAATAGTTATAGAGACTTTGGAAAAATTTTATGTGTAAAGTTTTATGGTTTGTAATTTGTAAAAAATGGTAAACGATTGAAGAAATATGTATTAAAGTAAATAAATTTAAGTTCTACTTAATGCATAAATAGATTTGTGTTCTTTTTATGATAATTTAATATTTCTACAAAGTCAATAAGAATGGATGGAATATAACAACAAAAATCTTTAAAATAAATTATAGATATATAGTTCAATATTTAATTCTTATAATTTGGGACCTTTTCACATATCCATTATCATGATTTAGGAAACTAAAGTGACCAACATTGAATTTGACAATTTTAAAAAGAAATTAAAATTGTGGGATGTTATTGTGACACAAACACAAGGAGCATCAAGGGGACTAGTCATTCTATGCTATCCAAAAATGATGGATATATGCAATAGGGATAAAAACACAACTTGGATATGGTGCTAGGTAAAGAGCCTCATCTCAAACTTAACCTTCATTTTAGCAAACATTAATGGGCCTAATGCATGCATAAGAAAAAGGGAGTTATGGTTGGAGATGGACAAATTGAAGTAGGAGTTACAAGATCAACATATCATGTTTGGTAGACACTTTAATGCAATAATAAGGAGTTGTGAAAAGGTAGGTGGCTTAAATAGATAAAATCAATCTCAAAGAGACTTCTATGATGGGGTGGAAAGAAATGATTTGGTGGGAATTCAGTGTTCAAATGACAATTATACATGGACCAACCGCAGACTGGGATTAACCTACAATGCTAAAAAGTTAGATAGATTATTTTTGTGGAGATCTTGCTAGTTTCCCATTTGGTTTTGAATGCAAAATAGTACCACGCTCTAAATCATATCACTATCCTCTACAATTGGAGATTATGGGGGACAAAAATCCATACACATGCCCATTCAAGCTTGAAAATATGTGGATGAAAAATCCAAAAAAATTCACCTTAATGAAGGATTAGAGGAATCAGGGTAGTCAAGATGGTTCAAAGATGTTTAGGCAAAACATCAAAATGTGGAATAAATATGTGTTCAGGGACATTTTGCAACAAAGAGTAAAATTGAAGTATAAATACAAGATCTAGAGGAAAAGGTTATCAGAGATGGAATGGATCAAGATTTGTATATCAAAGAAGAAGACCTCATGGTAGCATATGAGGGTACATTAGCCAGGGAGGATATTTTCTAGAAGCAAAAGTCTCAAGAATCTTGGGTCAAAGAGGGGGACAACAACACCAAATGTTTTCACAACAAAACCAAACAAAGGAGATTGGTGAATAGGATTTCCTCTATCAAAGTTATGGATGGAACAAGGATTGATACACCAGAAGATATAACTAAGATAGTTGTCCCAAACTTTTGTAATCTTCTAACCTCTAAAGAAGGTTCAAACTTAGTTGCATAGAGAGAAATGCTAAAACATATCCCCTAACTAATCATAGAAGCACAAAATAAATTCCTCGTCAAAGGTTTCTCTAGCTTAGAGGTAAAGGAGTCATTTTTCAACTACATCCAGATAAGGCACCTAGTCCAAATGGGTGGTGTGTGTGTGAATTTTGTACCTAGCTGTAGACACAACACTTCAGTAAAACATTAGAGGTTAGCAAAAACCCAAATCGTGCAATGAAATGGAAACTAAACTAACCAGGTGATTTACTACCTTCTAGTAGGTGTGAGTATGATACTCTCATATCAGACTGAGACCAGTGACAATGCAACACCTAAATGAAGGATTTAAATGTAAAATATGAAAGACTATGAATGCAGATTAAGCTATATTTTTGGTATTTTCTGTGCAATAACATGAATGAAAATATGTATGAAGGTAAGCTATATGAATGAAATAGAATGCAGATTTAATCTAAAAATGTTATGAATGAGTATGAAACTATGAATATGAAACTATGTAAAAGCTAAATGATCAACTATGAAAGATCTCACAAATCGCCTATCGCAAATGCTCAATCCTTCAATCGCCAATTCACCAGAGTAATTGTGCAAATTCAAGTGTCATAATTATGAAGAGTTGAGCCTTGGTTTTATAGAAATCCAGGGCTTTGAGGATGAAAGAGAAAAGCCATAAATCACTCTTGATAAACTCGGGTTGATTTTTGAGTTATTATGAAATTAGAGATAATGAACTCACAAAATCATGCAAAAGCATGCAAGAACAGCTTTTTAACTCAAATCAGAAGTTTAGATCAGCTTTGAACTCAAAATAGAATGTTGAGTTTCCAAAAGTTAACAACTTGCATTGATTTCTTGATTTTGAGTTTAACTACTCTTTGAATGTGCACAATTAATTATGAATTAATTAAATAAATAAAGTGATTTATCCTCAACTTAATTGATTTTTGAATTAAAAATAATTGATTTATGGGTTAATCAATTATTAAATCAAATTTTTATTCAAAAACTATATCATTAAATTTGACAATTGACTTTAATTAATTAAATAAGAATTTAATCAATTAGTCATAAGATTTTAGATTTATTGTCAAAATTAAATAATACAATTTAGGAATAATTATAATTAAATTCAATTAAATAATTAAGTGGCAGTATTAAATCTAATTAATTAAATATTCAATTAATCAAACTTTAGATAAATAGGATTTATCGCCAAATAATCATTAAATTAAGATAATTAGGATAAATAGGAATATTGCTAGGAATATTCCCCAATGCAGAATTTAGGATAATCAATTAGGATTCGATAATGTGCAGATGTGCCTTAGTTTAGGACTTTGATGTCGATTTCGTTCAAATTGAAGATGTAGGAGGTTAATGAACCTATAGCCCATTTTTGGGGTATTACATTTTGCCCCTCTTTGAATCACTGTGCAAAGCATAGTGGTTCAAAGAATAGTCTGTGTTTGATATATGCATGAAACTGATTTGAAAGATTAACCAATTTCGAGACAAAAATTGATTGAAAGATTGGAAAAAAGAGATACCGACCCCAGCCCAGAATGACCAGGAATCGAGATGATGCTAGCTATATCAACAATGAACCAGTGATTACGAAAAAGTGCCAAAACGCCTGATTCTGAACCTTATGATTGCGAAGAAGTGAGTGACTAATTCCAGACCTCACTGTCCTTGTATGAATCATATTGGTATCACATCCTAAACCCATCAGTTACGAAGAACCAAGGAAATAACACTAATGAACCGATGGTTACGAAAGTTGATACAGTTTACAAGATAGATTAGGATACCAGATTGATATGGATCTCAATGAATCTGATATGCCCCAAGTGATGATAGATTTTCCCCAAGCGACGAGGACTTTAGATGAGTCAGCAACTAGATGTGGTTGTTGTCTTGATTACTGAGGAAAGATTGATTACAAATTTAGAGTTTTATAGACTTTGAATGATGTATAATACCATGCCCCCTTGGGGATAAAAATTGAAATCTGACAAGAAAAGTCAGCGTTATAGTTTAGAAGCATGTTAATTGATTTGAGAATTGGTTATACACATCCGAGAACACGTTCTGCATCATTTTAGAGGTCTAGAAGACCAAGTTTGACCAAGTTAAACCATGAGTTGATCATAGTTGACCAAGTTGAAATTTTGATAGTTTGATGTAAGATAATCAGTTAAGTTGAATACTGGATTTCTGTAATGATTAAAGGTTGATTATGCAAGCAATCAGACATCCTGGGTCTGAAAATTTTAAATCATGATTTTGACATAGTAAATCATCTCAAATTTCAATTTTGATCCCGAAAATGGGTTCAGAATGTCGAAATTAGCTAGGGGTGCAATTTTTGTGAAAAATAGAGCACTTTTGAAAATTAGGTCAAAAGCTATATAAAGGCAAGAAGGGTCATTTTCAATTCATTTTCACCGTTGACTTTTGAAAACCTTGTGGAGCCCTCTGAGCGAGAAAATGGTAGAAATGAAGGTACCTGTGTCTTCTCACCATTTTGAGCACAGTCGGAGGCATCAGAGACCTCGACAGTATGGACATCCGGTAGGTGGACCTCTGTGCTTCTCTAAAAATTCAAATTTTCTTTGTTTATAGCATTTTTAGCATATTTTTGTACGTTTTCAATTTTGAATTTTTGCATGCACAAAAACTCGTACAACTGTCCTTCTGGGCTTGTACGAATTTTTAATTCTAGTTAGGTTGTCGTATCATTATCCCCCAAGACTCATATGAGAGGGACCCAAGAGTTGTATGACATTTCATCGGGTCCCTCCTAACTCGTACGAGGAGATATACAGTATCGTATCATCATTGTTTGTCGTATGGTAACTAGTGAAAACTCATACAAGTTTTACTACCAGTTTGCTTTATCGTTTGGAACACAATGAGCCCAAAACTCATTTCTAGGTCAAAATTTTGAATTTTCTGATCTTTGAGCTTGATTACTGAGTCCTTGATCTACCTTCTGAAATAGCAAATTGTTCAATTCCTATATTTGTAGCCTATTTTTCAACCAAAGTACTCATAGGATTCCTTGTTTCTATGCTATGTAGGTCACATATCCTGATGTTCATGTACGCATCTCACATCCAACCACTCAAAGACTCTATGTTTCCTTACCTAATCCTATGAGAGTTCATCTTGCTTCATGCAAATTTGAGTATCTAATCCATTTACCTGAGATTAGGGTAAATCATGGACTCTTGACTACGTTGATAGAGAGATTTCATTTTGAGACCCAAACATTCCACCTACCAACTAGGGAGATCACTGTGACACCAGATGATATATACTATATACTACGCATTCCCTTCCATTCAGGTCAGCATCTAGCTTATGTGAGTTTGAAGAACTCTGGATTACTAGCATTCAGATGTCTTTTCGAAGATGACACTCAGTTGACTGGTTCTATTTCCTGGGAGACCCTGGTACAACACTATGGTTAGTCCCATGGATTAGAGTGCATCCTTGCTGGGATGATAGGAGGTATTATCATGTCCAACCATCAGCAAAACGGTCTTCTGATGGGCTGGGCCCCGACGGTTGCACATCTAATGGTGACTCCTTCCGAGTTAGCCTGGGGTCAATGTCTTCTAGCCCATATGTTCTCTAAGATGCACGAGGTAGTGTATCAGGAGAGCAAATCTTTTGTTGCTGGTGCTTTAGTTTTACAAATCTGGGCATGGGAGCATATCCCAGTTTTGAGACCAGTGTGTTAGTCACAGAGGTAGCCATAGGAGCCTATGATTTATATTTATGTTGGATATGTCATACAGGGGCGCATGGGCCATGTAGAGTATTGGAGATGGTGTCTTGATGACATGACATTTGTATGATGGAGGCCCTATGTAGATATTGAGCCTTGGCCTACTGCACAAGAGCAGTTCAATTTCTTCTTTCAGAGTCGGGTGTTGATAGGGTGATCATCCTATGTACCAGAGAGATTTATTATTAATAGGGTGTGGCAGCAGTATGGACGAGTGCAGGATGCACCTTAGGATTATGCCACGTATGCTCGGATAGCCCATGAGCTCAGACTTGGATGGACCCTGAGGCTTTCTTATGCCTTGTGTTCACAGGAGTACAGTGGTATTATTGGTAGAGACTAGGAGTATAGACCACAGGTTGTTGATGCTGGAGTGATAGATGGTTTTATCGCATGGCTCATTGATCATCCAGTCTATAGATTCTCTGACCCCACAGAGTTGATACCTTCCATGGAGGAGGCGATGGATGTTATGAGAGCTCCGATGAGATAGGGTCCAAGACCCACATAGGTTCCGATTGTGCACCCCACACCTCTGAGACCGAGAGCAATGGCTCTCTCACAGAGACCATCAGGACAGATGAGGCCCCCTCATCCCACTAGTTCTATAGGAGGTAGGCCTACAGGTGCACATAGATGGACTAGGGGAGAGGGTGGTACTTTAGGTAGTATTGATACTACTGAGGAGGTACTTGAAGCTGAGCAAGTTGTAGGTGGTGATTCTGATCCATTATAGGAGGACACTAGTTTTGATCTTGGTACAGAGGTTAGACGCCATAAGGTGCAGAGAGCAGATACTACAAAGCAGCCTACAGTAGATAATGATATGTCGATGATAGATGTTGATCCCAATGTTCCACTGACTACACAGGAGATTGTGAGGAGACTTAGAGTACAGGTCTGGGACCTGAAGGTTCACAGTGCTCGCTGGGAGGAGAGGTTTCTAGAGGCAGATAGAAAGCATGCTAAGCTTCATGGTGAGGTTCAGAGATTACAAGTAGAGGTTATTCATCAGACCTCTAGATCTGCTTATTATGTTTTTGCATACTACGTTGTGGTACCACTTGCTCAGAGAGTTCCTTTGTACTCTCAATATATGATAGCATCAGAGGGAGAAAGAGCACCTAGAGTCGAGGCAGTACTAGATGCACCACCACCACCTCCACTAGATGGAGAGGATCAGGGCGACAGTTGATTTATCATGATATTCTAATATTTTTGTTGCTCTTTTGATACTATTCTGACTTCTGATAGCTAACATGAGCTCATTCTTTTGTACATTGTGCCAGTAGTGCACCCTTGACTATTTCGAGTTTTATGATAGATATATGAGATCAAGACTTTTGGTTGTGACTTCATTTGAACTTGTCATGTTTTTTATGTATGATGATATCATGTGATGCTTATGCTATGAGTAGAGTAGAATGTATGTATGGATTCTTGCAATGCAATGATTTCTTTCAAATGTATGAATGTGATGCCAGTGCACTTGATTATGGAAAGTATATGTAATGCAATAGATGGAATGAATGATTATGAATATGTAATGAAAATGCAACAATACACATGATATGTTTTGTAGGTATTGATGAAGATAAGTACTCAGTCTTATGTCAAAAAGGATGTTTAACCCAGGATTGTGATGACTTGCGTTTCTGTGAGAAGACCTTCGTATGAGATTCAGCTCTTCATTTTTAGTTTAAGTATAGTTTTTAGAAGGATTGTTGAAGATTTTCAAGCAATTTGTGAGATCATGCAATCATGAAAAGTGTAAAATGACATGCAAATGAAATGCAACCTAAGACCTAGGACCTAGTCACTGATCATGTGTCGGTCTTTTGTCATCATTGAGTTTTTTTAGGTAACTGGATAAATCAATACAATGCCCACTAGTTAGGAAACTATGAACATATGAATATTGATTTGTATGCTCAAGAATCAATACAACACCCACTGGCTAGACAACCATGGACATATGAATATTGATTTTATTTTCGTAATGTCGGATTAGATATAAGCACCAAGGCATAAACGTCAAGATGTCTTGAATATCATGTCCATTTTGATATAGCAATTTATATAAGCATCAGAACATAAACGTTAGGATGACCTGAATACACCTTGTGTACAAACACATCAAACAGTCAAGAGATCATTCTAAATCTAGTGTGAATTACCTATAGTGACCCTTTATCATTCACCTCCTTAGGCAAGATCGTGTTTCACAGTAGGAGAAAGAACTTTCTCAAAAAGATAATAGTTAGATCAAACTTCCTTGAATTTTTTGGGTATTAATGGTTGAGGTACTCATGGCCATCTAATTCAAGATAGAGGCTCTTACAGATGGACACTATTTCAATCCAGAATTTCCAAAGTTGTTAGATTTTCACATACAAGCAGAAAACAAAGAAAAGATTATGCCCCCAGTCATCACTTTCTAAATCCTGTAAAGAACATCATCGAAGAGCTCGAAGGGACATAATATGCAAAAATCTTAATGTGAATCAGTAAGCATATAAGGATATAAAAGCATGTAAAAAGCATAGATTGTTTTCAGTTTTGATGTTTGATTGCATTGTTGTAGATGCAAAATCCTTTCTGGAGACGAGACAAACTGACTGACTCAAATGAAGCTTCAAAGGACTCTAACTGGATATGACTCGTCTAAGATGTATTGGAGACCATAGGATATGACATTGATTACCCCCAAGTGTTAGGCATTGATAGGGTACAGATGCTTTAGCTGATTGGTGTACACACCAACTTATTGAAAATAGGAAAGCAGGAACAAATCGGAAGATATGTACAAACTAAAGCAAGACTGAAAGCTGGGAAAGACCAAGATTGCATTGATAGATGGAGTGTTTTGAACAAGTGGCACCCATTTGCTGGGTTTTCACCATCTTGGTAGAGATTCTATTTTTTCTACCAAGGCACCTGTTTCTAGGTTTTTACCAAGGCACTTTTCTTTTTCTCTTTTTTTTTTTTTGTATTTTTGTATTTTTCAATTTTTTTTGTACTTTTGATATTTTTCAATTTTTTTGTGAATCATCAAGGTGCCCATTGCTAGGTTTTCACCAAGATGTTTATTTTTTCAGACTTTTTTAGATTTTAAAGATTTTTTTAGGACATTTTACCATAGACTGAATGCCTTAGGTGTAGAATTTCTTCAGATGGAGAACGTTGATTGGTTCTCAAAGCTGTTCTCCTTTAGTCGTTGAGAGTTGATAGGCACTAGAGCCAAAATTAGCAGTGATTACAAAGGGACCCAGCCAGTTGGGTTCAAACTTCCCCTTGCATTCTCTATGTGATTGATTTTTAGGATTCTCTCTCAAGACTAGATCGCCAACTTGAAATTCTCTGTGTCTAAATTTCTTGTTGTAGCCTCTAGACATTCTCTTCTGATATAATCTGATATGATCATATGCTTCTTGTCTGCTCTCATCGAGTAGTTCAAGTTCTTGCAACCTAGACACTCTGTAGTCATCGTCAGTTACTAGACCATGCATTCTGATTCTTAGTGATGGGATTTTGACCTCAATAGGTAGTACTGCTTCAGACCCATAAACTAAAGTGAAAGGTGTAGCCCCAGTGGGCATTCTGATACTTGTTCTGTAGGCCCAGAGAGCGGGATTGATCATGAGATGCCAGTCTCTTCCTATTTTATTAACTGTACGGTGTAAGATTTTTAATAGATTCTTGTTAGAAGCCTCTGCTTGTCTATTCCCTTGAGGATAGTAGATAGATGACCAATGTTTCGTAATCTTGAATTTGGCACATAAATCATCCAAGTCTTTGTTCTTAAATTGTCCACCATTATCTGTGACTATAGAATGTGGAATACCATATCGGCATATGATGTAGTTCAAGATGAACATAGATATTTGTTTTCCAGTTGCTTGTGTTAAAGGGATTGCCTCTACCCATTTCATGAAATAATCTGTAGCTGTAATAATGTGGGTATGCCCATTAGAAGAATGAGGATGTATGGATCCTATAAGATCAAATGCCCATTGATGAAAAGGCCATTGTGTAGTGAAGGGGATTAGATCTCTCCCTAGAGCATGAATTAAGTCGCCATGCACTTGGCACTTTTGACAGTTCTTAGCAAACTTGATAGACTCTTTCTCCATTTCAGGCCAATAGTACCCAGCCCTAATAAGTTTCTGGGCTAGTGTTAAACCATTCGAGTGTGACCCACAAATACCATCATGGACTTCCTCCAACACACGTTGAGACTCTTCCCATTCTAAACATCTAAGTAGTGTACCATCTATACCTCATTTGTACAGATCGTGACCAATGATGACATATCGGGAGGCATTACAGATAAGGTATCTCTTTTCATGATAGTTAAAGGTATCAGGAATGATTTGGTCTTTGAGATATGAGAATAGGTTTTTATAGCAGGATGAATCATGACCTACAATAGTGTAAATCATGCGGGTATCAGGGGAGTCATATGCAGGATAAGATAGTGCTTCCACGAGGAACTCGTAGCGTAGCTCATGTTCAGGCTACTGTAATAAAGTAGATAATGTTGCCATTGCATCGACAGCCTTATTCTCTATTCTAAGTATTTGCTCAAAGGTGATAGATATGAAGTATTTCTTTAGATCATCTACTGTTCTCTTGTATGGAACGAGCTTTTCATCCTTTGTTTGGTACACATCATTGACTTGATGGATTACAAGTTGTGAGTCTCCATGAATGTGTAATTCTATTACTCTCCACTCAATTGCTATTTTCATACCATTTAAAAGGGCCTCATATTCAACAATATTATTTGTACAAGGAAATTTAATTCTAAATGCCTTAGGAATGGAGTATCCTTGAGGAGTGATAAACAAGATACCTGCTCCAGATCCATTATGTGTATAGGAGCCATCAAAGAACAATTGCCATTCTCTAGAAGAAAGATTCATGATAGATGAATTTGGAAATTCCATTTGCATTGGTGTGTCATCAAACAAAGGTGCATCTTCTAACTGATTGGCAATAACTTGGCCTTTAATAGCTTTTCTTTCAACATATTTAATGTCAAATTCACTTAAGAGCATGAACCATTTGGCTAATCTACCCATGAGGGAAGCTTTGCTTAGTAAGTACTTTAATGGATCAATCTTAGCAAACAGATGCGTGGTATGAGCCAACATATAATGTCTCAGTTTCTGTGATGCAAAAATCACAGCTAGACAAGCCTTTTCAATCATGGAATAGTTCTTTTCAAATGCCACCAATGTTCTACTGATATAGTATATAGCTCTTTCCTTCGTGTTCTCATCATGTTGTGCAAGCAATGCCCCCAGTGATGTATCTGTAGTGGAGACATATAATATCAAAGGCTTCCCTTGAATATGAGGCATCAAGATAGGAGGATTTGATAGATATTTCTTGATATGATTAAAACAAAATTCACGTTCCTTGCTCCATGAAAAGGTCACACATTTATGTAATGTCTTTGTAAAAGGTTGTGATATGTCCGCTAATTGAGATATGAAGCTTTTGATAGATTGAACTCTCCCTTGCAATGTTCTCATTTGGCTGATGTTCTTGGGAGGTTGCATCTCCATGATAGCTTTAACTTTAGCTGGATCAACTTCAATGCCCTTCTTTGAAACTATATATCCTAAGAGCTTTCTAGAAGTGACACCAAAAGCACACTTCTTAGGATTTAGTCTAAGACTAAATTTTTCCATTCTGTCTAATATCTTGCTCAAGTCATTTAGATGTTCAACTCTAATCATAGATTTGGCTAAAGTATCATCAACATAATCCTCCATAGTTCGATGCATCATATCATGGAAAATAGATGTCATAGCTCTCTGATATGTAGCACCAGCATTCTTAAGCCCAAATGGCATGACATTCCAGCAGAAGGTACCCCATGCACATGTGAAAGCAATTTTCTCTTGATCCTCTGGAGCAATTTTAATTTGATTATATCCAGAAAAACCATCCATCAAAGAATACATCTCAAAACCCATAATCATGTCCACTATCATATCAATGTTAGGTAGTGGAAAATCATCCTTAGGGCATGCTTTATTCACATCTCTGAAATCTATGCATACTCTTATTGATTTGTCTGGTTTTGAAATAGGTACAATATTAGAGATCCATTCTGCATAATCAATAACTTGGATAAATCCAGCTTTTAGGAGCTTCTCTAATTCAGCTTTTACCAAGAGTGCAACATGTGGATGCATCTTTCTCAAATTTTTTTTAACAGGTTTAACGTTTGGAGCTATAGATAAATGGTGCATTATAAGATCAGGATCCAATCCTGGCATATCTAAATATTTCCATGCAAAGTTGATCTTTTTCTCTATTAAGAATGTTGTAAATTTTTGCTTTTCTTCTTCTAATAAAGATTGTGCTACATGGATCAACTGGGGTTCCTCTGTCATTCCCAAGTTGATAGATTGAGTGGGCTCAATTAAAACTGGAGATCTGTCCTGTAAATGACTCAGAAGGACATCAAATATCTCATCCCTAGGCACCTCAGAGAGGTTTTCACCTTTAGATACGTCTTTTATTTTTACTTTTGTAGGTTTTGAGACTGCCACAAAGTGGTTTTCACCCTCAGAACTCCTTTTCTTTTTATTCTTATTCTTATTTTTCTGACTAAGATACTTGATGTCTGACTTTATCATGCTAACGCTCGGTTCACTGATGGAAATCCTCATAGGCTCAACTACATTTAGGTAGTAAGCAAGGGCATAGTCATTTGGGAAGGTATAAATACCATAGCTTGGATTTGTGGAAGTGTGGTCCAGAAGTTCAGGATTTTGGATAGTCAAAGTGGTGAAAGATTGAGAAATAGTGTTTACAGATATGGATATGTCATCATTGGTCCTAACCCGATGCTCAAGTTCAAAGGTGATATTACAACTTAAGATAGTCAATTTGTGAATAGACTCAATGTCATTGTGTGAGTCCACTTCAGCCATTGGTGGATTAGTCTCGATAAGTTCATCATTTCCCTCTAGACTTATGTTGGGTTTAGGTGCATATTGGTGAATAACATCAACATGTTTTTCTATAATAAGCTCATCTTCTTCTGGAATGGCTCCCCATTCATAGTCATTAGATTCTTCATCTATGCCTCTAGGAAATCTAAGAACATGAGTAAAGTCAGGGTGAATACCCTAAGAAGGGTTACCCTCAGATTCTGATTTGAATTCATACTCATGGTAATCTGTCTCAGAATAACTACCACCTTCCTCTTTGTCTGTTTGATTGTCTTCGAGATTAGTTGGTTCTTGTGGTGCAACTATCTCTTGCTGTATAGTAGGTTCTTGTGTTTCTACTACATGAATTATTTTTACTGGATCATCTTCAGCTTCAAAGAAGTCTTTTATTTCTTTAGGAAAACACTCATAGGGAATGAGATCTTCAGTGGTGTCTGAATCATCACTATCAAATTGTTCTGTTATTTCTCCCTTTAGTTGATTTGTTGTGGAAGGCTCAACCTGTTCTAAGACATGTGGGGAGTTCTTGCTAAGACAAAAAGGCTTCTTCTTGTATCCTAGACCTATTGTATTCTTGTTTTCTCAGCCACGATGATTAAGAGGTGACAGAAGACCTTTACCTTGTAGCCCTAGAGGTCCTTTTCCTTTATATCCCATTTTTGTGATCAATTTATCCTCAGGGCCATATGACTTAGAAGGTATATTCGGTATTTCAGCATCACATTTTTGAACCACTTGAGATTTAGGTTCATCTTTGTATAGCCATGCGAGCACAACTTCATCTTCTTCAAACTCCTGTTTAGATACTTGTTCTGCAACAAAATTTCCTTTATATGCTTCAAGAGGTTCTTTAGACTCCTTTTTAGACTGTTTTAGAGTTTGTCCATAGGACTTAGGAGAGATAGGGAGAGATGTCAAACATAAGACTGGCTCTATAGTATATTCTCCCATACCATTGTCTTTGATCTTAACCTCTTTAGCAATGTCTTCCATCTTGGATGTGGATGCTACATTTGTTTGCTTAGTGGAAGATTCTCTATTATTGGGAACAAGTTTATCAACACTCTCTTTCAAGGTATTGCAAGTTGTATATAGATCAGCTGGAATTGTCATCTCTACTCTTCATAAGGAAATTTCAAACACTGATGGTATGTAGAGGGAATAGCTTTCATATCATGTATCCAAGGTCTCCCTAGAAGGATGTTGTAAGCTAAAGGTAGATCAAGAACTTGACATATAGTATCTCTGATGATAGGACCTGCTCTGATAGGTAAGACAATAGTTCCCTTAGAAGATCTTTCTTGCTCATCATATGCTTTGATAGTTATCTTCTTCCTAGGATCAATGGCAATTTCTGAAAATCCCAATTGTGTAATCAAGCTGAAAGAACAAATGTTTAGACCAACACCCCATCTATCAACACACGTTTGACATGACGGTTTTAGATCAAGACTTCACTATGCAAGCGCTGGTTATGCAGATGACTCAAGGAGTTATCATCTTCCTCTGAAAAGGAAATGTACTATGGAGACATAGGATGACCAACCATAGTCTGGAATCTGTCTAAATCAAGGTCGTCAAGAACATTGGATCTGAGTAGAGCTTTGTCTAGAATGGCTTTATGAGTTGGAGATATCTGAAGCAACTCAAACATGGAGATTTTAGCATTTGTGTGTTGGAGTTGTTGAATAATACTATATGAAGTAGGCCTCGTGTCTTTAGGATTTGAAGATTTAGATGTAACCTTCTGTTTAGAAGCATATGAAAGATTGAAAGGCACCTTAGGGACATTGGATGAATCTGGTATTTGTCCTTGTAGGTGTGCCTAAGCTTGTGATCGAGTAATTGCATTAGCTAATTGATTATCTCTATCTCTTCTTACAATTGTGATGACATTACAACGCTCAGATAGGCATGGTTCAACCATATTGATAACAACATTGTTTTCAGAGTAGGCATAATTGACTTTACCACCCATATTAGGCTGAGAAGAAGAATCTTATTTACCATGTTTAGGAAATGATTCTGTGAATGTTGTATGATCATTATTACTCTTATGATTGTTAATCGTGATGTCGCCATTATCAATTTTGTCTTGTATGATGTGCTTCAAGTGAACACAGTTATTAGTCTTATGACCTTTATTGCGATGAAATTCATAGAAATCATTCTCTCTCCACCATTTTGGTTTAGGTTCGGGATCAAAGACTTTCATCTCAGGCAAGTAGATGATTTTGTTTGCCAATAAAGTTTTCATGGCAGATTCCAAGGATTCTCCAAGAGGAGTGAATTTGCGATTAGGATCTATAGCCCAAGGTCTATAATCAGATGACCTTTTGTTAGATTTAGATGTTTTAGCTTCAGAAGCTTTGATGGCTTGGGTGCCAACAGTGAGATTGAAAGTGGGTGCCTTAAACAGGGCATGAATAGCATCAACAACGCCATCTGTGACAATGCCTTTATTCTTATTCCAATTTTTGTTCTTGTCCTTAGAACTAGATCCAGATTCATACTTGTCCTTTTGAAGTGTGATATCTCCTTTTTTCACAAGTACCTTCTCAATTTTGATCGCATTATCTACCATCTTATCAAAAGATGTATGATTTTGCATTTGTAAAGGGTAGTTGATTTCTGGAACAAGATTGTTGATGAAGATTTCTAGCTTCTCAGTTTCTGGAATTGGTCTAGCATATAGAGAAAATTTCTTCCTCCATCTCTTGAGAAATGTTAGGAATGGCTCACCTGGATATTGTTTCAGAGTGCAGATGTCAATCATGGTGACCAGATGTTGAATATTGTAGGAGTATTGTTGATAGAACAATTTGATTAACTCCTCAAAAGTCTTGATAGTTGGAGGCATTCTAGAGAACCAATGAATGGCTGCTCCTCCCAGAGATCGAGGGAAAAGATGCATTAAGTAAGTTGGTTCATGCATAAACTCCATAGATTGAGTACATAATTCTCTTACATGATCTTGAGGATCAAAGTTTCCATCATACTTATCATATTTAGGCATCTCCACTCTTTTAGGGAATGGTGGCATGTACAAGTCTTTATCAAATGGAAAAGGACATAGAGCCTCCATGGAGAACTCCTTAGGTTCCTTTTCTTTTTCAAGTTTGTTAAGTTTGACTTGCATGGCATGCATCTGTTTCATCATAGCCATGATAGGAGTTTCTTCCTCGTGTTTAATGATATCTTCCACATTAAAGTTTGGAGGAAGTTTAGCTCCTTGATGAGCTAACTCTAGAAAGTATGCTTCTCTATCTTCTTTCAAGAAATGCTTCATCATCCTTTTGAAGTTATCATCATTTTGATATTGAGCAATTTCAGAAGGTGTAGGTTATTGATCCATACCGTGTTGAGATTGGTGTCCTTGAGACCCATGATGTGTCCCTCTATGAGACATTTTAGGAGTTTTAGGGCTCCCTGGATTAGATTGAGGAGGGGTTTGTTGATTACCTCCGTGAGTTGATGGAGGGGGTATGTAACCAGTTTTCAATCAAAAATTGCCAAGACCATCATCTTCGTAAAAACCAGAATTGTAGAGTTGCTCAAGAGTGGGACCCTTATGAATAGTCAAAGGTGTGGTGCTAAGTGCTTCTTCAGATTTCTTGTGAGATGAAGCTCTAGTTTCCAACATTAACCTTGGGTGAAGCAAAAGAATGAGATGAAGACAACTGAAGAATGAATTGATTCAAGAAGATCGAATGACGCAACCTTGTTGAGATTGAAGTGATTAAAGATTAGATCAGATGTAAATGAAGGATACTATGCCACAGTAGTGTGGGTAGATGCCCAACAGATGGCGGGCACAAGCTCACAACACTTAGCCGTTTGGTAAAAAGATTGACTTTGAAGATAATTTTGACAAGGTTTTGACACAAGATGAAAAAGATTCAAATCGATAAATCAGGAGGCAAAATCAGACTCAAAGGCCCTCTTGAGGAAAATGAATGAATTTGTTATAGTTTCTGCTCTATTCATGACACAGTGATTTGTCTAACAGATTCTGGAAATAGGCTGTAAAAATTGAGTTTCTGACAATTCTGACCACTTTCTAGCAATTTTTCTCAAACGACTTTCTACAGGATCGTACGACAGTGGGTATGCTGTGAAATGAAAATTGAAAAACTCATACGATAGTTGCAAAATTCGCACAACAATTGATAGCAGGATTTTTGACTTTTGTTTTTGATTAGTGGCAAAACTCATATGACACTATACAAGGTATCATACGACAATACAGGGGTTATGAAATGACAATTGCCAAAACTCGTACAACTTTTTGACTTGATGGGATGACTTTTGACTCCAGAAAGGATTTTCACTTCAGATTTAGCAAATTTTTGGTTTTTAATTTCAGATTTGTTCACAAATTTCTCTGTCCAGGTTTGAAGATTATTCTGAGATCATTCATTTTTAATAACCAAATAGATAAACAAGCACGCAAAACAGCAAGCAAGTGATTCCAAGAACATCTGAAAATAATGAATAGGGGACAAAGCAACCCTGCGCATGAACAATCAAGTGACTGAATGTACTAATCCCTAGGAGTGCTAATTGTGTATGTTCCAAAAAGCTTTTCAATAACGCACATGTTCCTAGAAAAATGAAAATTTGGCCTCACTAGGGTTTGTAGTAATGGTTTGACTCTACAACTTTTATGATCTCAAGAGGGCAAACTCTAATCCAGGCGCACTGGGGTTTTGACACAGTCCAAGAAATTAATCAATCAGGAGCTGCTAGGGAGATCTGATAGCCCAACAAGAGACCACACCTATGAAGATTTCCTCCACAAGGACATTTATATAGTGGCTGTTGCTACCACGACGAAAATGGCTATTATCGCTTGAGGTTCCGTCCACGTGGTTGACCCAATTAAGGGAATGTACACTATGGTTAACCCTCTCTAAAGGTGACTCACAAAAGATACCACATGGAGACTGGTTCCAGATTCAAGGATCTAAGTTTCTGATACTACCCAAAAAAGGAGTAGAGCATAGTCCTCTAGCCTTTTCACTTTTAAACAAAACAAAGTAGACAGATTAATCTGTCACGCTAAGACCAAGATTATCTCACAAAGATCTATGACATCAACCGCTTATGATCTATCAACCTCTCTGGAGAGAGAAAGTATTAATCAAAAGTTGAAGACACACGAATCTAGTAGAATGTGATAATCTCTCAGTAACCTCCCTACCTACAAGGCGATCTATCATCAAGAAGAGCTTCACATGCATGAACAAGCGGAAGAAGCTCACTCTCTCGAGATCATCCACAAATAGTGTTCATAGGGCCTATTTACTATGTGTAACAGATATGCAAAAAGCAAATCTATGTTCGTTTCATAGCCCAAAATGAAGTCTGTAATATGAAAGCAAGAAAATCACACAAGCCTGACACATGAGAGTTTGTTTTAATCCAAATTGAAATGTTATCAGCTTGAGAAGAATACCTGAATTCCTCGCAACACGCTTAGTAGATTTTTACCCATTTTCATAATTTAGTTGCGCTTTTTCCAATCAGATTCAACAAGTATCAGTCAAAAAATAGAAGATTTCAATTGTTAGGGTTAGCTGTTAGTCCAAATCTGAAAATCAAATCTAAAAAATTGCCAAAAATGCTGAAACGACAATTGAATTATGGAGTCAAAACTCATACGATAGTCTAGAAACTCGTACGACTGTGGGTGTCTTCTCATACGACAATCGAGCTTCCAAATGACAGTGTGTACTCTCTAATACAAGCCTTGAAATCTGAACCTGTCGTACGATAATGGGTACCTCATGAAATGACTTTCTGACAAAAGTCATACAAAAAATGTATAGACAAAAAATAAAAATCACAGTTTTAACTAGAAAATGACAAGAAATTGATAGAAATATGATGGAAACCCGTTTTAGGGCCCCACGGTGGCCGCTAGAAATGTGTGTGAATTTTGTACCTAGTTGTAGACACAACACTTCAGTAAAACATTAGAGGCTAGCAAAAACCAAAATCGTGCAATGAAATGGAAACTAAACTAACTAGGCGATTTACTGCCTTCTAGTAGGTGTGAGTATGATACTCTCAGATCGAACCGAGACCAGTGACAATGCAACACCTAAACGAAGGATTTAAATGTAAAATATGAAAGACTATGAATGCAGATTAAGCTATATTTTTGGTATTTTCTATGCAATAACATGAATGAAAATATGTATGAAGCTAAGCTATATGAATGAAATAGAATGCAAATTTAATCTAAAATTTTTATTAATGAGTATGAAACTATATAAAAGCTAAATGATCAACTATGAAAGATCTCACAAATCGCCTGTCGCAAATGCTCAATCCTTCAATCGCCAATTCGCCAGAGTAATTGTGCAAATTTGAGTGTCATAATTATGAAGAGCTGAGCCTTGGTTTTATAGAAATCCAGGGCTTTAAGGATGCAAGAGAAAAGCCATAAATCACTCTTGATAAACTCAGGTTGATTTTTGAGTTATCAGGAAATTAGAGACAATGAACTCACAAATCATGCAAAAGCATGCAAGAACAACTTTTTAACTCAAATCAGAAGTTTAGATTAGCTTTGAACTCAAAATAGAATGTTGAGTTTCCAAAAGTTAACAACTTGCATTGATTTCCTGATTTTGAGTTTAACTGCTCTTTGAACTTGCACAATTAATTATGAATTAATTAAATAAATAAAGTGATTTATCCTCAACTTAACTGATTTTTGAATTAAAAATAATTGATTTATGGGTTAATCAATTATTAAATCAAACTTTTATTAAAAAACTATATCATTAAATTTGACAATTGACTTTAATTAATTAAATAAGAATTTAATCAATTAGTCATAAGATTTTAGATTTATTGTCAAAATTAAATAATACAATTTAGGAATAATTATAATCAAATTCAATTAAATAATTAAGTGGCAGTATTAAATCTAATTAATTAAATATTCAGAATATTCAATTAATCAAACTTTAGATAAATAGGATTTATCGCCAAATAATCATTAAATTAAGATAATTAGGATAAATAGGGATATTGCTAGGAATATTCTCTAATGCAAAATTTAGGATAATCAATTAGGATTTGATAATGTGCAGATGTGCCTTAGTTTAAGACTTTGATGTCGATTTCGTTCGAATTGAAGATGTAGGAGGTTAATGAACCTATAGCCCATTTTTGGGGTATTATAGGTGGCCAACAAGCTTCTTCCAAAAATATTGGGACATCATTGGAGCGGACTTAGTGGAGGTAATTAATGCATCCTAGAAGTCATGAGATTTGTTAACGGAGGTATATAATGCATTCATGACTTTGATCCCCAAGAAAAGTATTGTGGAAACAATGGATGATTTATGTCCAATCACTCTCTATAATACAGTTTACAATGTGATGACTAAATCAATGACAATTTGGATGAAGATAATTCTAACATATGTCATTTTAGATGAGCAAATAGGTTTTTTTCCTGGAAGATCTATCTTGGACAAAGTGATTATAGCTCAAGAGGTAATTTATTCAATTCAAATTGTGAATAAGCCTAACATGATTGTGAAATTAGACATAAAGAAGCCTTACAATAGGGTAGACTGGAGATTCTTAATAAAAACTATGGAGGCTTTCAACCATGTATGGATTCAATGGATATATAAATATATTTCAACACCTAGATTTTTAGTTTTGGTTAAAATTTCTCCAAAAGGTCTTTTTGAGATATCTTGGGGTATCAAATAAGGAGACCCACTTTGACAATTCCTTTTTATGATAATAGCCAAAGTATTAGGGAGAAAACTCACTAAAGGGGTTGAGAGAGGACTGATCCAAGGAGTGAAAGTAAGTAGTTCTCTATCACCATTGTCACATCATCAATTTGTTGATGATACAATGATTTACAGTACAACTAAGACAAGAGAGTCATATCACATGAAACATATTCTAAGTAGATATGTAGTAGCATTGGGACAAGAAGTTAGCAAAGAAAAGACACACATCTTCTTCTTTAATACAATACCTCAAATGGAAAGGGACATCACACAAATATTTGACTATAAGTAAGGGAATCTTCCTTGCATTTATTTGGGTTTGTCACTAGAAAAGGGATTGAGAACTAGTAAACTTTAGAAAGATTACAAATTGAAAATGGGAAACAATATCACATTATGGAAAGGGAGATGGTTATCATGAGTTGGTAGATTGATAAAGCTGAAATCAATCATATCAGCTATGCTTAGATATACTTAATTTTATGCCTAGTACTCCCATCAAAGGTCTCTCATAAATTGAACCAAATGTTAAGAAGGTTTGTTTGGGAAGGAATGGGGGAGAAGGATAAAATAACTTTGGTGGCATGGGACCAAGTATGCAAAACTAAAGAAGAAGGGGGAGTGGGCCTAAAAAATTAGACCAATGCCCTTGGCGCCAAGCTTGTATGAAGAATATATAAGAATCATAATAGAAAATAGGCCCAAATTTTACATAAAAAATACTTGTAAGTAAATAGGGCAAAAAGTGTCCTAACCACCACATATCCTCCTAAAGGATAAAAAATATGGAATTTTATGCAAACATGCAAAAATGTCATCATTGACCATCTTTCATGAAATTTTCATGATGGAAGAAATACCTTGTTTTGGTCTATTCACGGGATAGTTATCTAATAATAGATAATCTGATAAACATTCCGAACATCAAGAACACTTTAATACAAAGGTGGAGTCCTATGTCAAGGATTATACAATCCTTGACAACACAAGGAATTTAAATGGGTGAAAATGGAAAGATTTTATAGTAATGGGACTGAAGGCTCACATGGTAGATTTTTTAAAGAATGGTTTGAGTAGATTTTCTAAAGAATGGTTTGAGTAAGAAGACCTTGACTTTGAGAAGAGGTGAGGATGAGCTAATTTAGTGCGGCTCGAAGATGGGAAAGAAACATTCTAAACCAACCAAAAACAAAATTGTCTCTCCAACTATGCTGGAATAAATATGGTCTCCCCAAAGTAGGCCTTTTTTCTTGGGCTGCCTTACAAAAATAGATCCTAATAGTTGAATGGTTCAGAAAGATGGGATTCCATGGTCGCTCAAGATGTATGTGTTACAACCATTAGAGAATTTGGCTTTACACCTGACAATTGCATTTGATTGAGAGTTTTTATCGCCTTTCAATGCACCGTTTTGTTGTATGTGCTACAACCATTACATATCATTTGGCTTCACAACATGCATATCAATTAGAACACTTCTATTATGTTTTGATGGATGTACATAACCTATTACAAAGCTCCCACACACGTATAGAAGACATTGGAAGAGGTTGAAACAACCAATTTGATTTTTAGCTCCATGAGATGACATTGCTTTGGAGCATTATGTCAAACAGTTCGCGTGTATTTTTCTTTCTTTATATTTTCACATACACAATCACCATGAGCATTTCTTCCAAACAACATTGCATTTGGTCCAACATATGACAAAAATATTCATATCGTTATGCTTTTATGGTTGTTGGAATTACCCTGGAATTGGAAAACGGAAATTGGTTTCCCTTCTCAAAATTAAATTTTAAATTCCCAATTCCAATTCCATGCCTCAATTCTAATTCCAGATTATTAGGAGAATTGGCTGAATGCTCATTTTAGACCAAAATTAGAATCGACCTATACCAATTCACCAATTCTTATTTTCCAATTCCACGTCAATTCCAGCAACCTAACAGGCCCTTATTATAGAGGTTAACATCTTATTTCTAAGATGCTGTCAAACATGTCATTTTGGCACTGAATGTGAACGAAGGTTATGGAATTCGGCTTTACACGAGCCATTTGCATATGCTCGATAGTTTCAATTGCCTTTTTAACAAATCTGAAATGGGCACATCTTATATCATTTCATTCCATTCCATGCAATGATAACTCTTCATGCAAACTGTTAAATATTTCGTGTAGGTTCTCTTTATGATTCCACATTTCACGAGCGGCTCTTTTCTATGGGCTTTGATGGGATTATGTCGCCATTTCAACAGAAATAGAAATTAGTAATATAAATGTTGATTTAGTTTTATACTGCTAAGCTCGAAATCTCTTTGTTGGTTGTTAAACAGATTGTTTTTCTTGCAAACCCCATAATCATTATATTTCAAGAAATGGCAACTCTTTGAGGCAATCTGTCATAGTTATCATGCCCTTTGCAGTTATCAACATTCGTATACATATTTAACAAAGCATTTCCCATTACAGTATATGACCAAAATCTTTGTGCATTGTCTACGAGTCCACATTTTGGCATAGGAAGATAAGATGCACCTGCAAATTTCATTTGTTAAAAGCTCCAAAAGTTGTTTTGGACACACCCATTGTCTGCAAGTCTTACATTCAAACTATTCCATCTCTTTATGGAATTCAATCAAACTATTCCTATAACTTGTCTGTGCACTGTAACATTCACATGTATATTTGCTTGTTTCCAGCTATAATATTAAACAGAGGTCATCCTATTTTTGATGCTTCGATACCTTTCGATACGTTGCTCCGGTCCACGTTGTGTTAGAAGTGTGAGTGAAGGTCGTAGAAGTCAGGGTCTTCTTAGAAGTGTGAGTGAAGGTCGTAGAAGTCAGGGTCTTCTTAGAAGTGTGAGTGAAGGTCGTAGAAGTCAAGGACCTTAAAGAAAATAAAATCATGGAGGTAAGAGTTAAGGTCATCAATTTTCAGATGTAAAAATTAGGATTTCGGGATCAAAGATGTAAAAGTTGGGGTCGGGGCTTTCTAAAATGCGAAAGGTAGAGTTTCGAATTTAAAGATGTGAAAAGTTAATGTTTTGAAAATATTTAGGCGAAAGTTAAGATTTTTGGGAGAGAAGACGTAAAAGTTAAAGTTTGGAGTTCTAAAAGTGCAAAAGTTAGTGTTTTAAGCTTCAAATGTGCAAAATTTAAGGTTGGAGGTCAAACAAGTGTAAAAGTTAAGATTTTTAATACACTTTCACATACAAAGAGAAAATAAATTTAACTTCAAATTTTGGGTCTTGAAAAATTGAGGCAATAGGTTTCAATTTTATTAGAGCTATGCTTGAATTAGCTCTAGGGTTGGGGTTAAGGGTAGGTATATATGATTACCATTATTATGTAAAGCCTAGGGTTAGTTAGACTTTTAGTTCTCCAACGCTAATCTTAATCCTAACTTTAAGTATATTTTTGTTTCTAATCCTAATCATTACCATAATACATATCCCAATACTAAACATAATTATATCTCTAACCTTAACCCTAATCCTCTACCATCTTTTTCATAATTATATATCTAAGCCTAACCGTGAGTGTAATACATAACTCTAATTCTAGCCATAACACCAACTCTAACCCTAACACTAAATCTAATTATATCTCTAATTTTAAACCAACTCTAACCATAGTTCATCTAATCTCTTAACTATGATTCTATCTATGATCATAACCTTAACTACATAACCTTAATTATTATTTTATATCTAACCATAATTGTAACTCTAACCCTAAATGTAACCCTAGTCATCATCCTCACCCTAACCTTGATTCATAAATGTCTTAATTAAGATTTTATCTACAATATATATAATTGTACCTATAACCATATTCATAATTCTATCTTCAACCATATCCCTAGTTTCATAATGCTAAACATAATCATAATTCTATCTCCAACCACAAACCTAATCTTAATACTAAACTTAGCCTTAACCCTAACTCTTGAATCTTATTTATGTTTCCAACACTAATCTTGATCATAATGCTAAACTTAATCATATTTATATTTGTAACCCAAACCCTTATTGTAACCTTGACTCTAACTCTACATGTAGCTCTATATCACAACTCTAACCCAACCACTAATTCATCTAATATCTTAATCATACTTTTGTTTGCAACTATTTCCTAATAAATACCCTAATCATAATTCTATTTTCAGGCATAACTCTAACCCTAATAGAAGACCTCACTTTTATTCTAATCTAACTCGAATCTTATTTCTATATCCAACCATAATCCTAATCATAACCTTAAAATTATAATTGTTTGAAAACTCTAACTCTAATTCTAACTATATTAATGCTAGCCACAATCCTCACTCTTAGAGTAAACCTAACACCAATCATAATCCTAACCCTAATTTTATAAAATTATTTTATTACAACGTTAAAATAATCTTATTTAAAATTAAATAACAATATATTGTTACTAAATTATATTTAACAATATCAAATGATAATATAATTTTTTAATCTTGAATAAAATGCATGCACACACACAAACACATACATACACACACACACACACATACATGCACACACACACACACACACACACACACATCTATGTATGCATGTATATATTGGTAGACTATGGACATGGAGTCCACTTCCTATAATGAACAAAACAAAATTTGTATCAACCTCTAAATGGGTGCGCCTCCATATTAATTATTTTTTAGACTAATTCTCCTTTCTTTGATGATCTTAATGTCATTGGATGCTTGAGTTTTGATGGAGGGGTTTTCTTCGTGTTTATTGAACTATCCATTCGTGTTTTGTTCTAGGGGAGACATTCATTTCATTTCTATTTTACCATTTCAAAGTTCCTCTATTACTTATGATTGTTGGAGGTACTACTGACCCTAAAGAGATTGCATTGCTTCTAAACTACGTGTTTGATTTCTCCAATGAGAGTGGAGAAGCGCATATGAAAGCAACATTTAGGCTAATATCTAGCATGGTCCCATGATTTTGATCTCACGAGTCAAGTGAAGGAATGGAACATGAAGAAGGATCCTGTTCCTAAAGTGCTTGTGAATAGGCTGAATCAAATTTCTCATTAGGTGTAATAACATAGTGGCTAGACTCAACCCCAACCCACTAAGTGGGTTGGGCATTTGGAGTAGTGTTGGGCCACATAAGAGCATGCTTGCTTCTACATTGGTAGGTAACATGGTCAATTGGAAAATATTCTCTACATCTAAAAATATTTTTTTTGTAATATATAGGCTGTCTCCATTGTCTATTTCCAAACTTCTGTGAAATCTTTGTCAAAAGGCCTTTGGACAAATCAATTTTGATGCATAAATATGCACAAGTGGAGCTTTCGAAACTATTTTTTTCTATTGATATGTTGCGATACTTACCTAGTCAGTTTCCAATAACCTTCAAGCACTCAATTTCCTAGAATTGTAAAGGGAGGTAAGGTAATCATACCCAAAAATATGTTGAAGATAATATCTTGGTTTGTGGGTCAAAATAAGGGAACCGTGGCTTAATGCATAAAAAGTCTCTTTGATAAAACCATGAGCCAACTTTGAGACCCAATTTATTATCTTCCACATAATTAAATTCCAAGATAAAAGCCCTTGGGACAAAGGTGAATGTGGAAATTTGCCTCCATATATTCTTTCTATTTTTTGCTTATCCAAGAGTGAAGTTTGCATAACTTCGGCTAGACTTTCATGAATCTGCAAATGAAGGTGTTGCCCTCTAGATATTTTTGATTGTCACAAGTGATACCATCCAAACAAATTTTGAGAATAAAGGCTGAGTGATAGATGGTAAAAGGGGGGCTTTGGTAAAAACAAGTACAGTGAGAAAGGGGATTAGAGCAAGAAACCCCTAATGGAAGATTAGGGCTAGAATTAGATTGCACCCTTCATTGAATTTATAGGTACCTTAACAAATCACTCCCATAAAGATTAGTTAAGGATCAACCTTTTGTCACATGGACATATCCATTGGTTGTAATGAGTTAGGGTTTGCAGAATGACACTAGGTTTAGGCATCCTTTATAGAGAGCCTAGTGCAACACCATGACAGAGTGTAGGTTCTCACACAATCGAATCCATAAACTAATATTGCATCATAATGGATTGTGGAAATTTGATTTTGTTAGTAGGTTCTCTAGTTGCACCGTTGGCAATGCATGAATGGGTAGATGCATCCCTGCATTTTATTGCTTGCATGCCAATCAACATTATTTATCAGGAAAGAAAAAATGGAAGTTTTCACAATAGAACATAACATTTTTGTTACAAATATATAATAATATTAATAAATATTATAATATAATAATATTAATAATATTAGAATAATATTTATATTTTAATTAATATATATATAAAGAGGGGTAAACACTTTGACCCGAAGCTATGAACCGGTGAGGCCACAAATGGGGGACCTCATTCCCAATGAGATTGGAACCTTCATGACAAGAACAACAACACAACAACTTAACCATCACAACATGCCACTATTGATAATATTATAATATTATTAATATAATATCATAAATAATATTATGATATTACTAATATAATATCAAAATATATTTTATGAAAGATTAATGATATTATAACATTATATTTAATATATAAATAAATTTAAAAATAAATGTGACAATTTAAGTTTTGTTTATAAAAATATTTAAAAAAAGCCGTTGCAAACGAAGGCACTCGAATTTTTTTTCTAATAAATACGTCTAAAAAACGGCAAAAAGGCCAAAAAAAACGCGTGAGGAATTTTAAAATAAACCCAAAATATACGTATTATATAATATAAATATATATATGTTTATCTCCTCCCTGGCAGACGGTAAACCTCTTTGGGCTTTCCTTAAAATATTGCAGCTAAATCAACAGCCTGTATTTTGTCCCTCAAAACAAATTTGTACTGAGCTAAACATTCCTGGCACGATCCTAATTTAGATTGTAAATTGCATTATTTGGGGCCTAAAATGGCGGAAAACAATGCAGAATAGTGCTGGATCTGGAGGCATAATTTAAACAGGCGAAAAGAGACGAAAAACCACAGATCATTGAATTTGCATGAGATCTGTGCGGGAAAAACGAGAATTGAATTTGGGAAGGGCATAGGAGAAGTGGCAAACTGGGGATAGAAGAAGGGAAGGGTCGCTTCGTGCGATTCGACGAAGTGCCATCGCCATCGCATCAGATGGCGGAAGGCATCGACCTGAGCTCCACGCTCGCCGACATTGACGGGCAGCTCAAGGATCATTTCCGTGCCCTTTCGTATGTATTCATTTTCTTACTCTTTCCCGCATTCGCTTGTTTCTGTGTACTAGGGTTTTCTGGTTCTTAGTTTTGTTCAGACTTTCTTTTGATAGAGTTGAGATTTTTTGTTCTTTGTCATTTTTTAATTCAATCGTTTCAGCACAATAGATTTTGTTATTTATTTGCCTTTGTTGAATTGTTAGTTTGATTGAAATGTTAGGTGTCATGTTAAGCCCATTCACAAACGCACACACTCTCACGCAGGGGTCCGAGTCTGCTGGGGTTTGACCGTCAATTATTCACTCTATCAAATCCCAGCCCGATTTTTCACTCGTTGACTGCAGAGCATCATGTGATATGTTGACTAGATTACCAGTTTAGCTTGGATCTCCGTTTAGCATAAGCCTAGGTGGAGAGAGGGCAACCTACGTTATTAAAATTACTTGGGGTTCGCATCCTGCTTTGATCATTTTTCCATTTTGTTTTGTTTTGATGCCAATTAACAGTTAGCTTATCGGAATGCTGGGAGCTAGTCTCCGAGAGGCATGAATACTCACCGTTTTGTTTTATTTGATCGCTTCCGTGGATTAGGTTTTGCTATTACTGTAACTCGTAAAATCTGTGCAATTCCATAAGATTTGACCTCCAGTTCATTGGCTAGTTGAACATTGCAGTAGATAAGCGCAACTACATTTAGTGTATTAGGTTTGTTACCACGATTAAGGTTTTTGAAATTCTCAGTTGCTCTTTGAGATTTGGCACAGAGAGTGGTTGGTCAGCTAGTTATTGCAGTAGTAGTCAATGTACACATTCCCAGGCAGAATAGACATCCTTCGATTCTGGTTTATTATTTTTTTTATTCCATTTTTAGTTTTTATTTTATTTTTTGTTGGTTAATTATTCCTTTTAAATACAGAGTGAGCTTATCTTTGGTTTTTGGATTATTTATGTACTCTTGTATGCATTTTTTTACTTAATTTAGTTATTTGAGTTGAGTGTCATTGGTTTTTTTATTTGAATTCTTTGCTTTCTATGCATTGTTTATGGTTTAAACTGTGAGTTTATTCCATGGACATTTCAGAACAAACTCTGTGATCCATCATCAGGAAGTAGAAAGCATTGTTTTTTTGCCTTTTTATTGATGGGATGCAATACCTCACGTCACCCTCCTCCCCCTACCTGCACGGGTGCTTAATGTCTGACGAGGGTTATGTGACAAGTTGGCAGAGCCCATTTTTCAATTGGCAAGAATTAACTAGAGTGCCAGCGAGCTTGGATCCCTCTTTGATATGTAGTGCGATGGATGGATGTGGGCCTTAATGCTGGCAAAGTTGTTCCATGTCCAAACCTGATGCTGACTTAATTAATGGTTGGTTTGCTGCATCGTGGGGGAATTGGTCTTTCTGAGAGCCTTGGCTTTCATGGTGACATCACTTTGTTTTTGTGACTAAACGAGGTCTGCTAGAGTTGCTTTGCTTAATTCATAGTAGCTGGAAACTCGTTTGTCCCTCCTCAGGTGTGTGTATCCCCGTATCCAGTTTGAAAACATATCCGATACAACTGGGATACACATCGAATATTTTACCCATGCGTGCCCAAAAAAACTTCATTTTCCAACTGTGCCAAATACTATGTGATTCAATTTTTTAAATATTTGATGGAAATCCTCCCAAATTTAATTTAACTTCATGAATGCAATTTTAAAAAAAAAAAATGGTATAAACAAAACCTACACCAAATGAGAAAGACAAATGAAATGTTTTGTCTATTTCACCTATCCATTTTTTTGGGTTGTCTTGCACTGCATCTCTACTATTTTGCGTATTGTAAAGTGTTAAATTTACTTATAATTATTTATGTGTCTATATTGCTTTTGAAGTAATGGAAATCTCCTCTAATAACTTAGAAAATTGTGTTAAATATGTGTATGTGCTTTTTATTGATGTCGTATCCAGCTGTATCCATATTGGGGTATTAAAAAATGGCTGTATCCGTATTGGATACTGTATCCATATCTATGTCTATGCAACTTTGGTTTACTGCTGTTATCTTTAACTTTTGGAGTATTTACTAGCTCTGTAGGATTTGCCTTCAAGATCATCAGCTAACTAGCCACGGAAATAGAGTTGACACTCCTAGGGAATAGGTTTGCAAACCCCCTTTGCAGAACACGTATGCCTCAATGATTTAGTTGATTTTGAACATAATATGAGTATACCTTGGGCCCAAGGATCATTTCTAGGCTCTCTCACATGTATTTTACTTTTTCTTTATTTGATTATTTCAGTGCCATTGTGTTTTTTATTCTTTTGGCTTTATAGTTTATTAAATTGTGTTTTTATTAAACAAACCACAATGACCTCCACTACTTGTGAGTGTCTCAAGATAAGTCGATTGGAGAGCCTTTTATGATTAGATCTCAATTAGGCAAAGATGCCAATGGATGGAGGGAAATTTTGGTGGCAAAATTGCCTGGTGATTGCTCCAGGATTGGACTATGTAGTTTTTTCAGACATTGATGAATGTTCTTTCTGTCTGAATGCAACAGAGCTAACCTTGGCAGCGCTTGCACCTTGGCCTTCTTGGCGCTCCACCTCTGCCACTAAGCAGGCTTCTTCCAATAGTGTCAGTGTACGAGGTTTTGTTGCTATTATTATTATTATTATTATTATTACAATATAGACATTCTTATTGGATCCATGAGTTTTGATCTTGCACTCAACAGCTCACCAGCCACAGCTCTTGATACACACTTTTTTTAGGAGAAGTCTTTGAGTAGCATATGTATTCACTGTTTGTGATTTTTTCTTCTTTATGTTGGTGAATTCATATTTTTTTAACCATGGTGGGAATATACCATTGACCATCTGTACTGTCAAATTCCCCTAGAACTCGCCTGTGAAGGAGATTTCAACTTGGGAGTTTGTTTGGAAAGCCCCATAGATGGGGCATCTATTTTGATATGCCAAATAAAAAAAGCTGATTACAGAATGCTAATTTAATTATGGAAGCCAGTAATGGATACTGGATTTTTTGTAATTCTTATCAGAAGTACATGCTATAATGATACCAGGCAAAATGGAATTGCTATTGTTATTGTTATAAAATAATAACATTGTTGTTTGGAATCCTCATTGGCTCCATGGTATTTGACTTTGATATCATTGTTAATCAGCTGTTGAAATAGATTGAAACTCGTAGGTAGTTGATTTCCAACCTTCCCTTGCACAGTAGGTATTCACTAATGCTGTTTTCTCTATAAAATTTAGTCTTTTGGTTTATTTTTAATTTTTGTTGGCAAATTGCCCCCCTTTTAAACATGGGATGAACATTTCTTTGGTGTAAGGATTATTTCCATTCTCTGTTTCATGCATTTTTCTTCTGCTTTATTCAATTATTTTCGTGTCATAGGATTTGCTATTATTTTTTGCATTATTCAATTATGTATTTATTGAGGGAAAATAGACGGTAGTGGCCTCCACTTCTTTGTCACCCAAGGGAGTATCGAGACAAGTTGACTAGAGAGCTAGTCAATCTCAGATATCAGTTTGGCATACACTCCAATAGACAGAGGTACATTGTTTCTTTAAAAATTGCTTGTTTCTTGCATTGCAATTTTGACCATTTCTAGGCCTTAATTAATGTGTGTTCCTCATATTGTAATGGAGCTACCTTAGCAGGATTTGCACCTTGGCTTTCTCAGTGATATCAGAGTGTGTTTGCCAGTAGGCCAGGTCTACTATACTTAATTCAATTGGTTCAGTGTAATAGGTTTTGTTGTTGTTATTGTCATCATCATCACACCATAGTAGGGATTCTTATTGGTTTCATCATCATAAGAGTTGACCTTGTACCTATTGGTTACCCAGCCATGGCTGTAGATACATACTCCTGGGTAAATCTCTCCCATTAACCGTTGTGCAATATACTGTTCACCATGTATTCTATCAAATTTGCCTAGGTCTTGCACATGCGGGGGGATTTAAACCTGGGATTTTGCTAATAAAGTCCCATTCATTTACTTCTTTAGATCATGACAGTTACCAGCATTGCTATTTTAGCAATTGCCTGTGACAGTGTTGTGTGCTTCAATAGTGTTGAAATTTGAGACAATTATTAATGATCTCTTGGAGTAAGCATTCAGCTTAAATGCAATGATTGGGTGTTATTATTCCATTAAACTCATCCAGTACTGAATTTATTACCTTTGAGATATCAGGTATGCCACATGCAGAATTATGCATATTTCTCAAATTTAATCCACAGATATGTCTTGGGGATTTTAACCCGACCTCTCATCAAGAAAGTCTCATTGGTTTACCACTTGATCTCATCTGTGTTAATCAGTTCCAATTGTGGTACCAGTAGATGTTAACAATTCAGCTTTGCAATGTAGTAATCTATGCTTTGATAGCATTTAGAGTCTGGGACATAATATATGAGATGTCACTGGAATCTCAGCGTAGAAGCTCCAGCTTCTCACAGGTTTTCAAGAAGCTGGTTGTGAGGCTCCCTCACTGTCTAGGCACAGGAAATAGGCAAGGATTCTGTGGATGGGGACGCTATTTTAAGAAAGATTGTATGAGTGTAATTGAGAGTCGAGACAACAAAATATGAAAAATAAATAATATGTAAATTTAAAAATTATTGTTATTGTTTTATCCATAGCATATAGTTCTAAGTTTATTACCACAAGATATTACCAATGACCACCCCTCTTTCCCATTTCAATCAATCGGTAAGAATTCTTTGCACACAGGCATCTTAGGTCTTCTTACTTTTTCTCTTCTTACTTGTACTTCTGTGGATTCTCTTAAGAAAATGATCTGCTACACATAAATTAGAATGTTTCTTAACAGTTTTTTTTGGGTTCAAGTCTTGTCAACCAATAATTAGTTTTTGAAGAAAAAATCAATATAATTTATATAATGTATAGATAAGTTAGGAAGTGCCATTTGAAGTCTTCTAACATCTGGAGATGTCCCCATATGTGTCTCTAAGATGGGCACAATTCTGATTCAGGACACAATTAATATGGGTCAGAGTGTGAGTCTTTGTGTAGCTATGGGGATTCCACTAACTGACTCACCTGTTTGGCAAGTAAAATTTGGTTCTTCTTTTCAAAAGATATGTGAATTGAGAACGTTCTTTATACAGCCTTAATGTTTGGAATTTCTTTACAGAAATGGGTTTCAGAAGCTGGACAAAATTAAAGATCCAAACAGGCAGAGCAAGCAGCTTGAGGAGCTTACTGGAAAAATGCGTGAATGCAAACGGTGGGTGCTTTTTCTGTAGCTTTATTTTATCTTATGACAAGGTATATTTGCAACTTCTTTTAGAGATCAAAGAAATTTAGAATATACGTGCGGATAGTACAATATGGAAACAGTTAATATGATGTGGTTTGAACTTTTCTGGGAGGGCCCTGGCGTTTTGTGGTCCAGATCAGAGTGTCTCAATATTGCAGACAGAAAAACTCTGGCTATTGTCCATTCTAGTTTCTTTTGTCATGTATTTGTCGATTTATAGGTTCTGTTTTCTGTTTTAATCCAATTTATATGTTTTCTGCTTTTTAGTCCATCTATTCATTTTGAAACAAATTACAAACTATTCTTGCAGGCTAATTAAAGAATTTGATCGAGAATTCAAGGAAGAAGAGAGTAGAAATCCGCCCGAGATCAATAGGCAACTAAATGAGAAAAAGCAATCAATGGTAAATTATTTTTATCTTTTATCTTGGCCTGGGTAATGGTGAAAGATAGGTTTTTGATCGTTGTTTGCAGTTTGCAGTTTGCTATCTGTTGCCTTACAATTTTATATGTTTGATGCAGATCAAAGAACTGAACTCTTATGTTGCACTGCGGAAGACGTAAGTGTGTAATTATGCCAGTTCTTCTGAATTTCTAGTTGTGCAGGAAGCAAAAACTTCCTTTATATCTTATATGAATATAATAGCTACTGTCCTGCATCAGACATCCATGCAAATGTAATAGCCTAGTTTTGGACAAAGGCTTTCTGGAAAGTAAGAAGAGAATAATCAACTTAAGTGCCTTAGGTCTGAGTAATTTGAGCTTGACGACTCTAATTAATCAGGTTCTGGACATGTGATAAGTTTCTAGAGGTTGGTACAAATAGTCTTAAGATTATAAAAGTTTGCTCTTTTGTTGTGTCTAGTCGTGCTGATTGAGAACAGATCATTTAGAAGAATTCAGCCTATTACCTAAAACCTAAGTTGCCGGTTCGGATTCGGGTTCGGATGCGGGTTCGCGATTCGGGTTCGAAATTCGTTCAAATTTTTTTTGGGCTGGGTTCGATTCGTTTTGGGTTCGTTCGTACAAGAATTTTTTTAAAAAAATATATATATATATTTACATGTATGATTAATACTATAAAATTCGGCAACTATAAAATTCGGATGAAGTTTGACAAGGTAAAAAATTCGGTATTAAATTGCCTTATATAAATTTAATTTTTTAAAAAATATAAGTAATATATCTACAAAGTTATCAAAATAATTTAACATTGCTAAATAGATTTGGAATCATTTATCCAAAGATGACACATTTTAAATTAAAATAAAGTTAAAAATATTAAAAAATTGATAAATTAAAAATTAAATCTGTTAACTTTTATATATTATTAATTTAATCTAAATTAAATATAACAAAATATTACACTTTAATTATCAAATGTTTATATTGAAAACTAATTGAAAATAAATCATACTATTAAATTTAAATCTCTTAAATTCTAAATGTTACGTTTTAATAAAAACAAAATAATATCTAATTTAATAAAATATGGTATTAAAAAAAACCTAAAAATAAAACTTAATACAAAGGAATAAATTACAAAGAAGTTGCGGCGGCCAAGCTGGAGTTCGCAGAGTTGTTGAGCAGCAACTATTTTTCTCAATGGCGCTTCTTGTGGCTCGTGGCTACCAATTCAGAGCAGAATCATTATAACCAGTAGGCATCCTCCAAAGTTCGCTAGCTCTCGCCTTGACACACACCTTACGTTGCAGAGAAATGTGTGCCCTATTCACTAGCTCTCGCCTATGTTTCCCTGTAGACTCATACATTGTTGAAACTCTGAAATTCGTTCCGGGTCCTCTGAAATTCGTCCAGGGTCCGTTTTAGCGAATTCTGGACGAATTACTCAGTCAAATCGCGAATGTGATATGAATTCGGATCGGACCCGAATTTGGACCGAACCGAACCACGAATTCCAGGTCTGCTGAGCGAATCTGGTAACTTAGCCTAAAACCAATATTGTTAATGCTGGTAACATTGAAATGGTCTCTTTCCAAATTTGGGATTTACCTTCTTATCCATTGCTTATTCAACCACCAGGAATGACAGGAATCAGGATTAGCCCAGTTTTTAGAATTTCCTGCAATTTTCGTAGTAATTTTTATGTTTTCTTTTCTTGACCAGATCAATTTAAATCCAATGCCTAAGAGTGTTGAATTAAAAGGCCTGAATTATGTGTTTAGTTCTGATTCTTAATTCTAACTGGTTCCTTGGATTTTTTTTTTTTTTTTCCTCAACCATTGACTGTCTTTGAGTGGTTATTTCCATCAGATTGTTTCAACTCTAGGTGAGATCAAATGAACATCCGTAGAAAAACATATAAAAACCTTAAACATATACATATTTGCGGCCTGAAAACAAGATTTAAGTTCAGACAACCACATAGTATGCATATAATATAGATAAAATAAACCAACATAAAAATAAAAAGTACTACTTTAATGTGAACTTCTCAAACCTTTCAAACATGAATGTCACGATAAATATTCATTGTTCAATATTTAAATAAGAAAAGCAGCATTTAACTTCATATGGGTCTTCATAAAGATCATCGATATCATCAACGTAAGATGATGTAGGTAGATTAGAAGAAATAAGGAGTTTCATTTGTACTCACATTAAAAGTATGTTGTAAAGTTGACTCCTCAAAAAGTGAAAATTGTTGGGCTGCAGAAGTATACAAGTCACTTTATTTTGTTTCTACATCTGGTAACCGTTGTCCCTTTCTTGTGGTCATTTTGTTCTTTTCAAAAATGTGCAAGTTGGAATGCAGGTAAACTAGCACATTTGCCTTTTTTATGCCAGTTGATTGTGCTTTACTAAGTGGTTGGAGTATGTACCTAAAAACTTAGGAGCTTGTACCCTTCTAGAGCATCAACAATTATTCTCACCATTTCTTGCCAATATGGTTAGCAAACAACATTGAAAGTCATACCATTTGCATACATGTATCATGCAATATTGATAGGCAAAAAAATGGCAAATGCAAGAAATAACTCAAAAAACTTCCAATCCAAGAATCTTTCTCCATGATTCTTGCACACGTATAAGAACAACAATCCCATCAATTTGGAACCTTCAATTATCAATCTTCATCACTATTTGTCGAATGACAAGCAAGAATGAAAGTTCAGGAAGTGTATTTCATTTGGTCTTTTGCTTTCAAAATGAGTTAAAATAAGTTTGCTTCTGTGTTTTAAGGTCTTTAGAGGTTGATTTTAGGGTTAGGGTTCTTTTTTAGATTGAATAGTCAACCTAGGTGGTCAAACAAGAAAACAACAAAAGGTCTTTGGATTTGCTGTGGATTGTAGAATGTACCTGATTTTGCTTACATTTGTTGTAGAGTTAATACAAATGAGTCTTGCTCCATTTTGTAGGGCCCTCACTAGTCCCACATAGGACTCAGGTTTGAGCTTGGATCAGGAACAAACAGGATGCAGTTTCAGGGGATTTTTTTAATAAGCTTGTAGCTTAGCCAATCTAACCTTGCTAACAGCCTATTAGAAAGAAGATTTGCTTGAGAACGTGAGTTATCTTTCTCACCTTTCTCTTGCATCTTAATATAAAATAGTTCTGTGAGCTCGTCCTCCATGCAAGTTGTCACCAACTTCTTGTATTCACATGTTGAATGTAGCACATGATAGGTTGTCATCTACATTTGAAACAGACTCAATCTCTACAGGTTTACGTGTACCATTAGCTTGCTTATCTTTCTTATTTGAAGGCATTGACTCAAATTCATGTTAACTCTTTCTTTGAGATCATTATTGAGAAAACTACTTTTCATGTCCATTCAGTTTGTGTTGCCAAAACTAACAAAACTTGAATGGTCGTCCATTTAGTGTTTGAATAAAAACTCTCCTCATAGTCTACAATGGAGTGGAGAATCCAACCAACTCCCAAGTTCCTTAATTGACAAAGACTAAATATTTAATGTTGATTGGTTTTCTCCATGCATCAAGCTTTTCAGCTTGTATGTTGTAAGTTGGTTTTAAATCAAAAGCAATATTGATTTCTTGTTCAAGTTTCTTATGGAAAAATGAATTATATTTGATGTTCATTGGAATTTATGATATTGTCTTAAATTTATTTGGTTCCATTTCTCCTGTGGGCTACAATTCTTTATTGTAGATCATTGCATCTCAAAAATATGGCGTCACTGAAATTGCAGCTACAATTCAGACTGATGTCCTATCTAGAACATGGCCACCAAATTTGCTGCATCAATGAAATGTATTTTAACATATTCTTTGACAGTCTTCTCCATAAATTTTGGTGCCACTTTTATTGGACATGTATTCCCCCAAAATTATTAACCTCTATGTGTCTTGTATCACTACCATCTAGATGCTACGTGGAGGCTCTTTTGCTAGATGAAAAATGAAGAATTATTGTACAGAGATGGAGAGAGAAAGTGTTATTGAAAACAATATATTTGGTACACAAGACCAAATGTTTATATACTCTGACAGAAGTTGGTCTGCCTTGAACTGTAAAACTATTAATGCAATTGTCTTTTTATCCTTTTAACTGATTGACTTTATTAATACTTATATCAGTATATGTATGTTATATAGTCTTACCTATGAATTATGAAGATGACACTTATATACGCTCTAACTACAAATTATGAAGATGACAATAATTAGTTTAACCTCACAATAGAATTTCAGAGATTTTTGTTAGATTATTGGTTCTACACGCTTAACGGAATAACCATCTAAGTTTTATATGTGCCTCACTTTCTTGTATGCTATTGTCAATCTGCATATTATTGAAAGCTATTTTTTCTGAGGACTTTCATTGAACTTGCTAGATACTATTTTAACAGATTTTTTAATATTAAAGGGGTGATAAAATGCTTGTATAATTGGTATGCTTCTGAATGAATTAAGGATGTGAAAATTATTAATGTATATAATGTATAAATTGGCTGTGATAATCAATTATACTTCCCAAATTTCTGTTTCATAGTAATTTTTTGTTATTTTATAATGAGATTTCAAAGGTGAATGTGATATCATACTTATGAATTGTAAGATATTTTCTTAGTAGAAAAGTATGAGAAGTTTTGTTTCTTTTATGCATCATTTATATTGTAAAATGAAAAAGATGTAGAATAAAATATTAAAATGTCCTCAAGATCTCTAAGGATTCAAGCATGGGATTGGACAATTTCTTTATTAAAGGTACATTGTACATTATTATTAGACCATCACTTGTTGGCTGAAGCTGAAGATTCACCTTGCTCTTTATTTTGATTAGAATGTATGATGGTTAAAGCTTCTGTATGTTATTTTCATTTGTTAACTCTAGTTGAGATATGCAGGTATGCAAATTCTGTTGGAAATAAAAGAGTAGACCTTTTTGAAGGTGGAACTGGCGGTGGCGAGGCTTTTGCAGAAGAAAATGTCATAGCAGCATCAAGTAAGAAATCTGGTTTTTTTTTCACCCTAGTATCTTACTCAGTCTTTCAGTTAACTTTGTGATGAAAATTATTATCATGGGTCCTTGATGATATTGTATGAGTACAAACAAGCACAAATTTTGGGTTTTGTCACATTTGGTATAAGCTTTGGCAATTTTTTTTTTGTGGTAAACCCTCTTATGTAGCTTTTAACAAATTTGTAGCTAAAACAGCTTCATTGTGAGCAGAGGAGTTGGGGGTGGGGATGAGAATTCTATGCTTTCAAAAGATCTTAGTGCTGGGTTCAAATAGGCACATTTGATATTCTTTCACAAGAGCTTGATAGTAAGTTCCAAATGGGAAAAAAGGTGGAAATATAAAACTATAGATTTTGACCCACTGTTTGTTTTAAAAGGCTCAAGTATTCAAAGGTTTGGAAGAATCTCAGTAATCCTAGATGCATTTTCATTTAGTATGGCATCTTTTTTATACGATTATAAAACAATTTATTTTTAAATTTTATAATTAGTGAATTTATATCAATGGTTTATAGAATGATAACACAAATTACAAGAAGTGTTGCTATTGTTTTAATCGACACAAATTATGCCCTTAGTGTTGGCAAGATGGAAAGGTATTATTTCGTGGACTTCGTAGCCATTTCATACTTTTCCTTTGCCTCTTCACACCTTTCAATTTCATGCCTGCACATGTTGTTTTACTTTTTCAAGAAATGTGCATTTACAATTTCCCCTTTTAAAATTCCAACATCTATGTTTTCTGTTATCTAATTGTTTTTTAATGTGACTGGTTTTCAAGCTCAACATTATAATCTTTTGCCCTCTCAAATTAAATGTAAGACAAAGGAAATGGCAAGGGGTCTGATTCCATCTATTCCCTCATTGTTAGATGAAGATCTGCATTGCTTCCAATTTTCTTTCCTTAAAATATAGATTACAATATTGTATCACATGCATCAATAATTTAATAGATATAGATATATCAATATTGGGTGTTGATTGTTTCTATTCCATTCGATTTTTGTATCCAAGTTAAATTATGTAAAAAAATTAAGCAAAGAAGACTGGAAGAGCATCGTCAAGATTATAGCGAAATTTGTCATTGTGTACTTTATGAAGTTTGTAGGTGAAAGATCTAAAGAAATCACACTTTTCTATATCTATTCTATATGGGAAACTGTAGGTCCGGGAAATACAGAAGTGATATGGTATGCTTTGTTTAACATTAAACCTACCAAGTCTTCTTTTATTTCATAAATGGAAAATCTTAATAAATGAAAATATTCACTTTACTCGAGATTTTAAAAAGTAGCTATCTTTGTCCCAAAAACATAGAAGTATTGTGGACCAATACCGAAATATAAATCAGTAAATCCTTTGGAAATGCCCACTCTCTCCCATTTTCTCGGAATGCATGTTCTTGGAAACCCCTTACCAAGTTGATTGAAAGAACAACACATTTAATGTTTTTAGGGAAAGCCAGTGTTTGGGTTTCACTAATTTGGATTTCCCTGAATGAAAGGAAAGTAATTAAGCTTCTAGCTGGAATTTAGGAGTTAGAATGCTATAACCTTAAAACGTCTCCTTCCAATACCAGTCAGAGATTTGAAGCTTTCTAGAAAGTGTCAGGAACTGAAAACATTTCTTTTTAGGTAGAGTTTTTAAATTTCTATATGAATTGATATCCCTTTTAAAAGGGAGATCGATAAATGTCAGCATTTTTCCAAGTTTTGGGAACGGTGATACAGGTTTCAGGGATTGCAAAACGTTTTGTGGAGTTTGGGGATGGCCATTAAAATAATATAGAAAATAAATATTTAAAACTTTAAAATACAAATAAATAAAAAATACTTAAAAATAACATAGACAAACCAAAAGAAGTTGAAATTGTTGATATAAAATATGATAACAATTTATTGATTCGACAATCCATTTCATAAACCAATAATCATAGGCATCATATGAAACATGATTTGTATTGAGAGATGCCAAAAGTAGAAATGTTGCATCATGCATTATACATAGACACATTGAGCAACAAACATGGAAATCAGAGGCATCGTCTGATTGATATCTTAGAAACCATCCTCTTACTCTTTTTCTCTTTTCCCATCTCATGTCCTCTTCTCTTTTGGTGAATACAAAACAACAATTGGCATGGGTTTCAGAATTTTTCTTAGTTGGGGGGCTGTGATGGGCTCCCATATTTGTGGCTTTTACTTATTTTAGAATGTTTTATAATTTATTGTTGTTTTTATGCATTTGATGTGGGCGATGCCCTAAAGTCTTGGGGACAGCTCAGGGACGTGAGGAAAGCCCCAAGGAAACCAATAAAAGAGGGGCATCTCTAACATTTTTCAAAAAAAGGGAGATGGGGTTGGAACTTCCCTTCCAGGTCCTCAGTTCCCTGGGATGTCACTCAGGCCCATGTGTACACATCCCCCTTGTACATTGACTATAATTTTCATGTCTATGAGATGCCAGAGGGATTTCAAGAATGTTTAGATGAGTGCCCATTTATTGATTATTGGCAGCATCCTTGTGCTTGATACTGGCAACAATATCATGTAATAAGACTTGAATCAATATTTTGGATATCTTGCCCTTTGGAATGGGTTCAATTGCATCAAAAATATTTGTAAATTGAATCTCCCTTAATCAGTGCACTAATTTTTGAATATTCAATATTGGGTGAGGAATTTCAAATTCATGTAGGTGCTTCAAACTTCACCATTTGATGTCCATTTGCACATGGTTTACACCAATTAGTTATCCTCTTTATTTTGCAGGCAAATTGGTAACAGTAATCAGAAAATAATTTTAAGACAACCAAACTGAAAATAGACTTACTAAAAACTCAACTCTCAAACTAGAACCGAGTGATAACCTTATCTTAAAGCTGGTGCCCTAAACCTAGACTTGAACCTTAGTCTTAGTTCACTGCAGCTGCCAAAGAACACTGAGGGAGGTATGCTATATTGTCTAAGTCTAACACTCCCTCTTATTAAGTAAAGTATTCTCTTTCACTTCAAGCTGTTCTTTTAACATCTTGTATTATCCTTTTGAAAGAGGCCTAGCGAATATGTCGGCGACTTGTTGATTTGTTGAAATGCACTATAGAACCACAGTTCTGTGATTCTGATATCAATATGCTTGGATTGGTGATGAAATACTAGATTTTCAAAGAGTTTTATACATCTTTGGATGTCTAGTATCTCATCGTAGTTTCCAAAGTTTGATTTGTCAGCTCTACTAATAACATGTAGACCTAGATGGCTTTGAAACTAACAGAACTAGCTAACATGTGTTCTACCTTGTTGAATTGAGTGCCATTGAAATCTATTTTTTTCTGTACTAGGAAACCATACCTGAACCTAAACTGAAGCAACATTTTGTAGTGCTCTTCCCATCAATAGGCTCAATCAGAATCTGAAAAACCATATAGCACCAAGTCTTCATCACTGACATATCTCAGTCCAAAACAAACTATTCTTTTCAAGTGCCAGAGGATGTGTTTTGTAGCAAACAAAACTTTCTTGGGCTATGCCACATATTGACTGCAAAACAAATGTTAGGCTTGGTATTTACCAAGTACATGAAAGAACTTGTTGATGGGTGTTTTGTGACCACACCAACATAGAATAAAATACCAAGGTATCTTATCCTCTCTTGAGCAAAATCCTATTTATGCTAAGATTGCGAAAGATCATACAAATGACTCCAATGTTCTTTTCTGTTAGGTCTTGACGTGTGGCTAAGTTCAATGGTCGTTGTGATATGCTGGTAACACAAAGGGACTTACGTTTGAATCATTCTTCACCTCTTCCACAATGCTGGCGAGAACTTCATTGGATATTGCAATCTTGTGATGCGTCTTCCTTGAACGACGCAACTAAAATGTACCAAAAGTAAAAGGAGAAAGGGTGAAAGAAATCTAGTCTATTCCTAAGGACAATGATATCAATGGATAGTGCTCTAGTGGACGAATTCCAAGTTAATCAAGTTCTACTTTGCCAAGGTTAACTACAACTCCGCAACAACTAGTTCAATCTTTCGAGGGTTATGCAAAGAATTTTCATATCAATCTGCTCAAACATGCACCCTCAATCTGACAATAAATTCTGAAATTTGTTCTACCAATCAGCTCAATTTTGACCTCTGGATGAAGCCAAACCCTCTAGCACAATCAGATGATATTGCACACCCTCTATATGCTGATACAATGAAGTGGCCACACTCTTCAATGTCGACAAGCCCTGAAACTCGCAGAAACCTCTAGTTTTCTACAACTCCAATGGTCTAGAAATCTTCAATCAAAATCATCAATCAACATAATACCATTGTATGCTGCAACTAAGTTAACCTTAACAAAAGGAAGAAGCATTCCACCGACTGGAACAATCCTTGGATCCCATAGCCAATATGGAAGTCTTCCAAAATGAACTTCCTCAAACTTCTGTTGCTTAGCTCTGATCCCAACTTCACCATACCAGAAGTGGTGAAGCCAACCAATAGGACCCACCCAAACTGCAGTGCTAACCCTGTTGCCACCTGGGTCCCAATGCAACTGAGATTCACATCTATCCATACTGTGGAGATTAGAACTCCTGAAGGTATCTTTATCACAACCACTATCTCCATCCTCCGCTAATCTATCATAGATGTGATGACTTTGCAAGTAGCTCCTCACAAACTTGTAGCTACTGATTTCATCTACTAAAGATGGTGAATACCCATCCCACAAAGGATGGTATAATCCTGGAGCCAATCCACATTGACATATAACCAAATCCTCTACATGTGGATCAAAAGAAAAATAACGAGCACTCCTCACTATATAGTTTCGGTAAAATGCTTCGATCTTGGTCAAGGGCTCATCACTAACAACTTGAGAATCGGGAGGTGGCTCCAACCTCTGACCCTGAACAACTGATTGGGCAGGGTCATTGGTAACTCTCTCTACAAACCCAACCACAAAATCTCTGTGAGGAAGCATTTCAGTCAAAGTATCTATAATTGCTCCCACCATTTGTCGAATCCTGCGAGAACCTCAGATGAGAGTACCCTTAGTTACTCCAAATGGTCCCTCCTGTAACTCTGGACTCTCAAGCAGCTATTCAATAAATGTATTTGTGCAATAGAAACAATATGATGCAAAATCAATCCTATCCTCTGAAACTTGCAACTGATCACTCAGACCTTGTGATACAACAAGTTGTCTATCACCATCAATTGCAAGAGATGAGATAACCGACTTGCTTCTGGGAGAGGGAAACAAATCAACGTGAGAACCATGCTCCCAACTAGATGACACTGTACCAATCCCCTGTGCAGATGATGGAGTAGTGCCCCTTGCCAACACACAACTCTGATAAATCCACCACTACCACTGTAGGAAACTGTACTATAACTGTAGATGGTGAATACTGTACTTGGCTCAACTCCACGGTAAACTGCTCTAATCGTGATTGTGACTCCTGAAGGGCCGACTAGGTGCTCTCCAATGAGTCCATAGTCACCCCAAGCTCATGAGTGAGCTAATGTACCTTCTTTTCCTTTCCCTCAGTGCATCATAACTAATACCATCCCACTCGAGAAGATAATCACTGTTTGTAAGTAATTGTAGGTAATTTTGTTTCATTATTCCAATTGCTTCACGAAGTGCATGAAACTCTGCAAGAGAAAGACCAATATCACAATGCTCATGTATCACAAGAGTGCTCGAACCATAAGTAGCCAACATCTGACGAGCAACATCAAAATGCTCAATAGCAATGGCAATCATGCTGTCTCTGACCCTCAGCTGCCCAATCAGATGATAAGGAACCTGTAACCGCTGACTCCTACACATGTCCTCTGACCCAAACTTGTCACTGTGAAAAGAGGCTGCATTAGTGTCTATCACCTCATGATCAATATCACCATTTGTGCTAACAACCTCACACATATCAACAATCGAGGTACTGCTGCTAGGTACCTCTACAAATAACTCATTTGAAGGAGTGGAAGCTGCTGCTGTATCAATCTCCTCGCATACCTCTGCTTTCCCCTCAACTGTGAGTCCATGATATTGGGACCTATCATCAACCAATGACAACTCTAAATCATCTCCTAAATTCTGATATGACAAACCAGACTCATCACAACATGAATTGTCCTCATAAATATCATTAGAAGTGCCCACAACATAAGTGTCAATATCATCCATCGGTAAACTCTCTACTATCTCATGTTGCTGCACGCATGATTCATTGTTGTCATAAAAATTAGAGCTATCAAAGGTCATATTTTCCTTGCAATCGTCAAAAGAAACGCTCTCACCAAGTGAGTCAAGGCTCATAGTGGCATCAACAACCCCTTCTGCACTGGCCCTATCAGCAAGACCGTCAATAGGCTCAGATAAGGGACTGTTATCATAAAAATCAGACCCTGTATGACTAACATTTTCATTACTACCAACTGATGTAAGGCTGCCATCAATGATGGCTATCATGTCATCAACATTTTCTTGGTCACTAGCTCGTGTCTCATGTAAATGCTGAGACTCGATGCAACTGTCCTCAAGCAAGTCTGTCATAACAACATGCTCCTGAGAGGAGCCTCCAACATCACGTGTATAAGGACTTGTAGCTGCCCCACTGAGCAAAGGCTCCACTACCTGATGGTTGCTGAAGCTACACCAGTACAATCTTCTTGATTCTCTTATTGTTTTCTTTGTGAGGAAGACTTTTTAAAAATGGAAACCATATACCTTGCCGCATTGTCTATGGTTGATGGATATGAAAGAAAAACATTCATCCTTCCCTAATTTTGTCTAAGCTTTTCCATTATTTCCATCATGGCATTTGTTTGCTTCTTGAGATTAGCCATGCTATTCAACTGGTTTCCCAGTTTACTAGTTTTCCTGTATTTATCCATAACTGAAATAAAGCTAGAGTGCTGATCACTCATACTTCAAACGTGGGGAACTCAAGATTTCCAACCCCGTAGGATGGTAGGAAACCGCTTTGATACCATTGTAAGAACCCCAAATCGGTCCCTAACTACTGTAGACGTTTATCTCAATTTGTTGTTTGAAAGTTTATTAATTTTTTGGAATTTCAAGGGTTTTAGGAATAAACAGCAAATGTGCAATAATCTGAAATTCTGAAACAATTCAATTAACTGCTGCAACTTATATTTATTTTCCAAATGAAATACAAAAGGAAATCAAGACAATCCTTTATTGGAAAATGATTAACAAAGGCAACTATGAAATGCATAAAACCTGAGAGAATACACCAGCTGCTGCAGGAACTTATTTATTTCAACTCTGTAATGTTTATGATGATCCAAACCACCTTTTCTAACCTCCAACCAACAAACATGTGCCACATAACATTTAGTTGATTTTTTATACCAAAATTGTAGGCTTTGGGATTAGTGCCATTTTTGCCTGTTAACTGCAATTTCTTGTTGTGGCTGTAAATCTGAAAGAGGATAATGGTTGCAACTTATTCCTCCATAAACTACAATAAAATACTATCTTCTTCCTACTGCTGAAACTAATACTGCTGAAGCACAAACAATCTCTGGATGAAACTCTCTGAAATTCCAAACTCATTGGATATTTCACCAACTCAAATGGATACACAGAAGAACTTCGTCCTTCAATGGCAAAGCTGAAACCCTTCTCAGAGCTCAAAATCACAATGATCAATTTGCAAAATAACAATGGATGCCTTCCTTCTTCCCCAGCAAGTATAAATAGGCTTTTCAACCCTAAATCGCAATTCCTTGGAATGCTGCGATTTCTTTCTTTAAGGCATTAAAATATAATTATTAAATAAATTTAATGATTTAGACTTAGGAAAATGTGCCAATAAATTAATACATTAATTTGGCCCCCATCATGATACTTAGACCCATCACTTGAGTGATTTAATATAAAGTCAATTTACAACTTAATATTAAATCATTTGCCATTTGATTAATATATAACCGCTGAAAACTGAATAACTCCCTCAAAAATGTGAATGTGGCCGTCTGAAACTGGAGTTGGCATAATCATTTCCCATGTGATCAAATAATATTTCTAAAAATAGCAAGGGTCCCTCTTTGAGCCTCTCAAAACTTACTATAAATAGAAAAACGTGCTATAAATAGCAACTACTGCATACGGAGTCCTGGAGACCTCGAACGAAAGCCAAAACTGCAAAACTCTAACCACTGAAGAAGATGCATCCCTCAAAGGGCCCTCTAACCAACCTCATTAGCCTACGAGGGTCAATTAATAGGCTAATCCCTCAAACTCTAATACTCACGAAAATGGGGACATTACATTGAACCTTAGTTTCAATTAATTGCAACTGTTGAAGAAGACTGACTGGTGCACTCTAAGAAGAATGATTGAGGAGCACTATATTTTCTAACTATAAGTCTCCCTCATTGAATTTGCTTGCCCTCAAGCAAGACAAAGTTGGATGGTCTAAAATATCAGTCCTCTCCCTTTGGTAAAGGAAAACTTTGGTGATAACTTATTGTCGTCAACTCCTTGTGCTTCCGTGCATAATCTAAGCTCTTTCTTGTCATCTGAGTACACTTCAATTAGATGCACTGGCCCCCTTTTGAAGCACCTATGTGTTGGGTCCCAAGGCTTCTTGTGCATGAAGCATAACCGCTTCCTTCTCATCTTAGTGCAGCCCATGTTACCTAGATGGTATCTCCTAAAGGTTTGTCCCATCTTGAAGTGATCTGTGGGCTGAGAACTTGAGAGTGTGCAACTCCCAATCTCAACAATAAAAGAAAAGGTTTGTGTGGAGTCCTTTGCTGCTGCTTTGATGCTCTTGTAATGACAACTTTGTGGTGGTTCTCTTGTAAGGATTTGTTAGGTGTACTGTGTCTAATGTGAATGATCTAGAGGAATGGGAGATATGGCAGCTAGAATGGTGCCAATGTCAAGGCAATTTTGATGGTTGCCTGCAATGAATCCAAGTCAAGGGCCTTAATTAGACCTCTAAGGGGCTCCCTCAGTCCTTCCATGAAGAGTAAAGTTAGATGTCTCTTTTACACATCAAGAACCATTTTAACCACTCTTTGGAACTCAGCCATGTATGCATCTATTGAACCATGGTCTTGTCTCCCAAATTTGTCAATTGACCTCTTGCAAAACTCTTCGTAGGTGGTGATAAAGCTATGCTCTTGAGTAACTAACCCATTATACAACCAGTGATGTGCAACTCCTTCCAGGTTAATAATTGCAAATTTAAGTTTTCATTTTTGTATATAGGGTTGAGTGGGAAGTAGGTATTCATCTTTGGGATCCATGCTTGGGTTTGAAGCTTTGTTAGATCCATCAAATGAGGGGATGGTGAACTTCCTCAATTTGCCTTGTAGATCTTTGCAAGGCTCATTCAGGGTTTGCTTTGACATCAGCACCCTTTGCCCCATATTCAACATGGAGAGCATCCAAGATCCATCCTCTTGCCTGCTTGTCCAGCTTATCTTTTTGCGGCATGACTTCTTTCTACAAGAAATTTACTGTGTACTTTGGTAACAATAATTGATTTCAAGGGGGTTTTCTGGTTCGTTTTTGAAGATGAAATTCCCTGTGTGCTGTTACTCAGAGGTGTAGAGGCATGGTTTGATTCTTCAGTTCCCTTACACTGCATACATTAGATGAAAAGATAGATCAGCTGTTGCTGCCCATCCTAAAAGGATCTCATCACTTTGAAAAATTCCTGCTCTTTATCTTGTTTGACATTTTTTTGTTTCCTTTCTTCAATAAGTTGATATGCGATTTCTCTGTGATTCATTGACACATGGTACTGATATCTGATTTTTAATAATGGATGTTGTCATGACACACCATAACTGGAGTTTTCTTATACCTACATAAACGTAGGTACATTAGTAAATGGGTCCATTATTATGTAGTTGATTTTATGTTCCTTTATACTATTTGGGACATTCTCGTAGGACTAGAGATAAATGCATTCTATTGATTTGCATGATTACATGTCCACTGTTTAAAAGAAGTCATACCTACATATGGTATTACAAACTTGATTGCATCAGTTGTGTTGATTCATACCTTTCATGAGATGTCCACATTACTAAATGCGTCCATTATTATGTAGGTGATTTTATGTTCCTTTATACTATTTGGGACATTCTCGTAGGAGTAGAGATCAATGCATTCTATTGATTTGCATGATTACATGTCCACTGTTTACAAGAAGTCATACCCACATATGGTATTACAAACGTGATTGCATCAGTTGTGTTGATTCATACCTTTCATGAGATGACCACAGTGTGTTCTAAATTCATCCATTATTATATAGTTGTATTTTTGTTTCTTTATATACTGCTTGGGACACTCTTATAGAATGCATTTTATTGATTTGCATCCACATCTGGCTCTGTCTAAAAGAATGATCAGCAGCTTGTTCTGTCTGTAACCCTCAAAGTCTATGTTCACATTTAGTTTTTTAATCTTTGGATAGGTAATCTGCACTATAAGTTTGTTTCCATATATTATTTAGTTTATAGTGTGATAAGAGTAATAGATTTGTATGTTGGTTGCAGCAATGAATAATCAAGAACTTGTTGGGCACGGAACAAAAATGATGGATGAGACTGATCAAACCATAGATCGGACCAAAAAGGTAAATATATCAATCAACATCTATTTCAAATGAGATGAAGAAGGTATATTGTGTTTCATCCTTATGTGAGCCATGTTTGAAATGATTCCTCAAAGTTGGTGCTCTTTTCCTGTTGTCTCTGTAGATATAGCATGTCATATAACTTGTTGAGTCCTTTCTCAAACACTGTGATGCATAGGTAGTTGAAGAAACTGTAAATGTTGGGGCACAGACTGCAGCACAACTGAAGGGTCAGGTGAGTATTGATGAAGTTCTCTCCTGTCTTTAATTTATGGTTTTCTTCTATGCCTTTGTTTAGCTATTTAGTATTTTGCTATAGTATCTTGAGTGTGATTAAGCTTAAACACTTAGTTCTCCTGTTTCCATTCAAGCATCATTGCTGTTTTGTATTCCTCATTACTTCTTTAAATCATAGGTACAAAATGCAGATTTGGCAAAAGTCTGGTAGGTAAACTTTTTGACTTGGACTTGGGCATGTCATATTGAAAATATTCCTGAATTCATAAAATAAACTTAAATAACATGCAAAACATTGCATATAAAGAACCTATAGGTAGTTTCTCCATGAGTTTTGCATTGTGTTGCTTGCTCTAGTCTGTATCTTGGTAAGGTTTGTGGATTCAGTTCGTGGATACCAAATTCTTTTTTGGGGTTGGGTTCATCTGTAAAAGAACAAGTGCATATATATTCTTTGTGTTTATTCAATCTAAATTCTCAATTTTCTACAGAATCTATATATTATTAAATAAAATAATATTCAATTTTAAATATTTTATTAATTTAATAATATCAAATTTAAATACATTTGTAAATTTAAAAATATACATCATAGTAAATTAAAAATATTAAAATTTAGATATCATTTAAAAACTGTTAAAATTTAACGGTATGAAAGCTCATGTAAATTTTCAATATGGTCTAGCATGCGTAATGGAAGCAGGTCTAGGGTATGGAGGTGCCACTTGACTGTACAGATAAAGTTTTTACCATGAGCTGTTACTTGAACCATCTAAGCGTAGAAACTATCATCAATTCTACCTTCGCAAGTAAGGAAAGCAAACAGGATGTTAGGCTCTATCTCATTGAGTCAAAATGCAGCAAGATGACTATTATTTGGTCGGTCTCTTGCGATCCATGGAGTATTTACTAAGTTGCCGGTTCGGATTCAAATTCGAGAATCCGGTTCGTGGATTCGTGAATTTTTTTTTCCCATTATGATTCGTATGGATTCGTGTGTGTATATATATATGTATTAGATATCCAAAAATATAAGAGAAATATACATAATTCTAAAACTAAATCATTTCATACTATGAATCTATGATGCTTGATCATTGATCAATGCCAAATGTCAAAGATAAACATTAAAAATTCAAATAGTATACTTGAACATTGATCTATGATCACGATTCTAAAGAAAATCAGCACATTGAATTATTGAATTACAAAATGACAATTCAAAATATAGTTCATTAAAGTTTGAAACCTGATTCAATGTTCAATGGTTCATCAATCATGAAAGACTAAAGTTTTCATTTCATCAATCATCAAATGGATTATCGAAAAAATCCGGATCAATGGGGTCTTCAGGAGTTGCAAGTGGTTGATGAAAATCATCATTGGAACCCAAACCGGTTCCACTAGCACTAGAGGGTATTGTCTCATCATCATCATCATCATCATCCACATCAGCCAAAGTGGCTCTAGCAAGATCCCGAATGGTTATATCTAAGTCAGCAGACTTGGGTACTACATCCCAAAGCGTCTTTGTCTCTTCTTGTACTTTGGATCCTTCTGTGACAGGAGACGCAAGTTGTTGTGAATATACATCAAGTCTTCTATTTTTTTTGCAGCCAACCATTATGCTTGATTGAGTAGATAAAGGAGCAAGTACTCCAATTCCGCTCAGCGGCAGAAGAGCTCGCAACCTAGAGAGAAAACCAACAAAATTAAAAAAATACAAGATAAATTCAAGAGTGTTAATTGTTAAATTCTACAATGCAAGTGACAAAAAAAAAGAAAAAAAATCTTATAAACTTATTTGTGATAGAATTTTAATTGCAAGAGGTTGGAGGTATACATAATTTTGCCCATGAAGGTACCACCATCTAATAGCATCCATTCTGCTTTGGTCATTGATAGCAGTAGGGTGGAGATCTCTTCTTGAGATAAATGATCCAAATTCTCTCCTAACACTTAACCCCAACATTTGGATCGCGGAAGATTTTATCAAATGCCCTCTTATACCCATTAGTAATTTCAACATCTCTATATGGTGGCACTCTACTTGGAATAGCAAGTACTTTTGCGCTATAGTACTTGGGAGATAGAGCATATGCTAGGAGGTGCAAAGGTGTGGTCATCTTGTTCCAACGATGAAGAACAATTGCTTCCACCTTTTTGTAAAAAGTGTCCTCAGGATCATTCTCTCTCCTATGTATGACCTGGGATATCAAATGTGTTCATTTAAGTTATCTTGATGTAAGTTATCATTATGTCAATTTTGAATTTAAATATCTCTCAATAAACAAAGATAGAGGAATGTATTATAACTTACCAATTTTATCTTCTCCAACATTGTGTCCATGTTATCATAGATATCCCCAAAGCATGGTTCATCAATGTTGGGAAATCAAAGCATAGACATGATAGGTTCAGTGAATTCCAACACATACTCCACAAGAGCCCACCAATCATCATCTAATATCAATGCCTTCACCTTTTGGGCCCTCACTGTATTGGACTGCTTCCAAATGCTCTATTGGTTACTAATAACCATTTGTGATAATGTCTCCTTCACCTTGACAAGACGTCTCAACATAATTGTGTGAGTGGCAAACCGGGTTTCAGCCACCTAAGAACATGTTAATAGTGAGTTAATAACACATTTAAAATATGTTAATAATGTCGGCAAATTGAAGCATAGACATGATAGGCTCAGTAAATTCCAACACATACTCCACAGAAGCTCACCAATCATCATCTAATATCAATGCCTTCACCTTTTTGGCCTTCACTATATTGGACTGCTTCCAAATGCTCCATTGGTTACTAATTAACCATTTGTGATAATGCCTCCTTCACCTTGACAAGACGTCTCAACACAATTGTGGAGAGGTAAACCGGGTTTCAACCACCTAAGAACATGTTAATAGTGAGTTAATAACACATTTAAAATATGTAAACAACACATACAATATTTTTTTCAATTATGTAAAATATGACATAAAAATTATAAAATGATAAATGAAACTAAATAAAATTATAAATTAAATTTTAAAATTTACCTTCAACAATTCCAATCTTGAGAAAGTTCTGAAAATTGCTTGTGACGTATGGTGATTTGTCACAAACATTTGAATCTCCTCACCCTCCTCATATATCCGTTTCACCCATTCTGTGTGGGTGCCAATTGCTTTCATCACTAGATTGAGAGAATGGATGGTGCACGGTGTCCAAAAGATGTGATCATATCTAGCCTCTACCAAAGCACCTGTAGCCTTGTAAATGTTTGCATTGTCCGTAATTACTTGGACAACATTGTCATGACCCACAAACTCTATGGAATCAATGAGAATCTTGGCAATGAACTCTGCATTTTTTACTTCACCTTCACAGTCAACCGCCCTAAAAAATATTGACCCCTTGGGGGATACAACAATTACATTAATTAATGGACGGTTTTTGCAATATTTCCATCCATCTGAAACAATACACTCGTTTGAACCCAAGAATTTCTTATTGGTTTTAGTTGGGCCTCTACATTTTTTCTCTCATTATGTAATAAGGTGGTGCACAACTTTTCATATTTCGGGCCATGGTAACCAGAAGGTGCATCATTTATTGCTTGCACCATCTCCCTCCAATAAGGTGATCTCACTAAGTTGAATGGGCAACCCCATTCGCAAAGAGGCAATGTCCAACTTTGAGATCAGTAATATCTCTTAACTCATTTTGAAATGCCCTATCTAATGGGCTTCTTTTGTAGGCGGTGATTTGTGGTTGTTCTATATCATCATCTCTAGAAGGCATAGACAAGAATAGATGTGATCTAGAGGTTAGTTGAGTGGGTGGCGGTATTGTTTTATGTTTCCCGATATAAGCACTTTGTTTCCCTTTTGCAACTATTTTGTCAGCTTCTTGTTCTTTTACCAAAGTTGCTATTTGTGCAGCTAACAATCCCTTCTTATCTCCCCTTGGGCGCTCACACATGTTAATCCCTTGACCCCCAGGGCCCAAAAAATGAAATTTTACTCGGGAGTAAGAGCTTTTATATTGTGTGTTGCAAAAATTACTTTTCCATATAAACCCCCCACCTCCAGAACATTGAGAAATTCTTGTAGTGTGTCTCCATAAAGGAGACCCTCTATCAATTTTATATTTTTGAGCCCCCTCCCCACCCACTGAGCCTTGACTACTCATTGTATGATTGTTGCAATCTATAACAAAAATGAAAAAAAAACTTCAAAACTTATACAAAAACTTGAAAAACTTTAAAACTTTTCAAAACTTGAAATAATCTAAAAATAAACTAGAGAATATGGTTGAAATGCATACCTTAATCACTCAAATCTGCTTCTTGGAAGGTATTTGCCACTCCACAATCGATCTCCTTCAATACAATCACCTCACTTCAAACTTGCAAGAATGAGGGAGCACAATAGAGAGCAAAATGAGAAATGAAATATGTTTGGAGGCCCATAATAAGGGTCGTTTTAGGGTTACATGCAAAAAAATAAATTAAAAAATGACATTTTAAAGTGTTTTCACCCACTTTATGCCGTGGGTCCCTGGGGATTCGCGCGGGATACTCAAGGATTTGGGCTGGATCCCCTCGGGTTTGCGCTGGATCCGAGCAGGGTGCGTGTTTGGACCTGTGGGTCCGTTTGGGTACATGTTTATATATATACAAAAAAATTAAGGGCCCGTTTCGACCATGGCATATCGGCCGTTATTCTCGAATTACGTATTCCGAATTTCAAATTCATTGTTTGTGGTCGACATGCACGGATAGAATTGGAATTTCGATATGCCAATTTTGCCAAAAAAACGAGCATACCGTCTTCCACTTGAAAAGGTGGAATTGGAATATCGGGCTCGCATGCCGGTTTCATATTCCAATTTAATTTGCCTGTCGGGTCCACGTCCGCGTGCAAAGTTATTTTTTTACGTCCGCGAGTGGTTTTACATCCAACTCGTGTTTCATTCGGCTCCGCGCGTGGTGTCAAGGGACTGCGTGTGAATGGTTTTTAATTCTCAATTGTAATGGGTATCCGTAGATCTGATTTGTTTTGCAGAACAATTTGTAAGCACACTGAAGCAAACATTTTCCTTAATCCCCATCATATCACATTCTTGAATTACAGCGAAAAAGAGAGAGAAATTATATGAATTTTTCAGTAGTAGCGATAGTGGGTCAATTCATTCATCCAGTGCGGGGGTACATACACATACACAAGCTTAGGAGCTGAAAAATCTAATGAAAAAAAACATAGGAGTAATAGGCTTTTCCTAACTATAGACAAACGTGATATATCTTGAAGTCTCAGTTCTGTAAAAAAATGAAAAGAACGGGCTCCGACATAAATTAGGGTTCATGTTAATTTACCAGCGGTAACGTACGTAACTAAAAACAGACTATGAAAGACGTTACGGACCATGGAACGTATAAAACAAAAAACGTATGTAACTCGCTAATAAGTCATACCAGGTGCGTCCAAACGGGTTGAAATATATTCTGGATATCATTTTGAAGATATAATATTCTGGATATCATTTTGAGGATATGATATTCCAGAATTGACTATATTTGGCATTCTGTATGCCTGCGTCCAAACGGGCCCTAAAGAAATTTACAGAATTAAGTCATTTGATAGTATGATACTTCATCATTGATCAATGCCAAATGCCAAAGATAAATATTAAATCTTAAATGCCAATTGATAGTTCACAAATATTCAAAAAAGTTGTATCATATATTTCTTTGTTCACGATCCCAATGAAATTCAAAAAATCATCACAATTACAAAATGTAGTTCATGATTCATCAATAACCAAAAGGATTATCAAAAAATCATCTATTGAATTTTCATCTTCAACTGCTTCGAGTTCAGGGTCATTTGAACCCAAAGTGGTTCCACTTGCACTAGATGGAATATGTGTAGGGATGTAATCATCATCATAAACTGTAGTGAGTCTAATAAGATCCTCAATGGTTGTTGCATCAAAGTTGGCACATTTAGGGGCTACATCTCAAAGCTTCGCCAGCCCATCCTTGTTGGGTTCCTCCTTACGTGACAGAAGGCGCAAGTTGGAATGAATATAAACCAAGTCTTTAGCTCTTTTTGAACCCAATTGGTTAAGCTTCACTAAGTGGATAGAAGAATATGTACTCCAATTTTGTTCAGCGACAAAAGAACTTGCGACCTGGATAGTTTTTAGAAAATAAAAAATAAAAATGCAAAGTAAATTAAAGAATGTTAAGTACTAAATTGCAGAATACAAGTGGTAAAATAAAATGAAAAAAACTTGTGAGAGGATTTTGATTGCAAGAGGTTGGAGGTACCCAAATTTGTGACCATGGACGTACCACCATGTGACAACTTCCATGGGGTATTGGTCATTAATAGCTATTGGAGTATGACTTCTTCTCGAGGCAAACATGCCAAATTCTTGCTTAACTTCTTTCTCCACTTCTTCATCTTGGAAGAGTACTAAATGCTCATGTGTATCCATTAGCAACTTCTTCATCTCTATATAGTGCTAAGCTCCTTGACATAGAAAGTACTTTCTTGCTATAGTACATCAGAGATAGGGCATATGCAAGGAGGTGCAATGGGGTGGTTATCTTTTCCCAACAATGATGAATGATTGATTCCACCTTATTGCATAAGATTTCACATTCTATGAGGTCATCCTCATGTTTTTGTATTGCCAATTTTACTTTCTTTACCATTGTGTCCATGCCATCATAGACATCCGCTGAAACAAGGTGTATCTGTATCAACAAATCAGATCATAGTCAAGATAGGCTTGGTGAATTCCAATACATATTCCACATGAGCCCACCAATTGTCATTCAAGGCCAATGACGTGACCTTTTGGGCCCTCTTTGAATGTGAAGCCTTCCATACACCCCATTGGTTGCAAATAACCATTTTACCAATGCCCCTCTCACCTTGAAAAGCCAATACAATGAGATGCAAATTGGGTTTCAACAACCTAAGTTAATAACAATATCAATATGTAAATAACACATTAAAAAAATAATAAATATTAAGCAAATTTATATACAAACTGATAAATGAACATGACATAAATATAAATAAGTAAATAAAATTTAGTATTTACCTTAAATAACTCCAATCTCTAGAAAGATTTGAATATTGATTGTGAGATTTGGTGGTTTGTCACAAACATCTGGATCTCCTCGCCGTCCTAGTATATTTGTTTCACCCATTCTATTTGAGTGCCAACTTGTTGCATCACTAAGTTGAGGGAGTGTACGATGCATGAAGTCCAAAAAATGTGCTCATATTGGCCTTCAACAAAAGCACTTGCGCCCCTACAATTTTTTGCATTGTCGGTGATTACCTGGACCGCATTCTCACTATCCACCATCTCTATGGACTCAATGAGAATTTTGGAAATGAATTGTGCATCTTTCACTTCCCCTTCACAATCAACTGCCCTAAAAAACATTGCCCCTTTGGACGATTTCTGGTATCTTTCCATCCATTAGAGATTCGGAAACAATAGAAACACCATTCAATCCAATAATCTCTAATTGGTTGAAGGGAGCTCTCTATAACATTCCTCTCTTTTTGCAACAAGGTGGTACACACCTTTTCAAACCTAGGACCTGTGAAACCAGCTTATGCACTATTGATTGCCGACACCATTTCCTACCAATATGGTGATTTATTAGAATATTATAATGTTTCTTTAATGGTTATCTTAGTTAATCTTTAGTTTATTAGGTAGTTTCGATCTCCGTCTTTAGTTCACGATTATTTCTTTTAGAAACATCGTCTTTGTAAATTTATATAAGGAACTTTCGTTCCTCTGTTTAAGGGAGCTCTCTATAACATTCCTCTCTTTTTGCAACAAGGTGGTACACACCTTTTCAAACCCAGGACTTCTGAAACCAGCCGATGCACTATTGATTGCCGACACTATTTCCTGCCACTATGGTGATTTTATTAGAATATTATAATGTTTCTTTAATGGTCATCTTAGTTAATTTTTAGTTTATTAGGTAGTTTCTATTTCCGTCTTTAGTTCACGATTGTTTCTTTTAGAAACATCGTCTTTGTAAATCTATATAAGCAACTTGCGTTCCTCTGTTTAATAACACATTCATTATTTACCATAATATGGTATTAGAGCTATTTTTTTCGAAAAATAATAATTTCATAATTGAAATTTCTTGATTTATTTTTCGAAATAGGTTTTGAAAATCTTTAATTTCTTCATGAAATTTAACTCATAAGATTTTCGAAATCCTTTGCCTGGGTGTGTTCAAAAATCTGTTTGCAAGAACTCATTTTTTTTTCTACATTGAGTTCTGGTTCGTCCATGGCTGCCTAGGGTTTCTGCATTTTCGACAAGGGTTTTGACCCTTCAGTTCAAGTCGGAATATTTTTTTGATTGCATATTCCTTGTGGGTTTTTCAAGATCTCAATTGGGTTGTCGTCATAATTTTTTAGGCACCTTGATTTCCGTGGCTCAATTTCTGTGTCGTTAGAATTTTATTTTGATTTTAGATTCCTTCTGGGTTTTTTGAGATTTCTTCTAGGCCTTTGTTAGATTTCTTTGAGTCAGCCAGAAATTTTTCTTGAAATCATTGCCAATTGTACTTCATTGATTTTTGAAGTTTGTACTTACATCTGCCTCTATTTTTTTGCATTGGGTTTCCTGTTTCAGTTTCTGCATTATGACCTCTTTGTTTTTCATTTTCAGTGCATTCGGAAATGTGCAAGATGGCATCATTGACCAACTCAATGTTGGAAGGCAGTCAGAGATTCAACGACAAATATTAAACAAAGGGTTTATAATTTTTTCCTCAAAATTTATTTGTGTTTGGTTTTGATTGGATTTTCACCTCAAAAATCATGTTGGGTTTTGATCAATTTTTGACCTCAAAAATTGTGTTGGGTTTTCGTCGATTTTTCTCCTCAAAAATCGTTTCTACTATCTGTAATATGCAAAGTTTGCGTGGGATTTCATAACTTTTGTTCTTGTTTCCGGGTTTTTACCAATTTTTTCCAAAAAAACGGTGCTTTGTACTCTTCAAAACACAATATTTTGCAGTCAATTTTGGGGCATTCTGCTCATTCTGAAGAAGGGGACCACCACCGTTTTGTTTTGGCTACACTTGGTCATTGACATTCTGTAGATCTAGGGAGGGTCTCAACAGTAGCAGAATGTTCTGAAGAATTTGTGGCCAAAAGACAACAGTTAGGCGATGACCATTAAGGGAGGGTATTAGAATATTATAATGTTTCTTTAATGGTCATCTTAGTTAATCTTTAGTTTATTAATTAGTTTCTATTTCCATCTTTAGTTCACGATTGTTTTTTTTAGAAACATCGTCTTTGTAAATCTATATAAGGAACTTTTGTTCCTCTGTTTAATAACACATTCATTATTTTACCATAATAGATTTCACAAGTTGAAATGAAGACCATTGGAATAGAGGCAACATGCAATTTTTTGTTTAGCAATGTCTCTGCCTCCATTTTGAATGCCTTGTCCAATGGACCTTTTTTGCGGGTGGTAATTTGTACTTCATCTTCATCTTCCTCTTTCAGTATAGGCAAGAATGGATGTTTGGAGGTTGCAACTGAATTAGTGGGTAAATGCATTTTTCTTTTTCCGGCTCTACAAGTATAAGTAGTTTGTTTTGATCTTAGAACTAATTTATCAGCCTCTTCTTGTTCTTTTACAAATCCTGCTATTTGTGTGGGAGGCAACCCCTTCTTATCTAGGCCTTGACTAATTCCCATCCCTTTACTAGCAAGGTCCATAAAGTGAAGTTTCACTCGAGAATATGAGCAATTTTTTGGTTTAGTATTACACTAATTAGACTTTCAAATATATGTGACCCACCTCTTGAAACTTGTGAATTTCTTGTGGTATGTCTATAAAGGAGATGCTATATCAATTTTGAATTTATCGGTTCCTTCCCCACCCACTGAACTTTCACTGCTAGCCATTTTTGCAATTTGATTTTTTGCTATTATAAGAAATTAAATAAATTTAAATTAGAATAAAACTAAGAAATACAAAAATACAAGTGCAAAAAGAAGATACAAAAACATTAGAACAAAGAGCTAAACTTGTTTCTTTGTTTCTTAAAATAAAATTGGAAAATAACTTGATTTTTTTTTTATCAAAATCTAAAAATTTTTCATTAAAAGAATCAAGAGTACGGGCAAATGTTTATCTTAGACCTAAGTTGCCGAATTGGACACAGATACGGGTATGGGTATGTGGATACGGTACACATATACGACATAATTTCATTGAAGGGGTTGGGTATGTTTAGATATGCCCGTACAAAAATATATATATAAATCATAAATATATACATATTTGCAGCCTAAAAACAAGAATTAAGAAAATATTATACTTGTAATATTAATTATTTCATATACAATTTAATAAATCAATATTATAACAAGAAAAATAAATATTAATTAAACAATTATATATTAAATAATGTTACTATTAAAATTTATAATAACTTGAATTGAAAAAAAATGGAACATTAATAATTAATTACTAAGATTCCATAGGGATTCCAATAAGTACTTGATTCCGGTATGTACCGTACCTGGAATCGGCTGTTAAACTGGATGATTCAGCAACTTAGTCTTAGACGCTTAGGTCTCCTTTGTGGATGTTATCTGGCACCCCACGAATGATCCTCTTTGAAAATAATCACCTGCCCTTCGAAATGCCAAAATGGAGACCTAATGAGATGAGAGCAAAATAGCAAACAAAATGATATGTTTTGACAATGAATGGCCTCATAATGGGCCGTTTTAGGGTTTTTATGGAAAAATTAATAATAAAAACTCTATTTTTAAGCACATGCTATAAGTGAAATTTCACTTTTAAAAAGTTTTTTAGTGAAAATCTGGGTGCTGGGCATCCAGGATGCTCACAGTGCATCCGGATTCACTGATAGGAAGTGGATGCGCTCCCAGTGAGCATCCACTTGCACCCCACCTCTGCATCTGTGCCTAGACGCACCCACATCTGGAGCATAACCACATCCGGTAACACAGATAAATACATATAACCCAACTTTTTAAATGTTTTAAGCATACATTCATAGAATGAGAATAAATCAAAACATTTTGTTTGTAAAACAAAAATGAGCGAAAAAAACCAGAAGGGCTTATTTCTTTTACAATAATATACCTCTGATATTTTTGGCAGCAAATGGGTTCTTGTCCATGTGTTGACAAAGATATACAACCACTTTGGAACATTTATTGATCAATGTTCAATTCTATTTGTGTGATGGGAAGCAAGATTTTTTTTTGTATTTAAACATTCATAGTAAGTGGAAGCTAGTCTATTTTAGTCTTTCAAATGCTTTTACATCACTATTAGGTTTAGAAATTCATTTCGGTACATCCAAGTCTAAGTGAAAGGTGAAAAATGAATTATAAACTAAAATAAATTAAAAAGTATGGGTTCTGTTTTGGTTCAGCTGGATCCTGCTAGGTTCAATCTAGGTTTGCTTTGGACAAGCTCACTGTCTCCAACCCATCCCCTTGGCAACTCCCCTCACCAGATATGTTGCAACATAGTTCATAAGTTGTGTTTCATACAATTTGGAAGTTCAATTGAGAAGATGTTAGTTACGCATTCCATACCTAGTTTCCAGGAACTGAGGCCTGAAATTAGTATTGGAATGGTTGTTATCATATTGCAGTCCATGGGTAAATTTGTTTCAGTATCTTTGCTTGCAAGAAGTAAAATTTGCTTAAGGTATCTACAGTTGGAGGCCAGGGGACTAAAACATTGGAAATTCTTCTGATAATGTTTTGTTTTGGGACTGAGGCTATTCAACTTTCATAGAAATTAAGGACTCTTTGTGTTTTGCTGCTTGGCAAAGACAATGAGGTGATGTTAATTCCCATTTGTAGCTTATTATTTGTTGATATTTGTTTAATCTTAAGTTGTGTGTTTAACATCTGAATGGATGTACGTATCAGTGAATTTTCTAAGATGGTTTATTTGTGCTTTCTAGACGGAACAAATGGGCAAAATTGTGAATGAGCTGGATACAATTCAGTTCTCAATAAAAAAAGCTTCTCAACTGGTGAAGGAGATTGGGAGACAGGTGCGTGCACTAATATGTTTTAAAATTTAATCTCTGGATAAATGCAATCTAATCTATTTTTTTGAATAATGTGTATATATTTCCCTTAGTTACCTTTTGTTTGCATCTTGCAGATGGCCACAGATCGTTGTATTATGGCCTTTCTATTCTTGATTGTGTGTGGTGTAATAGCCATAATTGTTGTTAAGGTGAGTGAGATTCATTTGGTATGTTTTATGCCAACCATAATATCATTCAAGTTTGGTATGATGCATTAAATTGTTGTGGACTATCAACATTTCAGATTGTGAACCCAAAGAACAAGAACATTCGTGATATTCCTGGATTGGCACCTCCTGCTGCTAGCCGCAAACTATTATGGAGTCTTGATGATACTATTTTCTGATGATGTGGTGGGAGAGTTAGGTATATGTTATTCGTCAGAGATCCTTCAGGCCTTTGGAGTTGTGTATTTAGCATTTGTTGTGCTATAGTCTATATTTGTGCATTTTGATTTATATTTCACTACCTATGTGGGCTTCCACTGTAGAAACTATTTGACATCTGTTTTCTATTGTTGGATCCTTAACAGAGCAGATGCTGTAGATGATTCATTTATCCTCTTTATTCATTGATAAAATGTAGGAGTTTCTTCTTGTTCAGCAAAAACCATGTTTGCTTAGTGTAAATTAATTTTTTGAATTTGTGATTGTATCATGTGTTTTTGATATTTGAATTAATGTCAGTGAATGGTTCATTCTTCTATATTATATATAATATATATGATCTTGTTCAGGGCATACTATCTCAACCCGGTGTTGACAGCCGAGTCATGATTCTCAGTCCATCTCTTCAGAAGTAATAAAAGTAGGACTGTTTTTACTAGTGCGTAGTAATGTTGTTCACAACATGCACCTTTTTATTATTATTAATTATACGAAGGCCAGACTTCGCTAGTTTTAGTTGTTGATTAAATATAAAATAACATCAGAATATTTTTGTTGTTACATGGCAAATGGTTCTTCACCGCTACTGGAATATGGGTGAACTTGGATTACAAATAGCAGGTGTACAAACAGGATGTAGCATTTCTTCCTATAGTTTTTCATATATTTCAGATAGCTTTCTTGAAGGAGTTACAGATTCTGATGGAACTTGTAAACCAATCTTCCATTTATTCTGTTTTTAGAGATACCTTTATGCAAACACTTTCATGATTTATTCGTTTTGCTTTTGTAGATTATCTACGTTAAATCTGATCATAATCTCAGTAGTTGCAGATGTGCTGTCTTATTAACTCATTTTTGCCATTGATTACATTCCAAATATAATTTATATCTGTGGTTGATGTCTCAGAAGAAATACGGTTAGAATTCCACGCTGGCAAATCCTTTTAAGCTGTATAAATGTGTTTTTAATGGTATTGCACATAATTCCCTGGGCTTCCATTAACTGGACTGGAATTATTTTTACATAATTTAGTTGAGAATTAGTGTGTTTTAGACTGGATAAGATTTTATATTGTTAAAATGGCTGCTAAGTTTAGCCGCCCACGTTTTTAGCATCAAGAGTGATTAGTGGTTTTTAAAAATGTAGGAGAGGTTGGCCACACATTTTCCTGCAAAGTTGGTTAACTACAGATTCTTCTTCTTCTTTTTTCTTTTTTGGTTTCTTTAATGTTTTTGTTTAACTCAACTTGCTCCAGCATTTGCAAATTTCTAGAGGATAAAAAATTGGAATGTTTTGAGGATATTATACTGGTTTTGCGCAGATCCTGGTTAGGATGGGTTCATCCATGCAAAAAGAACATGTAAAAATCATAAACAAAAAATCGACATAAACTTCAATGTCGTTTTAAACATAAAGGTAAATTTTTAAAAATGTTCACGATTTAAACTTAAAAGCTCTATATAAAAATAATAATATCAAGTTCAATAATTGTTTTTGATTATCAAATGGATTTTTGTTGTCAATGTCAACATTAGATGATGTAGGATCATTGAATGAATCACAAGGAGTGTCACTGCTACCATCAGTTGCACTAAAAGTGTGTTGGCTTTCAGGCTCAAGTGCATTAGATAGTGAAAGCATGCAAATCAGTATGTTTTGGTCTGTATTGCACAATTTCATGTCTTGTTCCTTGTCATATTGTTTGTGCGGAAGGAGGTGCAAGTAGGAGTGCATATGCACTATATTTGTTAATTTTGAATACAAATCATTTGTGTTTTATTCAGTGGATGGAAGAATTTGTGCTCCAATTCTTCTCAGTCTCAGTTGTAGATGAATTGACCACCTATGAAAATGAAGTAGAAACATATACATTGTAAAATGGGAAAAAAGTATAAATGAAGTTTGAAACTGCAATTTTTATTTATTTATCTATTTGTTTAATTTCTAATGCATGAACTTCTGGCTTTGATTCTGTATGTATTTTTAGCATCAACATTTCAGATCGCATTTTGTGATACATCATTAGGATGTAAGAGGGTGTGGGATATGTAAAATATAAGATGTAGACTAGGCCTCCCTCAATAGATATATAAGGGATGGGGAGTGGAGGGGCACATAAAGAGAGGAAGAATAACAAAGTCAAAGAATGACTGTATAAGACCAAAATGTGGAAGGGAAATAAAAATAGATATAAAGATAAAAATAATGAACTCAAGAAGCACACCAAGTGAACCAAGACAAAAAAAATAAAAACAAGTATAAAAGACAAAAATACAAAAAATAGGAGATAAAACAAATGCACAATAAAATAAAACAACACGATAACAATTGCATAGTAAAATAAAATTGCAAGCTCGGAGAACAAAAAAGAATAAGACAAAAGGATGGAACCACAATGAGAGGGGGAGGCCATGATGGGTGAAGAGGAGGAAAGAGAAAAAAAGAGGGAGGGGGTGTTGATGTGAGTTTTATGTCACTACACCATGTAGAATCAAATACTTAGTATTTCAGGATGAAACATAAATCTCCAACTCTCTTGATTAAGGATGCTCATATGCTAAACAATGTAGATGGATTGTGTGATCAAATCAGACAACTCCATGGTTCCTTTTGATTGTGGGCTTTCACTCAGTTTTAATGATGTGCTATGCTAGTTATCACAAAGGGTCTTACACTATTTGTTTAATGGACATCAACCATTTTAACTTCTTCCAACCAATAATCTGCAAAGTGAAAGGGTTTAGAGAATCTAATCCAACTCTAAGAATGTAAGACAATGTTGATGATGGGTTGAGCCTCTAACCACTCTTCGCCTCGCCGTATCAACTAGACAAATGAGGGTGCTATCTTTTAAGGAACCATACTCATTCAAATACCCTATGAAGGTGCAATCTAAATGAACATTTTCAATAGAAGTTGAACACTTGCAATTTAGGCGTAGACTAATGTTGCATTGTTATTTACAATCAACAAGTACCAAAATGTATGGACACTAGTTCGACTATTGATCACCATTTAACAATATCTTCAATTCAACTACTTGTACTTCTATTCAACATAAAATAAAATCTTAAATTAAGTGATGAAATGTAGAAACCATGCAATACTTTAAATGATACAAATAATTCACCACGAAGACCAACAATGAGTTAAAAACACTTTGACAATATCTTAGCAACGATCTCAACAAGGCTCCCTTTTAGCTAATCTATCTTTAATCTAATGTTTTGCAAATGAGAAGGCGTCGACCTTTTATTGTTCAACTACAATGAAGGGCCAATATCAATTCAAGATTAAGGAACAAGATTTCTCCAACAATGCCCTCATTCAATTAACAACTACAAGCATTAAATGCTGATCCAGTTACAATAGAGCACCACCTTGTGGGCCAATACAGAAGTTACGATGCTTTTGAGAGATAATGAGCAAACAGATTAGGGAGAGATGATCTATCATTGACATGTGCAAACTTGAATTTTCTGATTGGTGGGAAATGGGTAGGTGCCACATCAACATTCTTGTCTTATAGTCTTTGTTTTAATTCATGTTTTCCATCTTCGAAGTTTTGAAATCTTCTCATTGGCATAACCTTGAATTTGCTTGTACATGAAATCTTGATGTCCCTTTTAGTGCCTTTACCTGGATCTTGCACTCGTTCTTCAACCTCGAACATCATATTGCTTGTCCTCTTGATGAGCCACTTGCAACTTGCTAGCACATGAAATCTTCATATTGTACTTTGCCATAGTTCTTTCGTGTTCTTGAGCATCCCAATCCTTCACTTCAACCTTGCAAAACAAGAAAATATTTGTGTTAAATTCATAAAAATGATAAGTATAAGCAATATAAAGCATTTCACCTAATCTTAGCATTGTAGTTGCATTTGAACTAATTCATGCATCAACATTAAACAAATCCCAATTCTACTTGCATTCTCATTTAGAACGTCATTACAAATGTTTATTTTGCTGGTGAAAACCGCAAATCTAAGTGTTTAAGATCTGATGTTAGCACGAAGTCGCCCCAAATTTTGATTTTTCAAGCCGAGGTCTCCAATCTACCACGATATGATTTTCTCTTTACAAAGCGTTTGTTCCTTGATGCTTATGTGTTGGGTTTCCTCTTGTTTGTGCATTGTTTTCTCTTGTTTGTGCATCATTTTTGAGGAGTTGTACACCATTTTTAGTTGAGATACATAATTTTACACTACGCTATACACCACTTAGAGTGAGTTATACCTTTTTTTTTCACGTGGTTGTACCCCGCTTTTGGCATAGTTGTACATGGGTTTTGGTATAGTTGTACACAAGTTTTGGCATAGTTGTACATGGTTTTTGGCATAGTTGTATATGATTTTTCACTTGAAAAAAAACTTGATTTTGCAAATCAATTTCCTCTTTTTATTCCATGACAACACTCAAATTTTCACCAACTTTTCCAAAATTTTGGACTTGAAACCTCTTCATGCAAATCATATTGGATGCAAACTCCAATTCCCATGCCTTCGATTTTGATCAAAATGCACATTGTGACTGTGGAGTCCAAGTTTGGTTTTTCTAAGAAAAACTAAGTGTTAATTCATCATTTTTTTATGCTTGCTCTTTGCTCAATTTCAACAATTGCACCTCAAATTTTACGCCTTCATTGTTACCTTACTTGAACCTTCAAATCGACACTTAACACCATTTTTCTTGCATCTCACTGGCCAAGGCAGACTCAAATTGGACTTCTCTCAAAGACTTGAGAGTTTCTCTAGAGCTAGGCACTTTAGACCTAAAAGCTACTAAATTGCCACTAAACTATTGAGCTACTCGCTACAAAGGCAAAAAGAGGAGGTCCTCATTTGTAATGGGGCAATGGTGTGAAAACCTTACAACATCTAGCACACACCCAAACAAATGCTCCCAAACATTTGAAGGATATATCCAGATTGAGATTTAGAACCTTTGACCAATTCCTTTTCACCTATCAAACAACTAGGAAATGCACTCAAAATGGAAGAAACCACAAATCGAGCTAAGAGCCTTCATCGTTGATTACTCATGTTTGTGCAAGTGTATTCATTCCCCGCTCAACAAGAACATCAAAAGTCCTTAAGATCTATTGTGGTTAGCTACGTAAGATTGCCATATTTCAAAAACATCCTGGATAGAGCCTCATTGGCCGTTAGGCGTCCATGGCTGTAACGAGGTTATTGTTGTGATTTCACCACAAACATTGCTCTACTTTCAAAAAAATTGCATTGAGTAGTACCAATAGAGATATTCACACACCTAAAGCCAAAACACCTTGAATTTCCTTATTTCTTCATTTCTCATCTTTTAAATATCGAATTCTGAGAACCGAATTCAAGATCAATGGGGAGCATAACTACTGCCTAAACCAACTTAGTTTCCTATCATAAACTCTTTTGATACTACTTTTTCTTTTCATATTGACGTTGAATTAGGCGTAAATCTTTTCACTAACTCGAACTTCTCCTCGAAGACTTTAATGAATTGGAGGAATTAAGTGTTAGTAAAATGTTGTAATTGAAAGACTCAAGTACTCAAAAACACAATGTATGACTTCATTCCAAATTTAAGACAAATCCTTTTGTCATGATGAGGTTAGTAGGAACAATCTCAAATTCATAGAAACTTCACAAAGAGATTTTCAAGAGATAAACTAAAAAAATCTATTGGGAAAATACCAAAGTGTGCTTTGTATAATACATCACCATTCTCACAAATTGAGATCCCTCCAAACTAAACTACCCAAAACTAAAGCAAACCAAACAACTAAACCACTAAACCTCTTTGGTTAAATGACTCAAAGGAAGACCTATGAACTAAATAAACTAAAGAGAAACAATAGCAAACCAAACAACTACGACCAAGCCTTTTAACAGTCCTAAGCCAACAGACTCAAGGAAAAACCTCTAGGTTCAACAAGACAACTAAACTAACTGACGGAAAGGAAATCTATTGTAACCCTCTTGAACCAAATGGTTCAAGACAAAGCTACTCTAACTATATGCAAAATATTTAAAGGGACACCACTTAGGAAACCTACATTTGCACATGATCTAACATGGTTTCTTAGGATGTTCAAGAGCAACAAGGTCATGGTTTCTTAATTACACAAATTCATCCTTGTACTCTAAGAAATTTTTTATCACCTCACAGTCAAATTCAAGAAATCTATCATGCAAAATCAATAGTTGAGGCAATGAATATGGGACATGGTCAATCCAAATGCAAGTTGCCTTTCCTAAAGCACCATAATCAAGATAATAACCTTCTTAACTTTCAAGTGTAAAAACAGGGAAATAAACAACCTAGTGTGTTTTGAATGAGAAATCTTGTTGATTATCCAACCTTTTAGGAGGTTGAAGTTGATGATGTGCCATCCCACTGACATCATCATTGAACTCATGAGTGATCAAGGTTGGATCAATTGTGAACTCCAGTCCATGGAATATTGCTTTCAGCGACATTGATGAAGCCATTTTATGGCCTATTATGTTCCATCCTTTCTTAGTTTGTTAGTCCAGAAGCTAGGTTGTTATTATATTTTCATTGAACTCTTTTACATCAATGTTTGTATAAAGACATTATACAAACCTATTTTAAGTCTAAACAGTCATGTCTTGATGTTAAGAACAATGACCACTTAACTAATATTGCCTATGGGTTAACTAATCACTTTTTATATTATTCATACTCCTTATGATGATTGAAATGTGAATATGTTTCTGCAACCAAGAAAACCATTTCCTACAAGAATGAATTAGTATATCGATGTTTTATTCAAAGTAGGATGATGAGATAATTATATGTTATAAATTTGGCATGTGCTACTAATCGTTGTTTGTAGGACTAAGTCATTCAGATATTGAAGAAGCTGACATCACAAAGGGGTCTGGACCAGTTCAACAACCGCCTAGAGGAGTGGTTTGTCGACTTCCATAAATACATTAGACTATCATTAAGCAAGTCAAGCACATACCACTATACTTAAGTAAAGACTTGTTCTGTTAGTTGAGGAATTGTCTCAAACATGTTTTGAAAAGAGATAAAACTAGTGTAATCCATATTGCTAAGATGGCCAATAGTTTAGGAGTTAGTTAAGGAAGTCCTTTGTTATAAATAAGTTTCTTGTAGACTTCTCGAGAATTAGATTAGCAATAAGTAAAAAAGTCTTTACTGTAGTTTTTGGCGATTCTAGTTAATACAGTTTCTATTCAGTATGTACTTGGTTTTTTAGTTATGAATAAAAAAGAGATGTCTTTGTTCTAATAAGAATATATTGAGTTGTTCCAATTCACTCATCCAAGGGGGCCCACTTGGTGAGCGAACATTACTATTTATTTATATTTCTTTAGCTGTTATTTAGTACTCTGCTGTTCTTGCAACCACTAGGTAGTAGAACCCACAGTTGTTCCTGCGCAAGGAAAACATAGTAGAGACTTGTTTAATTTCTAGATTTTGTTGAGTAGAGTAAACTATTTGAAGCATTCTGATTCATGCATAGACAAGTTACTTTCTAGTATTTGTTTTCAAGAATGCAATGTTTTCTTTCAGTAGAATAGTTATGTCAATTACGGTAACTTAGTGCATATTCTTTTCCGCACCATTTCAAGTTCATGTCCATGGGTTGATAAATAAATGAGCCTATCGAATCAATTGATAACTACTTTGTGGATGCCCAATTCGTAAGTAATGGGTAAATTATCCTAGTTACCAGTTAGATTAATTTGGCAAGCAGGTATGTCTTTGTATAACATGAACCATGCATCCTTATGAATCTCCTTGAGTATATCCTCAAAAATCAAGGTTTTGTTGATGAGCTAATCTTCAAATATTTCCTCAAAATTTCCTTCAAATGCCATATCAAATAGCACCCCTTGAATTGTACTTTATTATCTTCTTCCATGGGAGCAACTTGTTCATCTTCTTGCATATTCTCTCTAAGAGTTTCATCATCTGGCATGAGATTTTCAATTGATTCCTCTTCAGAAACATCTTGCAATTCTTCATTTGTATACTCATTAAGCATGATGTCTTCCAAAATTATGGGATCACTAAAGGATGGATCTCCAATTATCTTGATGATTTTCTCTTGGAATAGCATGTCAAGTGGCAACGTCTCAGGAGGTCAAAGTTGATGATGAATCATGCCACTTGCAACAACTAGTCTGTCTTGAGATTCCTTTAGCAACAACTCCTTTTGTATTTCTTCCTTGATAGCTTTTGGTAGCCCCCCAAAGAACATTGTAGAGATGATGTCTTTGAACATCTTGTCAATTGTTCTTCATATTTGGATTCATTTGTGATATCTTGTAATTTCTTACCACATCTACTTAACCGTCTTCCTCTCCAAGGATGTTTGAAATTTATTGCAATTCATCCTCAAGAATCTCCTGTTGTAGCATGAACATAAGTTTACCATGGATTTATTCATCTTCAAACTTGTGATGAACCTCTTATAGTTCTTCAAGTGTTTCCAAATGTTGATCTTCTCTTACTATCCCTTTTATTCCTTGGATGAATTCAATTGCTTCCTTGATTCTCTGCAATACCTTCTACTTGAGATATAATGGATGAAAGTTTGTAATCCTCTTGATTGCCTTGGTTTTTAAGATGGACCACTTCCTTTGATGATTCCTCGTACCATCCCATTTGGAACTTGACTAGGTTGATGGTATCTTGACAAGACAATCAAGTAGATTCTGAATGTGACGTGTTGTGTACACTACACCAACAATGACACCAAGTACTTCCTTCATATTTTTTAGCTTTCCAAACTTGGTGTCCTCTTGATCCTTTCCTTGTGTGCACAAAATTGTGATTCTAATCTCACAAGTACCATTGTTTTATGCACATTTGAAAAATAAATTTTCTGTTGCAATGCTAATTCAATCCTCAAAAGAAATACTAAACAATGCATCTCCTCATGCTCCGTGGTGCCATGTATTCTACACTGCCTTGGTGATGCAAAGTCCTTCAAACCTTGATGATGTAATTGGTTGTTCCAATCAAACCAAATTGGAATAATATCAATTTTATGACTATGGTATTGGTGCTAGTCCTTTGAGAAATCCATTTTTTTGGATTTTCTGATTTTTCTTATTTTTTTTGATATTTCAAAAATCTTCATTTTTTTTGGATTTAAAGAGATCTCTCACATATCAAATATAACTTGAAAGCTCATACTTGTTGATATCTTCATAGAAAAACTTTTTTTAGGCCCTCCCTCTAGGGCCAATTTATGTTGATGTGAGTTTTATGACACTACAATATGCAAAATCTAATGCTTAGTATTCTAGGATGAACCACAAAATCTCCAACTCTCTCTTGAATAAGGATGCTAATATACTAAACAATGCATATGGATTGTGTGATCAAATGAGATGACCCTAAGGTTCCTTCTTATTGTGGACTTTCACTCTATTTTAATGATGTGATATATTGGTTATTACAAAGGGACTTACACTACTCATTCAATGGACATCAAATACTCTAGCTTCTTCCAACTAATAAACTAAAAAGGGAAATGGTTTAGAGAATCTAATCTAACTCTAAGAATGTAAGATAATTTTGATGATGAGGTAAGCCTCTAACTAGTCCTTGCTTCATTGTATCAACTAGACATAGGAGAGTTCTATCTTCTAAGGATGAGGGGATAGTTTTCACATCGTCAATACTCATTTAAATACCCTATGAAGATACAATCTAAATGAATATTTCTAATATAAGTTAAACACCTGCAATTTAGGCCCAAACTAACCTTGCACTATTACTTACAATCAACAAGTACCAAAAGGTATGGACACTAGCTCCACCATTGATCACCATTCAACAATATCTTCAATTCAACTACTACTTCTATTCAACATGAAATAAAATCCTAATATAAGTGAGGAAATGTAGAAACCATGCAATACGCCAAACAATACAAACAAGTCAACATAAAGACCAACAATGAATTAAGAAAAATTTGGCAGTATCTTAGCAACAATCTCAACAAGTCTCCCCATTAGCTAATCTATCTCTAATCCAATGCTTTACAAATGAGAAGGTCTTGGACTTTTATAGTTGTAAAATTACAATGAAGGGTCAAGATTTCTCCAACAATTCCCTAATTCAACTAACAACTACAAGCATTAAATGCTAATCCAATTACAATAGAGCACCACCTTATGGTCCAATAGAAAAATTACAATGCTTTTGAGAGCCAGTAGATACATGATGTGGAATCAACATGTACACTTGGTATAATATGATTGGTTGATTTTTGACATGTGCAAACTTGAATTTTCTGATTGGTTGGAAATGGATAGGCACTATATCAACATTCTTATCTTGCAATCTTTGTTTTAATTCCACTTATCCAACTTTAACATTTGGAAATCTTCTGATTGGCATGACCTTCAATTTTCTTGTACATAAATCAGTTGCACCCAAAACTCTAACACTTTAAAATCCTTAAAACCTTAAGTATTGTGTGTGAGTGTTTACACCTTCATGAAATTAGGACAATTAGCAACAATTCTATGAAAAGACAATGGAAATTTTAATCTAAAGAATTGCATTTAACATCCATATCATCTCATGGTTCTCTATCTAAGCTTGGTAAGTAGAGCTCTTAGCCTTATTCTCTACTAGTGACAATCCTAGAATGAGAAAATTATGATAAAATGCCTAAATCTAGCTCTCAATCCTCAAAATGATACAAAGATTAACTCAAATGCTCATGATAAATGCTCTCAAATCTCACTATTTGCTCTCAAAATGCTCAAGATATTGCTCAATTGCTCAATTGCTCTCAAATTGCCTATAGTGATGATGCTATGTATTCAAATTTTCTAGTAAATATTATGCTCTCAAAATGACTTCTATTTATAGTAAAATCCCAAGGGTAGGGGGTAGAGTTACTTGATCACGGTTTAGCCTTGGTTGAGTCAAAAACTTTAAATTTTTTTTAAATGGGGGGACAATTTAAATGATTGTCTCAAAGGTTTGGACAAGTAGACAAATTTGAGTGGTTGAGATTCAAAGTTGAAAATGTGTGATTAAGATTTAACAACTTTGAGTGATCCCTGTGCATCGTGTTCTCAATTCTTATTGGTTGCTCAAATTATGTTGAAAGATATTAGGATTAATTAAATTGCATCAATTAATTAAATTAGCCATGTAGGGGAATAGGTTCAATTTGATTTTTGATTTAAAACTATACAATTAATTGATTAAAATCAATTATATAGTGTGATTGATCCCTTTAAGCTTGTATTTAATTATTTGATGTCATGATTTGATTTTTCCTTTGATTTAAATGATTTTGTCCAATTTTGATTAATAAATGTCCATTTGAAATTGATTTGATCCATTTTGATGAAAATCATAGCATTTGGCTAAGATTTATAGATTTGAATGATTCTAAGACACCTGCCCCGTTTTGGGTGTCTACAAATGCCCCTCTTTGAATTGATGTGCGTAGCACATTGATTCAAAGAAAATTACATATCCTGATCACTGATTTGATACTTGATTGATTGATACAAAACTGATTTGAAACTGATATGATTGATAAAAACCTGATTTGGAAAATGATACAACATGCCCCACTGATAATAGTTCAAGATTTTAATGCCCCAGATTCAATATTGATGCAGATTTGATACTATGATAATGCTCCCTCAGAAATGAAACAGATTGATCTCCAGATAGAAAAATATGATGAAATTGATTGAACATAGATCCAATATGTTTTCATTTCTAAAAAATGCCGATGATAATCAATGCCTCAAAAAATGCCCCAGTTTGATGAATGTATTTGATGAGAAAAGCTATGATTGAGAAAATGTTGTTGATGTCTCTGGATGAATGATTGAATGTCCAAGATAGATAGGTCTGTTGTAGTTAAGAGAACAAGTGATTAGGATATCAGGATAATCGTAACAATGAATGTTTGATTTGTCAATCTGATAGGATAGAAAATTGATAGGATAGATAACTGATCATATTGGTCCCACCTCACGATCTAGAGTTAGGAACAATAAGTTGATAATGCTCGCAAAGAGAAAAGATTGATTGACTTAAAATAATCCACTGATATAGAATACTGATATGATTCCCTTCATTTTCAAAACATGCACATTTCTGTAAGTTGTATGTACGGACCCTAGCCTCTTGGATATTAGATTTAGGTCAGGAGCTGACCCAACCAGAGTACCATGTTATAGAGATGTGTGGTTTGAGCTTCCTTTTAGACATCCCTCAGTTTAAGTTGAACCGAGGTCTTTTGACAGCTGTGGTAGAGCGATGGCACTCTGACCATAATAATTTCCACTTGCCATTAGGGGAGATGACCATCACTCCTGAGGAGATATACAGATTACTTCGTATCCCTACTTGGGGAGAGAGAGTATATTATGATTCCGTGTATGACGGGACTGTCTGCAGATGCATATTTGGTGATGATACCATCGGAGATGATACGATTACATGGGCACAATTTTCTTCTTTTCCTACATTGCCAGCGGTTTTTAGGTGCTTTGATAGGAGGTTTATTACTTCCGGACCCGCGAGGTCAAGGATTCTTAGTTGGATGGGGCCATGTTTTAGAGGATTTGATTGCACACCCTTGATGTCTTGATTGGGGTTCCTGTGTACTAGCACATGTATATCGTGATTTGCATGAGGTTGTATATAGATCAAGTGCATCATTGTCAACAGGTGCAGTTGTGTTGCAGTTATGGATATGAGAGCATCTTCCCATTACTAGACCAGTGTCAGCACGTGCTCGAGGTTGTGGTTATCCGTATGCATTTTTGTATAGTGGCATGGTTGTCCAGCATCGTCTGGGCAAACTAGAGTATTGGCGTCACATGATTGATGATCTAGATTAGGTAGTATGGAGGCCATATCTGGGTTGTGAGGGTTGGCGGGAGGATGATGATGAGCTCCCATACATGTTTGCACCGAGATGGATGATAGGTCGATCACCACTTGTGATTGAGAGATTCTACTTTGGTCGAGTATCTAGGCAGTATGGCCGATATCAGGATATGCCCTAGGGTATGGCATTATATGCTCGAGTCTAGGCGGAGAGATCGATGTGGGGTGCATAGATTGACTTCTAGTTTGCATATGATCAGATTGATAGATTGATATATATCAGATGGGACATGTTAGACCATGTGGAAAATGCTGGGATGTCTGTGGAGTATAGAGAGTGGTTTTCTTGAAATAGATTTATGAGATTCACAGATCCTGTAGAGCCGATCCCAGACAGGGATGAGCGATCAAATGATGAGGGTGGAGATGATGATGGGGATGGTGCGAATAGACCTAGATGATGCTGAGCTCATAGAGCACAAAGACCTCCTAGGGTGATAGGCAGAGGATGAGGAGGACCACAGATTTGAGGTGGTCACCTCAGGGCCAGGGATATATATGTCAGACCAGCTCAGCAGGGATAGGGACCTAGATTTGTACAGCCTAGAGCTGTAGTAGTATGGGGACTACAGAGAGTCAAACAATAGGTTCACGTTGCTACTGCAAGATAGGTTCTCGGAGGACAGGATCCCTTGGTACAACCATAGCAGGTTTCAGTGGCACAATATGGATAGATTCTGACACAACAGGTGCCTCCTCAGATACCTAGGCCTCAGGATATGGATCAGGCTTCACATGCTTCTCCTGGTATAGATGCTTTGACATAGGATGTGCTGACATTATAGATAGGTCTGACAACAGTGGTTGGTCGACTGGATCAGGTAGCTACTATGATGCAACAATTTATGACTATGATGGCTCAGATGCCGAGTGTTGCTAGTTGTAGTCAGACTCCTCCTACTCAGGATATATCAGGTGACAGGGGACTAGATGTATCAGGTACAAGTGATGGAGCGGGTGCCCCTACAGGATCTTGAGATGATTGATTATGGATCTTCCTTGTTGATGATTTTGTATCATGTTATATTTATTGTTCAGGACTTTAATGCATCATTTTGTTGATGATATTGTATCTTTGATATATAGATTTGATGGATCTTTGATGTTATTGACATTTATATGATGATGAACTTTCCTTGATCCTCTTGATGTGTTTATGTGAGATTATCTTTATATGCAGCTCTACATGTTTATGATGCATTTAATTTTGATTGTGCTATGGATGCAATGTAACCTATATATGATATAGATAAATGAATGCAAATGATAATGTAACTTTGATATGTTTTTCTGATTTTCAATGTATGGATGCAAATGATTTATTTATGGAAATATGGATAATGAATGCAACTATGTTTTTGATTTTTTGATGTATGCAACTCTTAAAATGCAATCCTTAACTAAATGTATGAAAATGATGAATGATTAATGAATCTTTTCTTTTTCTTTTCAGATATAAGGATAATGAATAATGAGTAATGCTATGAATGAATGCAAAAGATAATCTCACATTATTGATTTGAACCAAGGATAAGGTGTTTAATTGAACCCCCCTTAATGATTGATCAAGATAATAAATGAACCCCCCTTTCACTTGGAAAAATACTACAAACCATGCACTTAATCTAACATGAAAATGCAATGCAATGCAACTAATTGTCACTAGCTTTTAGCAAAGAATTGCCATAGAGAAATATTTTCATCATTGAGCATTGTAGGACCGGAAAGCAAGTACAATCATCACTGACCACATCATGATGATATGAATATGGCTTTAAATCATGTTTGGTAACCTTTTAGGAAACTAGTACAACCCTCACTAGTTGAATAACCAACTATGGGAGTATGAATACCGGTTTCAATGGATTCAATGTTGTAATTGTTGGTATTAAGATATGGAAGATCTAAATAGCCAAGGTATTTGTTTGCATAAACAAACAAAGGTCAACCCTCCGGTTCTTTGATGACCATGTCGTTAGATGAATTCACATAAGTTGTTGGATCTCCCTCAAGATAGTCACTCAAAGGCAAGAAAAATATCATGTCTCCATCATTGCCAATCTAGTTGGAACATCATCGATTAGCTAAAAAGACACGATAAAAAGCCAATAAAGATCATAAAAAAAAACTTCAAGTGTTTTGCAATGTATGAAGATTTTCCAAAAAGAATTTCCAAACATTCTGATCATTTAAGTGACGTCAATTTTTTTAATCATGAATAATAAAGTCAATGAAGTTCAAGGATCAAGTTGTAGGATCAAAATACTTGGTTGTGAACAATGATATCCATCAAAGGTTCAATAAAATATTTCTCTTCTGAAGTTCTGATAAGTCTCTCTGATGTGTGACCAAAAGTAGCACTATTGAATCCACTTGTACCAAAAATCCAACCCTTTCCTGCCCCCAAGTGATAAATGTGATTGTGTGACAAACTTAGGGCCTAAAATGCAACAATGCAGCTGAAAGGTTTTATTATGACTATGCACAAATGACAAATGCAATGAAGATTTACAAGTGAGATGATGGAAATGCAATATGTACACATGCAACTAGGAAAGACTTAGGGGAACAAAAGGTCCCTGATTGCCAAGTTTTTACCTTTTGGGTTTATTGCTCTTTTTCTCTTTTTTCATTTTTTTTTTTTTGGATTTTGAACTTTTTCTCAATGTTTTTGATCTTTTTGATTTTCTCATGTACAAAACTGATGCTTGAGTCATTGGATACGCACTCGTTAGATACTCTTTCTTCTAATACTCTCTCATCTAATTAGGTATGAAACCTCTTTAAATGGATGCTATTAATGGGCTCTTGTAATTCTTCCCCATCACAATTCGCTAATTTGTAAGTCCCCATTCCAAAAGAAGAAACAATGACAAAAGGAACAAGCCAATTTGCTTCCCATTTACCCTTCTTTTCCCTTTCTGCTTGATTTTTAGGGTTCTCCCTTAGCACTAAATCACCTACTTGAAAGACTCTTGGTTTAATGTGTTTGTTTTAGTTCCTTGAAATCCTATTTTGGTACACTTTCAAATGTTCCTAGGCTTGTGCTTGATGTTCCTCTAACAATTCCAATTGTTGAAGTCGGGCAACCCTATAATCCTCATCCATTATTAATCCTTGCAATGATACTCTTAGGGATGGGATTTCAACCTCCAAAGGTAAAATAGCTTCGGCTCCATAAACCAATGAATATGGTGTAGCTCCTTTAGGTGTTCGGATACTAGTTCTATAAGCCCACAAAGCCGGGTTGATTTGTACGTGCATTTGTTCACCGATCTCATCAAGATTTTAAGGATATTCTTATTAGTAGCCTCGGCTTGTCCATTTCCTTGTGGATAGTAAATGGAAGAAGAGTGATGGGTAATGTGAAAAGTATCATAAAGCTCATCCACATCTTTGTTCTTAAATTATTTTCCATTGTTGGTAATAATGGCATGAGGAATACCATATCTACAAATGATGTGATTAAGGATGAACATAGCGATTTTTTTTCCTATAGTAGTGATCAAAGGAACGGCCTCTACCCATTTAGTGAAGTATTCTGTAGCCATGATAATGTATTTGTACCCATTAGATGAAGGTGGATAAATCATGCCAATCAAGTCAAACCCCCATTGATAAAATGGCCAAGGTGTAACAAAAGGATGTAGTTCTTGAGCCGGTACATGTATCATATCACCATGATATTGACATTTGGTGCATATCTTAACAAAGTGACAAGCATCCTTTTCTAAGGTTTTCCAAAAATACCACATGCGAAGGATCTTCTTAGCTAAGTTTAACCTGCTTGAATGTGATCCGCAAATGCCCTCGTGGATCTCACATAAAGCTACCTTAGACTCTTCTTCCTCTAGACATCTAAGTAAAGTTCCGTCAAGACCCTTATGATATAATGTGTCAGAAAGGATAGTATAATGAGCTGATTGTCTAATGAAGTGTCATTTTTGGGCTCGGGATTGGTTTAAGGGTAACACTTGGTCTTTAAGGTATGTGTAAATAGGACCGTACCAAGGGGAGTCATGTCCATTAAGTAAAACAATAATTTGGGTATTAGGAAGGTCAAATACTAGTTTTGCCAACTTCTCCACCAAGAATTCATACCTTTCATTTTGATCAGGCTTTTGGAGTAATGAAGCCAAGGTAGCAATGGCATCAGAAACTCTATTCTTCTCTCTTGGAATTTGCTCAAAATTTATCAATACAAAGTATTTTTCCCAAGCATTAATCATTGTCTTGTAAGGCATTAACTTTTCATATTTTGTGTTGTATTCATTATTGACTTGATTGATCACTAATTGAGAATCACCATACACTTGTAGCTCGGTAATATTCCATTCTAAAGCCATCTTGATACCAATGACTAAAGCTTCATACTCAGCTATGTTGTTGGTACATGGGAATAAGAGCTTGTATGATTTAGGAATAGTATACCCTTGAGGGGTAATCAACAATATGCCTGCTTCAGAACCTCCTTGTGTGTATGATCCATCAAAGTACAATTTCCATGTCTTAGCTTCTATATTGACAATTGCTACATCGAGAAACTCCACTTGAATAAGATGTGTAGAAACCAATGGATTTTCAGCTAAATGATCTGCTATCACTTGTACTTTAATGGCCTTTCTATCCACATATTCAATATTGAACTCACTTAACACCATGACCCATTTTTCTATTCTTCCCGTTAAGGCAGTTTTGCTAAGCAAGTATTTCAAAGGGTCAAGTTTTGCAATGAGCTTCACTTTGTGCATCAACATGTAGTGTCTCAATTTTTGGGAAGAAAAGACAAAAAATAGGCATGCTCTTTCCATGAAGGTGTAGTTTAATTCATACTTAATCAATGTTCGACTCAAATAATAGATAGCTCTCTCTTTTCCTTGATCATCTTCTTGCGCTAAAACAACTCCTAAAGACCTCTCAGTTGCTGATATGTACAAAAGAAATGGTTTTCCTTTGATATGAGGCATTATAATTGGTGGATTGATTAGGTAAGTCTTAAAAAAAGTAAAGGCCTTGTCATATTCTTCATCCCATGTAAAAATGGTGTCTTTGTGGAGCAATCTAGTGAATGAGTGACACTTTTCAGCTAGTTGAGGAATGAATCTCCTTATTGATTGAAGTTTTCCTTGAAGAGACCTCATTTGGCTAATGTTTCTAGGAATTTCCATGTCCATGATTTCTTGAACCTTTTCGGGATCCACTTCAATGCCTTTTGCTGAAACTGTGTGTCCTAATAATTTCCTAGATTGAACACCAAAGACACTTTTTTGGATTGAGCCTTACTTTGAATTGTTCCAAGCATGTAAATATCTTCTGAAGAATTTGTAAATGATCCTCTCTTTGATGTGACTTAGCCAATATGTCATCTACATAATCTTCTAAGAAGGTGTGCATCATATCATGAAAAATGGTAGTCATTGCTCTTTGGTAAGTAGCTCCGACATTTTTGAGGCCGGAAGGCATTACATTCCAACAAAAAGTTCCCCAAGGGCATGTGAATGCTGTCTTTTCCTGATCTTCAGGTGCAATCTTAATTTGGTTGTATCCACTAAAACCATCCATCAATAAAAACATGGAGTGACCAGCTATTAAGTCCACTATTGCATCTATACTTGGAAGTGGAAAGTCATTTTTGGGACATGCAAGATTAAGATCTCTAAAGTCCGTACATACGCGAATGGATTTGTCATGCTTGGTAATCAGTATAATATTTGATATCCATTCCGCATAAGCAATTGCTCTTATGAGCCCCACTTTTAACAATTTTTCCAATTCTGCTTTAACTAGAAGAGCTATGTGTGGATGCATTTTCCTCAATTTCTACTTGACAGGTTTAACCCCTAGTTTGACATTCAAGTGATGCATGATGAAGTTTAGATATAATTCCAGCATGTCAGCATAGGACCATGCAAAATTCACTTTCTTTTCTTGGAAAAATTTGATGAAATCCTCTCTCTCTAAAAGTGTAAGGGAAGCTACTAAATGTATGAATTTGGGCTCCAATTCGGTTCCAATATTGACTTTCTCCATTGGCTCTATAAGAATTGGTGGTCTTTCTTCCTCATGTGTTGGTAAGGTATCCAACCTCTCTTCCTTAGGTGCCATAGTTGGGTTTTCACCTTTGGAAACATCCGTTATTTTTACTTTTCTTGGTTCTAGTACTACCACATGGTGGTTTTCACCACTAGAACTCATCAATTTTTTACTTTTTTACTTTTTTTCTTTTGGATTAAGAGGTTGGACCCCTTCCTTTCTCATCATGTTTGGATTAAATTCATTGGTGGAAGAGGGTTCAACCGCATTTATGTATTGTGTCATTACTTGGTCATTAGGAAAGTATAGTAAATCATTTGATTCGGTTAAGTCCCAATCAATAAGCTCAGGATGTATTAAGGATAAAGATTCAATTGGAAAGTTGTCATTGGCTGGGTTTAAGGACATGACCTTGTTAGATGGTTCATACATTGTATTGTTAATGTCAATACATGAGCTTGCTCAAGATGATCCATGGAAGAAGGATCAAAGTTTTCTTTGCTTGAGTCCTCTAAGATTTCTACGGGAAAGAAGATATGTGGGTTAAACCTACCATTTGAATCATCCAACCACGAAGGTACCCAAGGTTCACCTACCCATAGATAATTAATGTGTGCTTTCCCTATGTTAGATTCCTATGGATCGGGTTGCAAGTATGTAGGAATTATCTCTGGATCTTCATTATCTTGAGTTTTTTCTTGAGGAATATTAGTATAAGAATTCATCATGACAATCTCTTTGTCATGGAAAGAGTCTTCAGATAAAGAATCCCACTCATATTCTTTGGAATCATCACTATCAATACCAGACTCTACCATGTTCACTTTTTCATAAAAATCATACATAGGGCTAGAAATTTCTCCTTTGTGTTGATAACCTATTCCTGATTTTTCTTCCTTTAATCTCCAAGAAGGTTCAATAGGTTCAAGCAAACCTCTATTTCTCATACCTAAGGGTCCTCTTCCCTTATACCCCATTTTTTGCATAATTTCAAACCCCTTTCCATATTGGTCAGTTTGGATATTGATGTGTTGAATTCTTTCCACGGGGTTGTTTGTAGTATCACTTTCATCTTTGTAAAACCATCGTAGAACCTCATCGTCTTCTTTCTCAAGTGCTGACTTGTCACTCTCTGTTACAAAATGAGAGTTGTATTTGTGAGTAGGATGTGCCTTGGAAGGTTTTCCATGTGTTTTTGGGGAAGTGGGTAAATCAAATAGGGAAACACAATATTCCCCTACTCCTTTATAATTGATTCTACATTTTTTTTCAAACTTGTGCATCATCTCACTCATTTGGTTATAGTGGTCTTCTTTGGCTTTGTCTCTCTCCTCTTTGGCAGGTTTAGAATGTTCCACCTCTAGTGTGGATGTTTTACCTGAATTCTCATTTGAATTTGGACCCTCATAACTCACTTTTTCTTTTCCCTTAGTCGACGTAGTTGAGTTAGTTTGAATAGGGTTTGAGATAGAGGTAACATTTGATGTTAACTTAGGATCATCACCTTTAGGTTCTTCAATGGTAGTATTTGGAACAATCCCTTCGCTATTATGAGGAATAAATAATTCATGAAGAGGCTTCAATGTGTTGCAATATTGAAAAGGATTTGAATCCCTTCCAATTGTGATTTCTTCTCCCATGTGTAGAAATTTGATACATTGATGGTATGTAGAAGGAACAACTTGCATTTCATGTATCCATGGCCTCCCCAATAAGATGTTATAAGTTAACTTCATGTCGAGGACTTGACATATGGTGTCCTTTTTGATAGGCCCAACTTGAATAGGTAATATAATCATGCCTTTCGAAGATCTCTCCTCCTCATCAGAAGCTTTAATGGTAATTTGCTTCTTAGGATCAATAGAAGATTTAGATAAACCTAAGGACTTGACAAGGTTTAAAGTGCAAATATTAAGACTAGCTCCCCCATCTATGAGAACTCTCTTAACCCTATGTCTTCAAATGAGGACTTCTATATGCAAAGGCAAATTTTGAGGATGAGTGATGGACATATCATCTTGCTTTGAAAATGAAAGACAATGTGGTGCAATGAGGTGTCCCACCATGTTTTGAAATTTTTATTCCTCCAAGTTAATAGGAACATTAGTCTCCAATAAGGATTTTTGCAAGATCTCCTTATGATTTGGAGATAATTTTATCAACTCCAAAATAGAAATTTGAGCCGGATTCTTTTGTAATTGGTCCACCAAATTATATGGCTTTGTTGTTGTAGATGGTTGTTTAGCCAAAATACTTGATTATGTAGGACCAATAGGTTTAGGATCAACCCCTTGTAGGGTAATCCTTGAAGTTTTCCCCCTAGTGATAGCATAAGATGTTTCCTTTTTGGGTTGTTCCTTGATTATAACAACATTGACAACATGCTCCTATCTAGATAATGTGTTTATAATGTTATCATAATGATGAGAAAAATTGACATTATTGTTACCTTGTTTATTCGAATTGGAAGGTTCACCCTTCTCATGGTTATAGAAAGGTTTCTTAAAAGCCATGTGATCTTCATTATTTTGAGGCCCTTCTATCTAGATCACACCATTTTCAATTAAATCTTGTACCACTTTTTTCAACTGCAAGCAATCATTTGTTGTATGTCCTCTATTTCTGTGATATTCACAACTAGACTCCTTACACCATTTGGGCTTGTTTTGTGGTTCATATGGTTGAGCTCTAGGTAAATCAATAATCTTATTAGCAATGAGAGTTCTCAATGCATTCTCAAGGGGTTCACCCAAAGGTGTGAATGTCCTCTTGGGAGATGGTGCAAGGAACGGATTAGGCTTGTTAGCCCCTTGATTGTTCCTAAAGTTGTTATTATTGGTATTGTGGTTAAAAGGCACTTTGGGGGTTTGATCTTCATTATTCACTTGAGTAGGTGTTCTCATGAGAGTAAAAGGAGTGGGTTTCAAATTATTAGCATCAACAACCCCATCATTGACCACACCTTTGTTGTTGTTACTCAAACCAAATCGGTTATAGTTGTTAGGAGGATTCTTATTTTGATTGCTATTGTTGTTGGAGGTATTGTTGTTGTTGTAATTCTTGTTATCCTTGTACATCTTTAGTTCTCCACTTTTAACCAATACCTCCTCCGTAGTCACTCCATTTCAAATAAGATCTTGAAAAGACCTAGGACATTGTAGCTTCAATTGATAATTCATTTCATTACTCAAGCTATTTATAAAGATGTCCATCTTTTCCTTTTCTGGTACACTTCGAGGGTATCTAGCAAATACTGCTCTCCATCTTTGTAAGAAAAGTAAAAATCCTTCTCCCTCTCTTTGCTTGGTGTTGCATAAGGTAATCATTGTAGCCTCATGTTTGATATTATATGAATAATGTGTTACAAATTTAGCAGCTAACTCTTCAAAAGTTCGGATGCTCGAAGGTAATTTTGAAAACCATTCCATGGCCATGCCTCCCAAACTTCTAGGAAACAATCTTACTAAGTAGTGTCATGCATGAACTCCAAGCTCAATGCACAAACTTCCCTTAAATGATCTTGGGGATTAGATGCTCCTTCGTATTTGTCATACTTAGGAAAGACCACATTACTAGGGAATGGTATCATGATTAAAATCTTGTCAAATGGGAAAGGACACAATGCCTCTATTGAAAAGGGTTTTGGAGCCCCACTTTGCTTCATTGTGTCCTATTACATTTGGAATAATTTAAATTGCTTGTTCATGATTCAATCGTACTATCTTCAACTTCCTTTTTCTTAAGTTGATTGACATCGTAGTCTTGAGGGAGTTTAAGAACTGCTCGGGCTAGGTCTAGAAAATACTTCTCCTTATCTCTTGCTAACAATTTTTCCATGAGCTTCATGAAGTATGGGCTTTGTATGGTTTCATTAACCTTTCATCAGTTGCATCTTCAGCAGTTGGTTCACCATTGCCCCCATTGTTAGTGTTGTTAATCCCTTGATTGTTAGGGTCTATTCCTCCTCCTCCATTGTTGTTATTTGACCCTGGGTTGTTTGGGTCAATGCCTCCTCCATTTTTGTTGGTTTGATCTGAATTCAAGTTTCCAAAGGGAAAATTCATGTTAGTTTCTACCTCTTGAATGAGTTCTTGTGGTATTCTTAAGGAGGTAAATGTGTCACTCAGAAAAGGAAGTTCCTGCCTTAGATACGTTCCGTCTAATTGCAAGGTTTTCTTTACATAGTAAGACCGAGTGAAAGCTGACATGAGCATAAATATCTTGGAAATAGGCTTTTATCTCACTTGCTTGTGGCCAAATCCTAGCAAAATTTTCAAAAAATGTTTAAAACCAAGATTTCTGACCAGGTGGAATATTGGAACAGATAGAACGTCCTAAAGGGTATTCAGATATGAAATCTAAGTTTTTTGAAAACCTCAAGAAATATCCACTATTTTCCCTTCTTTGTTTTTGGGCGTCACTTGCCGGTGTGTAGGCGTGACTTAAAACTTAGTACATGGTTACTGGAATTTGCCTAGGCGGCGCTCTGTAGAGAGCAGGTGGCTTTTTTTCGTTGATAGGTGTTTCTTAACTTTTTCCAGGTGTTTCATAAAATGTCACAGATGTGACTTTATCATTTAAAGGTGTTGCTTTAATAGTTACAGGCATAACTTCACTGTGTACAAGTGGTTTTTTTTCTGTGTAGACAACACTTTGTAGATCAAGTTGTAAATTTTAATTTTTAAAAGTGATTTGATCAGATCTGCAGAATATTCTTGCTTGAAAATAAAGTACAAACACAACACACACATCAAATTTGTACCATATCCCTAAAACCACACTAAAAGTGTATGTTCTCGATCATTTTCACAAGTATAAATAAGAATGTCTTCCAAGCAATCTACTTAGAGTCAGATTTGTCTTTTAAACACGTTTGGCTCTAAAAGGAAGATTACTATCTAATAGGATTTTTAATGAACACCTCCATTCTAGATCATGTCAAGTTATTTTACCCACTTGTGGGCTTCCCACATGCACGAAAGCACGATTTGGCGCAATCCAAAGGACTACTAGAGGAAGTGAAGAATACTTGCACACAACCTAGTCACTCTCTTATTAAGGAAGAGTGTATTTGTTTATAGTGGGTCGGATAGTATCACAGCTAAAGTGATTGTCTCTCACTTTGGGTTGTTCCCTTTCACCGTCCTCGTAAGGAAATTATCGGGAGCCAGGCCCTCTAAAGATCTAATTTATCTAGCATATATAGAAAAATAAGAAATCAAACTTGGTTCAACAAGTTTGGGAGTTTGGTTCACTTAGAAAGTGAAAAGCATATCGCTATTGTTGTTCCTTGTTCCAAACACTTCAAGAAAAATTTGTTCTTTTTCAACCTCTTGACAAGGAGATTCTTATAAATGAAATGTTTGGTTAATTCCTCATCCCTTTCTTTCTACCAAGTTGAACTCACACATTTGGCTTTTTGATCCACTTCGTAAAATGGAGAGCATATGCCTAATATTTGTTCAATTTGGACAATAGTAAGGTTTTTCCTATTAAGCTAGATCCAAAGAAAAGCCACAATTTAAGCAATGCAAGCTTGATGTGAAAAATACCTCTTTTGTAGCTAGTAAAGGCTAGGCACTTTTTTGAAGTTTTTGACATTTTATTTGCTTACTTACCTAGTGGCTATCGTTCCCATTCTGGCTCCTCCAACAAATTAGTCAACACAACAATACAAAGTGAAGGAAACCAAAAGGAACAAATTGAAATGAAATTAAGTGTTCTTAACAAGATTTTGCAAAGAAAATTTTAACACATTAATGCAAAACAATTTAGTTCAAAGTAGGAAATTTCTTTTTATAAGCATCCACCACCTTTATGTAATGCTTATAAAGCTTTTCTTCTAATTCCAAACTATCTAGAATTGAAGAAGTATGGATTTCCTTTAGATGTTTGTTTTGAATTCTTACCTCTTTGCACTCTTGAGTAACTCTGCTTTCTAGTTTTTGTACTTTCCTATGTCTACTCATCTATGGGAAAAACATAGATAGAGAGTTAAAAAATAGAAATTAATAATGTGAAAGGTAAATTAAACAGAAAAATCTAGGCGACATTTATCAGCTAATAAGTGTTAGTTAAAAGCTATTAGGCATTATTTTAAAACTCACAGGTGTCACTTTCCAGTGACTCAAGTGACTTTTAAAAATTACTAAGTGTAACAATTTAACTGCTAGGTGTTACAAATGATTGTAAATTGCGTAAGATAGAATATCAAAAGTGGCAAAGAACAACTAACAAGGGTCAGTTAAAAGCTAGTAGGCATGATTTTAAAGCTCACATGCATCACTTTCCAGTGACTCAAGCGACTTTTCAAAATTACTAAGCATAAAAATTTAGCTGCTAAGCGTTACAAATAACTGTAAATTCTATAAGATAAAGTATCAAAGGCAAAAAAGAACAGCTAATAGGCATCATTTCTTAGATTTTAGGCGATGCTTTACGCTCTCAGGCATAATACTTTATTTCGCAAGCGTCATAAGAAGAAAATATATAATAGAAAGAATCTCGTAGGCGTCAGTCAACTTCTTCTAGGCATCGTTAGAATGCTCATGAGCATCATTAGATCCCTCGTAGGTGGCTTTTCTCCTATTTTATGCAAAATTAACGTAAAAGTAAAGCCCAAAAAACATAAAACTTGATAAAAATGATGAAAAATGAGGCTCAAAGCCCCACGGTGGGTACCATTTGTGTGTGAATGTTTACACCATGAAATTAGGATAATTAGCAACAATTCTATGAAAAGACAATGAAAATTTAATCTTAAGAATTGTATTTAACATCCATATCATCTCATGGTTCTCTATCTAAGCTTGGTAAGTAGAGCTCTCAACCTTATTCTCTACTAGTGAAAATGCTAGAATGAGAAAATTATGATAAAATGCCTAAATCTAGCTCTCAATTCTCAAAATAATACAAAGATTAACTCAAATGCTCATGATAAATGCTCTCAAATCTCACTATTTGCTCTCAAAATGCTCAAGATATTTCTCAATTGCTCAATTGCTCTCAAATTTCCTATAGTGATGATGCTATGCATTCAAATTTTCTAGTATATACTATGCTCTCAAAATGACTTCTATTTATAGTAAAATCCCAAGGGTAGGGGGTAGAGTTACTTGATCATGGTTTAGCCTTGGTTGAGTCAAAAAATTTGAAATGTTTTTAAATGGGGGGACAATTTAAATGATTGTCTCAAAGGTTTGGACAAGTAGACAAATTTGAGTGGTTGAGATTCAAAGTTGAAAATGTGTGATTGAGATTTAACAACTTTGAGTGATCCATGTGCATTGTGTTCTCAATTCTTATTGGTTGCTCAAATTATGTTTAAAGATATTAGGATTAATTAAATTCCATTAATTAATTAAATTAGCCATGTAAGGGAATAGGTTCAATTTGATTTTTGATTTAAAACTATACAATTAATTGATTAAAATCAATTATATAGTGTGATTGATCCCTTTAAGCTTGTATTTAATTATTTGATGTCATGATTTGATTTTTCCTTTGATTTAAATGATTTTGTCCAATTTTGATTAATAAATGTCCATTTGAAATTGATTTGATCCATTTTGATGAAAATCATAGCATTTGGCTAAGATTTATAGATTTGAATGATTCTAAGACACTTGCCCAGTTTTGGGTGTCTACAAGTATAAAAAAATTTGAATCTGATTTATGAAAAGCAAAGCAAGTATGTACAAATAAAAAGTCATCCACAATACATAACAAAAATATTTTTATCGTGGAAACCCAAATTAGTATGAAAAATGCTGTGGGGCTGAAACCCATAATAAGACTAATACCTTGTTAGAAGTACAAGCTTATTACATGTATGGAATGCACATGTATTCAAACACACTGCCTAGATATCACTTCTCAAAAATCCTTGGGATACAACTCAAGGAAGAATTTCACCTTACAAACATAAAGAATACTATAATTTGATGAATTTTTGAACTATATTAGTAGCATCTAATTATTCCGTAGTTAGTTCCATTGAAGTACAATCATATATTTGTTGCAATTCTCTCTGAATCCTTCAAATGATCAATTCAACCTTCACTAGATCTACACAACTGCTTCACAATAATCCTTGACATCCATGATCAATCCTGGTCATGTGCAACTACATCCGCACTTAGTATTTTGTCCTAGATCCTTAAATAGTTCATCAACCATAGTTGAAAAAACCTAAGTTTCAAATTTCATTTTACAATGCCAAAATCAATGAACTTGATCAAAGTACATCCCTCAAAAATTACTTAAATCCTTCATATTCACCTTGAGATCACAACACCACCATAAAACATTTTAGCGATTGCCCATAAAATGCTTTACCGATTTTCTTAACATGTCATCGAAGAACACAAGAACACCTCCTATAATTAGGAAAATCCTTCAAATCTTATCACCTTTATTCAAGAACAAAATCAATAGGCACATAATTCAAGAACATCCTTAGGTGTCATGAAGAATAAATAAACATCTGACCCTTCCACATCATTAGATTTTGTCAGCATTACTTGCCACCCTTGAAGAACATTGACCTCTTCAACTGAAACAATTGTAAATGCCTTTCAAAACTTAAGAATCATTATCCCTTTGAACTCAAGGCACATATCCATGTTCTTAACATATTCCAGGTTGTGCAACCAAAGATCTCACCTTGAACACATGCACAAATCTAATCTCTACAAATCTGTTACACTACCAGACAATAAAGTAGCCAATCACCTTCTGTGATCTCACAACTTACTTAAACCATCATGTCAACATCTGCATGTTGACATGGACCTAGTAGATAACCTCTACATAATTCTATGAGGTGAGTGACTTCTCATCTTCAATATCCTCTCCTCTCCATACCTTTGAACATACTATTCCTTTGGAAAAACTGCATAACAGACATGTTGGTAATAATGCCAACACATCAAACTTGCCAAAAATCTCCCCCTTTAGAATTGATGGAAACATGTTATGTGAAAAACATATAATATAATTAGAAACCAACACAATCTCCATCCTAGAAAGATAATCAACAGTAATACCAACAATATCCACAAGTATCTTTTAGAATCTCTCCCACTCATCTTCCTTCAATAACTTCTCTATCTCTTCTCCCCCTAGGAACAAGCTTCCCTTCGTTCCAATATGATTGCATACTCTTATCTCCATCAGTTACCCCCCTTAGATATGCACTCTTCTCCTTATCCAAATCTCTTTCTTATGTGTAAGTATATAAATTCTCTCTCTCTCTCTCTCTCTCTCTCTCTCTCTCTCTCTCTTTCTCTCCCTTGTTTGTCACATGCTCTTCTCTTCCCCTTTGACATCAATGACAAAGACATCTATTTCTACTCCGATTAATCATGCTCTTCCCTTTCTATCCATCAAGAACAACTTATCATGCCCAGAGCCACTTAACACAACACACTATCTAATCAAAACACACTAAAAATGAACATCTAAATTTTAATGCTAACTACTCCCCCTGAGTAGTAGCATCCGAAATACTAATATAGCTTGAATGATATCTCATTTGAAATATATTGGATTGATGCAGTCCTTTGCATCTTAGTTTTGATCTGGAGGGGAAATTACCACCAAATTACCTTTGAGATACACAAATATATCCTTAGACAATGGCTTGGTGAATATATTTTCTATCTATTCCTTGGTAGGAACATACTCCAGTCTTACCTCTTTTTGATTCGCCTTCTCTCTTATTAAGTGGTATTTGATTGATATGTACTTGGTCTTGGATTGCTACACTAGATTCATAGAGATATTTATAGAACTCCAATTATCACAATATATAACAACAGATTCATCAAATACAATTATTATATTAGAGAATATCTACTTCATCCAAACTATCCGTGTATAATTACTATCAACACCCATGCACTTTGCCTCTGAAGTAGACAAGGAGATGGGATTTTTATTCTTACTCATCTGAGAAACTAATCTGCCTCCCAAAAGGAAAGTTCCACCACTTGTACTCTTCCTGTCACCAACATAATTGAACCAATCAACATATATATATGCACATAAGGTGAAGTCATCTTCTTTAGGATACCATATCCCAAAATCTTATGTCCCTTTTAGATACCTGGATACCCTCTTCACTGGTACCTCATGATTGAATCTAGGATCTTCTTGAAATCTTGAAACAAGACACACCACATTCATAATATATGGTCTATTATAAGTTAAGTATAACAATCCACAAACCATAGATCTATACCTGGATTGATTGACCTTAGATGTGATGAACTACAACTGATTTAGAACCTAATTAAAGAATCTATTATTAGAGATCACCGAGCTGACTGATTAGATATGTAAGATGCTTAAATCAGTATTATGTTTTCATTGATGTCAACTAGTTTGACAACACTTATCTTGTAAGTTACTATACCAAAACATCTGTAGAAAAGGAGTGAAAGAGATGAACATAAATATCTACATGAGGAAGATGGATATGACATATGAGGATAAATAATACATTGAGTAACTTGTTGATGAGTCTATGACCTTATGATATTGACTTGATTATGTTGCATTCATCTATGATGAAAAAAAGAGCTGAAAGACACAAAGCAATGTTGTCGGTTAATGAAGCATTTCAGTATACACCGACGGAGTGTAGTGTATACCGAGCACAGTGTAAACTGAGCTTGTGTTCACTGACGCATTTCTTTGTTAACTGAGAAGAACATAATGAATTAAATGACTAGTTTAGCTGATAAGAGTTGATGAGATGGAAAGTGTATGATTTTGAGGTAACAGATAAAGTTTGTTACACAGATTGACGACTAAATTTTTTTAGGAAAGATCTAATGGATTGAGAATCAAACGTGTTATTGACACAAGTGTCGAGGTATGTTTAAGAGGCAAAATTAGTGGATGTGATTAAGAGGCAAAATTTGATGGAGCAGAAGAAAATGGTTTACATGTCTATATAAGAGACTAGAGATTTCACAAGTGAGTGTGATGCTGAAAGAAAAGGAAACTGCAGAATCATTGTGTGAACAAGTTTTCATGCATTTTGATCATACTGGTTAAGGAGAACCCTACTGTAGAGCATTACCGAGTGATAAAGAGTAATTACTGATGGATAGTAAGTTGATATATTGTTGAATAAAAAATGTTACATTGATCAGAAAGATTTGTATGAGCTGAATATTGATTTGTATATCTGCAATTGAAGTTGTAATAGATCATATCACCTACTGTTACATATTTAACCATTGTACATAGTCAAATCTCTTGACCTAGTGGACTAAGAAAGTCTTATTATGTATCATTCATAGAATGAACATTGTTATCCTGTCAACCCTAGAGTGACTGCTGGTTAGATGATAACAGTTGGTCTTAAATCCTCTAACAAGGTCACACCTAATAGTGTGTTTGTAACCTTTAATAGGGTTGGGTCTTCACCGATCTCACTTCAAAAGAGTGAATATTTTTGGGTTGCCGGTCCCAGGTAGTTTTTCCCTTCATAGGGTTTCCGCGTTAAATCTCTTGTGTTATGTGTTGATTGTGATATTTGTTTGATGTCATATTTTCATGTTGCATATTTGATTTGATCGGTAACTACCATATGTTTTAGACTGGTAATTGGTAAATGCACATACAGTAAAGTATTTTTAAGTTACCGAGCAGCAAAAGTTGAAGTATTTGTTTTTGGATTATACATTTTGTATTGGGACAGCGATTAATTGATTCACCCCCCTCTTAGTTATTCTAACAATTGGTATCAGAGCATTGGTTGCTTAGAATAGAGTTTTAAGGACTTCAGTACAAAGATCTCAAAATGTATAAGAGGGAAGTGCCAAGACTGAACAAAGAGAACTTCGCAGTATGGCAAAACCGGATGAAGTTGCACATATCTGGAATTGGGAATTTTGCACTAGAACTATTGGAGAATGGCTATATAGAACCGACCACTGGTCCCTTGACTATTGATCAATTGAGAGACAAGCATGAATACAATGTTACTATGATGGAGATTGTTGCTACCTATACTGATGCCGAATTTGAAGATATTAAGAGCTGCACTACTGCTAAAGCCATGTGGGATAAACTTTCTCAAGTTTACAGTGGAGAGTGCATGTCAAAAGAGCTAGAGAAGAAAGCTTAAGGGGAAGATTCGATGATATGAAGATGAAGGAAGGTGATAATATTGTGCAATACACAAATAGATTGAAAGAGGTAGTACATGCTATTAGAGCATCTGATGGAGTTATCAGTGAAGAAACAGTTGTAAGCAAAGTACTCATAACCTTATTACCAGTTTACGCAATCAAAATATTTGCTATTCATGAAACAAGGTCTACATCTGGTAATGTCCTTACACTTGACAATCTGATTGGTAAACTTACAACCTTTGAATTGAATAACTTTGATAATAGTGTTTCACTATCTATTGAGTCTGCTTTCATGTCTTCTTTGAAGATTGGTAAGTCTAGAAGGAACAATAAGAATAATGATAGTGATAGCAATACCGATGATGAGCTTGATGAACTTGAAGCCCTTATGGTCAGAAGGTTACCTAAAGATAAATGAAGGTATAGAGGTAAGCTACCTTTAGAATGCTTTAACTATAAAGAGGTTGGCCATATTGCTACTATATGTCTGCATAAGAAAGATGATGAAAGATCCAAAGACTGATTTGAAGGAAGCTATGGTAGGAGAGTCAACAAAGGCTACCGACACAACAGAGATAACCAAGACAGTAATGACAAAGGAAAAAAGGTATGTTACATAGCTGAAGATAATGAATCTGAATATGATTTTGATGATGATGTAGAAGTTGTATTTGTTGCTATGAAAGATGACTCCGAGGAAGAAGAAAAACATGTAGAAACAACATTGATCTCTAGAGTTAACAAACATAATACATGGATCATAGACAGTGGTTGTACACATCACATGACTGGTGATGAAGAGAAATTTGATCAACTTGAAGAATACAATGGAGGATCAGTTAAGATGGGTAATGACACACCCTGCATGGTAAGAGGTAAAGGATCCTTGATGATAAATGATAGGATAAAATGTGATGATGCTTATTGGGTAGATGGAATAAACTATAACTTGTTAAGTGTGGCACAACTAAACAATTCAAGTCATCGAGTTGCTTTTGAGAGCAAGAAAGTGAAAATCTTTGATGATGGAGGAAGACTAGTTGGAACTAGAGCACAATCAAGAGGTAATCTATTTTATCTTGATACTGATGAGTCTTCTTGCTTGATGATGAAAAATGAAGATGCTTGGTTGTGGCATAAAAGGTTATGCCATGTGAATTTTGATAACATGATTAAGATTAGTAAAAGGAAAAGAGTTAGAGGTCTGCCTAACTTGTCAAAACCTGATCATGTTATGTGTCATGAATGTCAGAAAGGGAAAATGACTAAATCTAGTTTCAAAAGAAAGGATTATTCAACAAAGATGATAGTTGAGTTGTTTCATATCGACCTATGTGGTCCTATGAGAACTCAAAGTTATTGTGGTGATAGATACTTTATTCTTTTTGTTGATGACTATACTAGATTGATGACTGTTATGTTCTTAAAAGAAAAATCTAAAGCATTTAAGATGTTTAAGTGGTATAAAGCTAAGGTAGAAAAAGAGACTGGTAAAGAATTGAAATGCCTAAGATCTGATAAAGGAGGTGAATTTATCTCTGATGAATTTACTAATTTATGTAATGAGCATAGTATTAAAAGACAGGTCTCTGCACTGAGGACTCCTCAGCAAAATGGCATTGCTGAAAGAAGGAACAAGTCAATAGTTGACTATGCTAGGACATTGATGTTGCAAAAGAATGTTGCCTAGACATATTGGAGAGAAGCTGTCAACACTGCAGTCTATGTTCTTAACCGAGTTCAACTAAAGAAGGACACCAACAAGACACCCTATGAGTTGTGGTTTGGACAAAAACCTACTGTACGTTATTTCATAATTTTTGGAAGTAAATGCTTTATTATGAAGGATGAGAGAAATGGTAAATTTGACTCAAAAGGTGATGAAGGGATATTTCTAGGATATTCCACTAAAAGTAAAACATATAAATGTCTTAACAAGGTTACAAATAAAATGATTGAAAGTACTAATGTCTGAGTTGATGAGTTTGATGAAAAGAACATAGAGGAAAGTACAAAGGAACCATAAGACTATGGTAGATTCACTTACATTGAACAACTAGAGTATCTACCAAAGCTGCAACCTGTGATAACCGATCAGCAGGAAAACAATACCGAACAACATGAAAGAGAAATCGATGAGCAGGATGGACCTATCAAGCAAGCAAATGAACCTGCATAGGATGAACAAGAAAGAAGAGATAGAGTACTGACAAGATTTTTCAAGAGACATCATCCTGAGACACAAATTATTGGAGATAGACAAGCTAACATGCAAACAAGGAGTAAGACAAGGTACATGTCTAGTTTGTGATTATGAACTGAAAAATGTAAAAGTTGCATTAGAAAATGATGAATGGACTAATGCAATGAAAGCAAAAATAGAACAGATAAAGAAGAACAAAACTTGGAGCTTAGTACCCCAACATAAAGATAAGAATGTTATTGGTACTAAATGGATATTCAGGAACAAGCTGAATGAAAATGGTGAAGTAACAAGAAACAATGCTAGATTGGTATGCAAAGGATATGCATAGGAGGAAGGCATTGATTATGGTGAAACATTTGCACCTGTTGCTAGATTGGAAGGTGTTATAATGCTACTTGCATATGCTACACACAAGAAATTCAAAGTTTATCAAATGGATGTTAAGTCAACATTTCTGAATGGAATATTTGAAGAAGAAGTCTACATAGATCAACCTGAAGGGTTCATTGATCCAGACAACAAAGACATGGTATGTAGATTACATAAAGCTTTATATGGTTTGAAGCAAGCACCGAGAGCCTGGTATGAAAGGTTGCATACTTATTTGTTAAGTATAGGATTTGTACGAACAAGTGAGAACAACAATTTGTATATGAAATGAGATACTGATGATACTATTCTTATTGCTAAGATATTTGTGGATGATATTATTTTTGGAGGAAAAGATCACATATGTAAAGCCTTTCCTAATGAAATGAGAAAATAATTTGAGATGTCTATGTTTGGAGAGATTAAGTTCTTTCTAGGACTATAAGTGATTCATCAGAGTGATGGGATATTCATTACACAATCTAAATACATAAAGGAAGTATTGAAAACATTTGGCATGGAAGATGCTAAACCTGTGGGAACAACGATGGCTACTAGATGTAAACTGACTAAGGAAGATGAAACTACAGAGGTAAATCAGACACTATACCAATCTATGATTGGTAAGTTAATGTATGTAGTTCACAGTAGACTAGATATAGCACATGTTGTGGGAATAGTTGCTAGATTTTCTGCTAATCCTAGAGAATCACACATGATTTCTACTAAAAGAATCTTAAGATACCTAAAGAAAAAAGAGGATTATGGATTGTGGTATCCTAAGGAAGGCAAGTTTGAACTAAAGGTATACACTGATGCTAATTGGGCTAGAAATGTGGATGATAGAAAAAGTACCATCAGAGGAGCATTTTTCTTTGGTGAAAGACTTGTTACTTGGACAAGTAAGAATTAGGCTTTCATTTCTTAGTCTATAGCTGAAGCAGAGTATGTTGCTGCTACTACAAACTGTTCAAATATTTCATATATTAAGCAAGTTCTGGAAGGTATGAATGAGATAATCACTGAGCCGGTGATTATATACTGTGATAATACAAGTGCAATTAACATTTCAAAGAATTTAGTGATGCACTCTAAGATAAAGCATATATCAATTAAGTATCACTACTTGAGAGAACAAGTACAGGAGAAGTAATTAAGCTAGAGTTTGTTACATCAAAACAACAATTTGCAAATATATTTACAAAAGCTCTACCAAAGGACACATTTGAGTACTTAAGGACTCGACTTGGGGTTCGTTCCCTATCTACTGGTCACTAAGGTGATCCGGATGTTGCATCAACCTAATCTTATCAGAAGATCATACATGTTGATGCAACATAGTTCACACTTTGGATCATTTCTAAAGCTGTGAAAAGTACTGGAACAGATTGGCATATCAGTATACAGAGATATAGAGAATGCATTGGACAACAGAGAGTTACTTTGCTATTGAAGAGCTGTATGTTTATTTGTTTCTTTGGAAAAATTATCAAAGGGAGAGATAAACAATATGAAACAATATGCACTGATGAGAACTATCTAAGGGAGAGACAAATTGAAGAAAGGGAGAGCACTGAAGATCAGTTACTGAGAACATAAGAAGGAATCTGAAAGCTAAAAAGATCATATTTGTAGATTGACAAAGCTATATTTTGTAATGCTATTGAGTAACATAGTGATTAAACATATTAAGCTAGGGAGAGCTTGTACATCATTTGTTCACAAAGTTGTAGAATACATGTTTGGTATGGGTATGGTATATTTCATATTACTTGAGTTGCCATCAATGCCAAAGGGAGAGATTGATGAACTACAACTGATTTAGAACCTAATTGAAGAATATGTGATTGTAGATCACCGAGCTGACTGATTAGATATGTAAGATGATTAAATTAGTATTATGTTGTCATTGATGTCAACTAGTTTGACAACACTTATCTTGTCAGTTACTATACCGAAACATCTATAGAAAAGGAGTGAAAGAGATGAAGAACATAAATATCTACATGAGGAAGATGGACATGACATATGAGGATAAAGAATACTTTGAGTAACTTGTTGATGAATCTATGACCTTATGATATTGACTTGATTATGTTGCATTCATCTATGATGAGGAAAAGAGATGAAAGACACAAAATAATGTTGTCGGTTAATGAAGCATTTCAGTATACACTGACGGAGTGTAGTGTATATCAAGCACAATGTAAATCAAGCTTGTGTTCACCGATGCATTTCTTTGTTAACTGAGAAGAACAAAATGAAATAAATGACTAGTTTAGCCGATAAGAGTTGATGAGCTGGAAAGTGTCTGATTTCGAGGTAAAAGATAAAGTTTGTTACACAGATCGATGACTAACAAAATTCAGGAAAGATCTAATGGATTGAGAATCAAATGTGTTATTGACACAAGTGCCAAGGTATGTTTAAGAGGCAAAATTAGTGGATGTGATTAAGCGACAAAATCTGATGGAGCAGAAGAAAATGGTTTACATGTCTATATAAGAGACTGCAGATTTCATGAGTATGATGCCGGAAGAAAAGGAAATTGTAGAATCATTGCATGAACAAGTTTTCATGCATTTTGATCATACTAGTTAAGGAGAACCCTACTGCAGAGCATTACCGAGCGACATAGAGTAATTATCAACGGACAGTAAGTTGATATATTGTTGAATAAAAAATGTTACATTGATCAGAAAGATTTGTATGAGCTAAATATTGATCTATATATCTGCAATTGAAGTTGTAATAGATCAGATCACCTACTGTTACATATTTAACCATTGTACATAGTCAAATCTCTTAATCAAGTGGACTAAGAAAGTCTTATTATGTATCATTCATAGAATGAACATTGTTATCCTGTCAACCCTAGAGTGACTGCTGGTTGGACGATAACGATTGGTCTTAAATCCTCTAACAAAGTCACATCTAATAGTGTGTTTGTAACCTTTAACAGGGTTGGGTCTTCACTGACCTCACTTTAGAAGAGTGAATATTTTTGGGTTGCCGGTCCCAGGTGGTTTTTCCCTTCACAAGGTTTCCATGTTAAATCTTTTGTGTTATGTGTTGATTGTGATATTTGTTTGATGTCATATTTTCATGTTGCATATTTGATTTGATCGATAACTACCATATGTTTTAGAATGGTAATCGGTAAATGCACATACAGTAAAGTATTTTTAAGTTATCAAGCAGCAGAAGTTGAAGTATTTGTTTTTGGATTATACATTTTGTATTGGGACAGTGATTAACTGATTCACCCCCCTCTTAGTTATTCTAACAAGATGACTCATCATCTTTTGACAACTTTCATCATGTCACCATGGGAATACCTACTGGTTCTTGATTCATTCAATCCATTTTTTTCAACAACCCCTTTACATACTTGGATTGAGATATAAATATCCCATCCACCGATTGAGTAATCTACAATCCTAGAAAGAATTTCATCTCTCCTATCATTGACATCTCAAACTCATTTTGCATCTTTAGCGCAAAATCTTGAGTCAAATTCTCATTTCCACCAAAGATAATGTCATAAAAAAATGCCTCAACAATCAAAATGTCCTCATGCACTGTCTTGAAATACAAATTACTATCCACATTACCTTTGTTGAATCCAATATTCAACAAATACTTGTTCAACCTAGAATACAAAGCTCTAGGAGATTTGTTTAGCTGATAAAATTCCTTCTTCAACTTGCACACCATGTTTGGTTAATTTTTCAGCTAAAAAGCATTAGGATTCTCTATGTATACCCCTTCTTCTAGCTCACCATTAATAAATGCAGTCTTAACATATATTTGGTATACCTTGAAATTCTTATGAGCAACATATGTAATAAATAGTCTTACCACTTCCAATCTTGTTACTAGTGAAAAGGTTTCATCATATTCTATCTCTTCCATTTGGGTGTATCCTTTGTACACTAACCTTGCTTTGTTCCTCACCACTTTTCCTTCTTCATTCATCTTGTTTCTTTGATGTATAAAATGGTGATCGATGATAGACCCCCAAATTCACATATACATTGGAATACAAAACCCTTAACAAAGTGAACCTAATTTACATAACCAGGAAGATAAGGGTGCAAAATTTTGATCTACACAATGTGGGGTTTTGTGGATTCCTTGTGATAAATATTTGATATATGGTTAGGGAAAATTAAATGCAATGAGAGAAATAAACTCACCTTGAGGGTTAGACGAGGAAAAAACTTTAGATCTATGTTTGACTGTCAAAAAATTGTCAAAATCAGGAACTGTCTGAGATCTAGGACTCTGAGACCTATAACTTCTGATCGTAAAATTTGCAGACTCTTAGGAACATGTCACAAAAGTCGGCCTAGTCCCCAAAAATTAGCCTAGTCTTGGAATGATAAAATTTTATGAAATCTGTAGAGGATCTGAAAAGGCATGTGAAGGACCTAAGTGTGAAATGAATTATGTGAATGGATGAGAGATGGGAAATCATACATAGGAATTAGAGACAACTTAGAGTTTTGAACAAGGAGGACCTTAGTTTAAAGTATGTATGAAATTAGGTGCAATGTGAGGTCCTACCATAAGGAGAACACTAAAGTGGGATAAGAATGGTCCAAAAATGAACACTAATGAAGTGCTTAATTTTTACAATGGTACAATTTGTGAATACCCACTTGGTGCCAATAATATTTTTTTTGAGAGGCCTCGGAACAAGAATCCATGTATCATTCTTCTCAATCTGTGATAACTCCTCTTCCATAACATCAACCCAATGATCATCCTTGTATGATTCATCCATACTATTTAGATCAATATTAGAGACCAAACATACTTGATCCTTAGCAATCCTTGTCCTAGTCTAAACACCTTGGTTCTTATTGTAATACCCCAAAAAAGGGCTTCAGTACCATTAACCTCCTACATAAAAAAATCAATCAAAAGTGACCCTAAAGTCCCAACCCAAGGCACATCTACGCATCAAGCAATCAAAACCCTAATCTATCTTATCATAAATCTAAATCGGGGAATATTCCTAAAATATTCCTAATCTATCCCAATTATCTCTAATTAAATATTATTTGGTGATAAATAATATTATGTTATTTATACTAAATGTGATTAATTGAATATGTTGAATATTTAATTAATTAAACTTAAATTAGCCACTTAATCATTTTAATTAGATTTAATTTAATTATTATTAATTAATATTATTTATTTGACAATAAATAAAAAAACTCAAAGATAATTGATTGAATATTTATTTGATTGATTAAAATTGAATTGTCAAATTAATAATATCATTTTGGAATAAAGTTTGATTTAATAATTGATTAATCCACACATCAGTTATTTAATTGATTTAAAATCAAATGGGTTAAGAATAAAATACATCGAAATTAAATAAATCAATAATTATCTATGCAAAAATCAGAAGGTCAATTAACTCAAAATCAAATTTTTGACTCATTCTGTGAAGTTTCTAACTCAACATGTGTTTGTGAGCTAAAAAAAAGATTTGCATGATTTTGACTTCTAATTGTGAGTTAAAAAGCTGATTTTGCATGATCATCAAAAGTTGAGTGTTTCTAATTCCATGATAACTTGCCAATCAATTTGAGTTAATCAGGGAGTGATTTTTGGTTTTTCCACGAGTTCTCAAATCTTGGATTTTCTATATAAATGATCCTCAATTTTTCACAAATAAGTGTGCAATCTTGAGAACAAAAACGCTATACTATTGAGTTCTTGAGAGATTGTGCCATTTAGGAGATCAATTGCTATCATTCAATTTCTAGTTCTTCACAAATACGTGTGCAATCTTGAGAACAAAAATGCTATACTGTTGAGTTCTTGAGAGATTGTGCCATTTAGGAGATCAATTTCTATCATTCAATTTCTAGTTCTTCACAAATAAGTGTGCAATCTTGAGAACAAAAATGCTATACTGTCAAGTTCTTGAGAGATTGTGCCATTTTGGAGATCAATTGCTATCATTCAATTTCTAGTTTTGCATTCATAGATTAGTTTCATTTTAATTGTTATCAAGCTTAGATAATTTTCATCTAGATTAATTCTTGTTATTGCATTGAAAATCACAAAAAACATAGCTTAATCTTGCATTCATTTCAATTGTTTTTGCATTTTAAATCCTTCATTTAGATGTTGCATTGTCACTGATCTCAGTCAAATTTGAGAATACTGTACTCACATCTTCTAGAAGGAAGTAGATCTCCCAATTGATGATATATTCGTTAATTGTTTATTTGTTTATCATTAATATGTAATATTTTACTGAAGTGTTGTGGCTTCTTAACAGGTACAATTTTCACACGTACACTTCTCACCTATGATCTTATCTTTAGAATGATTTATCCTTACATACCTTGGTGTCTTATGCTTTATTACAAGTCTTTGTGCTTCCTCTTCTCCACTTGTGCAAGCGTCATCATTTTCATTTATCAAACTATTTGTGACTTGGGTCTACACTATTTGTTTCCTTGTGTGATTCTTACTAGAGCCCTGACATTAGAATTATATTCACAAGAGTTGGATAGATTCTCAAACCTTTCATCCACCTTCACATTGGTACTCTCAACCAAATTATTTAACCTCTTGTAAGAATACCTATATGCCTTTATTTTGGTAGAATAGCCAAGGAATATACCTTTATCAATCCTTACATCAAAGTTAATTATGTCCTCATCTCTCTTAATGTAGCATTTACTACAAAAAATTCTAAAATACTTGATAGTAGACACATTTCCATACTAAAGTTCATAAGGTGTCTTATCAGTGTTTCCTTTAATCTGTACGTGGTTAAGAGTATACACTATAGTACTGACCACTTCTCTAGAAAACATTTGTTGAACATTTCATTTTTAAATCATGGTCCTAGTAGTGTCTAGTATGGACCTAGTTTTCCTTTCTATTATACCATTCTGCAGCGGGGTCCATAGAGTAGAAAACCATCTTCTTATTCCATGATTTTCATAAAATGAATTGAAATCAGTTGATGTGAATTCACCTCCTCTATCTGATCTCAAGCACTTAAGCTTTAGTCTTGTCTCAGTTTCTACCATGGACTTGAAGATCTTAAACTTAAAAAAATCTTCTGACTTCTTCAAAAGGGTCACCCATACCATGCTTGAGTAGTCATAAATAAGAAACATAAAATACCTATCACCTTGTAAACTTCTTGACCTGGCAGGACTACACAAATTAGTATGAACAAGATCTAGTAAACCATTAGAGTTTTTAAATTTGGAATGGAAAGTAACCCTTATTTTCTTACCCATTTGAGATTCCTTGCAATTAGTATTGACAAGATTCTCCACTCTAGGAATATTTCTAATAAAAAAAGTAGAACTTATAGCCACGATTTTATCAACATTTACATGACATAATATCTTGTGCCATAACCAAATTTCATCTACTTGTGCAATCAAACAACTTCTCATTCAGATGGAATAAGTCATCCCTTATCTTTTCACTTATTTCTATCTCCATTCCTATTTTATTCAGGATCTTGCATGCATCATTCTTGAAGAGTACATTTTAACCTTTGTTCATCAGGTATCCAACACTTAGAAAATTATGCTTCAATCCTTTAACATACAAACCATCATCTGCAATGTTCTTTCCATCTAGAAAATAGAACCTCTACCTTTGATCATACCAACAATGTTATCTCCCAATCTTACTATACTTCCATCATACTTCTTAAGGCTCACAAATTTTCTTTTGTCACTAGTCATATGGTGAAATAAACCACTGTCTATAACCCTTCATCCTTCTTGATAACTTGAGAAGCTAGGGATTTGTCTTCAAGAATACAATTAGTAGAACTAGAAGCTATAGAATCTTTAGACTTGGAATCATCTTTAATAGAAATGAAAGAAGTACTAGGCTTAGAATTATTAGACTTAGTACATTTTTCTTTCACATCAATGAATACACTAGTAGGCATAGAATCTCCAGGCTCAATATTCTCATCATTAGAATCAGTATCCTCATCATTAGAATCATTATTATTATTATCTTTGATTGAAATGAATTTGAAATTATCATCATTATTTTAAGACTCATCATCTATAACTCCTTCATCGTCACTATGAGAAAAGTAACATTTCTTTACAACAATAGGTCCCTTACTCTTCCATCTCTCAACTATCTTTGGACATCTAGAAGAAAAGTGTCCTATCTTATTACATGAAAAATATTTGATAGGTAAATTTCCTTTGTACTTACCTTCAAGAGGTATAAGTACTCTCCTTACAATCATTGCTTCCAACTATTCAAGCTGTTAGTACTTAAAATGATTGCAGATGATGAATACAAATAAAAAATTCTGATACATAAATCTTATGGACCCAATAGATACATCTGACAATATCAAACACTAAGGTGCTAAGGATTTTTATCCTTCTTCACTTGGAGCTTTAAGCTCAGGTGGGTGTACCTAATAGATTCAATTCTATAAAGAATCACAATAGTTATCTATGTCCTTGACACATATATGAACATCTAATTCTTTTAATATACATTCAAGATAAATTGTTATTTAATTGTGTTGATGGTGATAAATGTAAATTGAGCAAAGACCAGTGCCAAATCCTAGGGCAAAGAGTCAAAGAACATACATCCACAAAAATCCCTCAAATCTAATATACCCAAAACCTAGATGAGATGGTTTACAAATCACCCTCTCATTCACACATACTATCATCAAATTCTTGCATAAATCATGAATTCTCAGAGATCTCCCTTAAGATTTACCCTTCCCTTGAAAGAAACTTAAGCTTAACCCCACTATTTATTAACCCCATTGTTTACCTTGTAAATGATGTATTAAAAATTCCTTACAGATTTAATACATGAAAAACTCAAGATCCACACAAAAAGACAACAAAACATGCAAAGGAGTCTCATTATATTTTCATTGATATTTTCCTATATTAGTACATTCAGAAGACAAAAATTCTTAGAATAGAAACACTAGATACATAACTCTCCTTACTAAATGAATTTCACCACCCTCTTACAAAATTAAAACTTTCTATATATATATATATATATATATATATATATATATATATATATATATATATATATATATATATATATATATATATATATATATATATATATATATATATATATATATATATATATATATATATATATATATATATATATATCACTAGCCATCTTGGAATTCTTAGGAAAATGATGCAACAAGCTTCAGATCACTGGGACAGTGTCAGGTACAAAAGAAAAAACAAAAAATATATCATTGACATGAAAGGGAAGAAAATCCAAAAAATCTATTTCAAATAATTATGAATCCTCATAGGTGGCACCTTTGTTTGCAGATATTTCAAGGTAACTGCTAAAATTTATTACATGAATAATGACCACCTACCAGCTAACTTACATTATTCTCTTTCTGATAATTACCCTCACTGTACTCAAGGATTAGGTGCCATGTGTGACTCAATATTATTCCATTGCCTCTAACTCAATGGCTATTGGCTCCATCTTCTTTTTGGCTTTGTAACTACTTCATCTGCCTATCCCACCTGGAATCTGTTATGGCCATAGCATCATTAACAAGCTTGGTGCAATCATTTTCTATTTTGAAGATATCATCTTGAATGTTGTCGAACAGACTTCAATCCTGTTGAAAAATAATCCTTTAAACAATTTGAATATTTTGACCACAACAGTTAATCAACAAAGTTTAAAACACAACCTTTGATCCTTGGTTTTCTCAGCACATCGTGCGGCACACATAAATCAACAGAACAATCAATGTGGCTTTGAAAATGACTAGCCACACCACCATCCTCAACAACCAATTAGGAGAAAGCACATCATCAATACATGACATGAGGACCTACCGCTTTAAAATATTCATCAAGCTAGACACATGGCAACAGGGTGTGATTCTATCATTAGTAAACCTCCTGCATCTTTTCATTGAGGCTTCACACCTGCCACATGATCAATTTAAAACTGTCAGCTTTTTATCACTTTAACCATGGAAAGTCTTTAACCACTCCTCTTATGGAGATCATGCGATAATAGGCTTCCTTGGGGTTTCTGAAAGTTTATCTTAACTATGGTTTCATCATGCAATTCAGTGACAACCATCGATCTTCATCTTCATCTATGGTTCCTTATTGCTTTACAAACCTGTAGACCCACTTACTAATCAGGACACGCATCATCAAAGCATGATCCCATGAAGGCTAAACATCTTTCATCTCTTCATTGAGGCTTCATGCCCTTCATACAATCTTTCTGTAGATGGAAGTCAGATCTTGCATTGCATACCAACTAGGTCCGCCTGACATACCAGTTCCACTTGCCTTGATCATCGACTGTCGAGTTTTGCACTTCTTCTCGACTAGGCTTGAAATAATTAACACTGTTGTCAATTTTCTCTTTAACTGGACCTTATGCTTCTCACTAACTGAGCCCACCTGACATTTACTGCCATGCCATTAAGCCACTAACCTTGTCGCTTGATCTCCAAGTGTTTTGCAACATGGCCGTTTAATTTTGAGACTTAGAGAATACCTTATTCTCCAAGTCACTAGATTTTATGGACTTAACATTAAATTTCATGAGATTTAGAGAAGACAACCACAATTCACATCTTTTCTTTATCGCCAGATCTCCAGATGCAATAAGACCGCAACATCACCTTACGAGATTATGAGATAACCTTCCTTCCCTGTATCGCCAAATGCCTCACTTAACCTTGTTGCTAAATCTTAGAATGCTTTACTTGATACCAACCTTTATCTTGAGACTCAACAAAAACCATTGATCAAGACTTGCATCAACGATGGCTGCTTAATCATTGAATGTTTCATAACTTTGCTGTGAAATCATGAGATAAGGAGAAAACTGCACATTGCTAAGCCTTAAAATTTTTTGCCAGATCTCCAAATCATTTGAGATTTAATTGTTATCTTAAGATACTAAGAGATAACCACCGTCACATATCACTAAATGAAAAGAGTTAACTACCAAAAGTCACGAGACTTGGAGAAAGCTTTGTCGTAGAATTGCCAGATGAAAACAACTAACTGCCTGCCATTTGGAGAATAAGAGATAACCACTAGACAGTTAAGCTATTAACCTTGTCACCCAATCTCTAAATAAATCAAGAATTAACAACTTTCTTTGTGAGATTAAGAGACTCAAAGAGGAAAAGAAAAAATCCATGTGCATAAAGAGGACTTAAGTGCTTGGAAAAGGTAACTTCAAAACATAAGATCTAGGGCACGACTAAGAACACTTTCAAGAATAAAACCCTACCATAGACAAAAAGGCCCTTGGGTAAATAAATGCAAACTTTTTTTGGCACATGACTATTTTGAGACCCAGACCCCTTAGAAAATTTGTGCAGAGACATGAAGTAAAGGGGACACAAGCACAACTCAAAGGTCAGCAAGAACTAGAAATGACACTTCTCAGAAAACCTAGAAAATATCCTAACACAAGCTCCCTATCTTCTTCTTCCATTTCCTTGATCTCCTTATCATATCTTGATATCCACTTATTTGTAGGTTTTTTACTTCATTCTGATGTCTTCATGTCCTTCCTAGATGTACTAGATTTGAATGTAGTCTCCATATTAGGTAGTGTATCACCAAATGTACATAACTTAAAGGCAATAAGCTTACCAACAAGTTTATCTCTTTTTATATCGCTCACTGTCCTAATTTCCTCAATGGCTAAAAATTTGTGACTATAGGTAGGGGTTAGTAATCTTATCACCTTTGATACACTTTCATCTTCTTCTAAGGTATCTCCAATACATCTAATAGAAATTACAATATCATTCACCCTAAGGATTTAAGGGCTAATCCCTTCATCTTCACTCCCTTTCAAGGATTCATATTGAACTTTCAAACTTGACAACTTGACAACCTTCACTTCCTTGTATCCTTCATGCAAAATCTATAAATTCTCCCATATGTCATTAGTTGTATCCAATTCCATGACATTGGTCATCTTTGCATCAATTAATACACTAAAAAATTATTTCTTTTCCCTAATATTGGATTTGACATCATTGATATGTTGTGGAGTTGTAGGGTTTGTAGGAGGAAGGTAAGATTTCTTTGTAACCTTCAAACAATCTTCATCAAATCATCTAAGATGCACTATCATGCGACTCTTCCACAAAGTGTAGTTAGTTCCATAAAACCTAGGGTTATCCTTCTTGTATGCTACCATCTTTAGATTTTCCTCAAGCTTTTAGGCTTATGTCAGGGGACTAGAATCTGATACCAATTATAGGGAATAAGGAATCAAGCAACTATGGGGGGTGTGGATGAATCAGTTGCACCAAAAATTTTAACATTTTAAAACCATTAAACCCTTATGTATAAAACCTTATAAATCTAATTTATGAAAAGTAAAGCAAGTATGCACAAATCATAAATCATCCACTGATACTCCTAAGAGTTAATATTGTTGTCATTAGTTATAAGGAATTTATTATGTTTGTCAAAGTCATTCAATAAGGAAGAAAAGATGAGTCGGTAAGGCAAAGAAAGCATTCAGTAAAAGGAATAAGTAAACAAGGAATTTTGTTAAAGAGAACGAAAGTATAGGCACTGAGTGAGGTAGAACCGAGCATGGAGAACCAAGTTCTATTGAGTACCTAACCAAGAAGGGAACTCAGTTACCGAGTTAAAGAAAATGTGTTACCGAGCAAAAAATCCCGACACTAAAAGATTTCTAAGTACATTGAACTTGGACATTGATTAGAAAATGGTTTACCAATCTCAAGGAAATTGTATAACATAACATTGGAGATTTAAATATAATAATTACACATGATTACAAGTCAAGTTCAGCCAATGCAAATTAAAGAAGAAATATGCATTGGAAGTTTACCCAATGCTAACACCGCTTTCAATGAAGATTCTAGAACTTCTAGCACTGCCTAAATTTTGTATATAAGAAGTTCAGAGTATGAAGATGAAAGAAGAGGTGGCATATGTATGTGTGAAGAGAAATTGGAAATTTCAGATCAGAGAAGAAGGTGAATGAATAGTGAAGCTATCAAATAACAAAGTATTGAGGAAAAGTCAGACATTCAAAGCTACCCAGTAATGAATTGATTAGTGTAATGGATACACAATTTGAGGTAATGAATTGATGAGCATATAGAGCCTAAATAACATTTGTTGATGCAAGTTTGACAAATTTTTTGTTATTAATGATTAAGGAGTAATAATATTTTATAAAGTCTCTTAATTGAGGAGATCCTAACAAATCTTTATTGTCAATCCTTTAACTAAGTACAATTCTTAGATTAGAGTTGTGAAATCTCTTAACATAGTAGACTTAGTAGACTTTAGAACTCTTAGTCGGGTTAATACCTTTAACAGGGTAAGCTATTAGAAATAGCTAAGCATTGTAGTTCTAACTGAGAAAATTTATTCTCTAGTAGTCAAGTCTTGTGGGTGTCATCCGCACCGCAGTTTTTATCCTCTAACAAGGATTTCTGTGATACCAAAATAATTGTGTTATGTATTGATTACATGTTTTATTTATTTTCATGTGATAAATGCAAATGTTACGTAATTAATAAATGAATATGAAGGAAGTTCAAAAAAGTTTAAAAGTGTTTTAAAGTACTGATTCACCCCTCCCCTCTCAGTACTTACCTTTCCACACCTAAATTCAACAATTGGTACATCAGAGCTCAATCTCTTATTAAGGAGTTTATTCACTTGAGAGGAAAGATTTGGAAAGATGGAAAGATACAAGTACAAAAGAATAATTGATATTATGGAAACAAAACCAAAGATGGCCTATGAACAAATTAAAGAGTTGAGAAATAAATTGAAATAGTCAATCAACAAAAGGAAAGAACTAGCACATTAGTTGAAAGATACTCAAGATCAAGTTGAGGAATTGGAAGAACAATAAGAGGGAAGAATGTTTGATGAATCTGATGCTATAATAGAAAAACTATCTAAAAATAAAAAGGATCTAGCTGATCAGTTGAAAACATTGAAAGGAGAACAAGAAGCATAGTCAGAAAGGATGTGTGAGATCATAGAAAAAAGGAAAAGCTGAGGATGACAAAAGGATTCTTGAATAAGAGAGAAGACAAATGAATACTAGACTAGAGGAGAAAGACATGGAAATCATGAGATTAACTCTAACTCACTACAACTTGATAGATCAACTTGTTATGGAAAATCAAGATGTTGCTAGGAAAGTGGATGAGATTGGAGAATTGAGATCTGAGAATGAACACTTAAAGAATGATCTAAAAGATGAGAAGGATGCTAATGAAGTCCTGAAAACAAATGAAGAATCTTTGAAGATTTTGGATGAACAACTGAGAAATCAAAGGCAACCTAATGATACTTCTGGATGGTTTCAATGCAAACAATACTACAGGGAAGGGTGAGTCCTCCAAGTAGGAAACCAATAGAAATAAAGCTGCTATCGCACCAAAGCCTAAGAATCCTACATGTTATCATTGTGGGAAATGAGGATAGATAACTAACATATGCAGAAGCAAGAGAGGTAATCCACAAAATTCTCCTAAGTTTAAAGGTCATTGTTATAATTGCAATAAGTATGGACATAAGGCATTTGAGTGTTGATCAAGATTTGTGAATACTCCAAGGAAACCAAGGTTTGATGGTTACTATAACAACTACAATAATTATGGTCACAAATATTTAGAATGTAGGTCAAAAAGGAAAAATGAGAAATGGGTCCCTAACCGACAGAATGTTGATAACAACTAACAAGGTCCTGCAATACCATGGGATTATAATAAAAGGATTACTTGTACTACATATGGAAGATTTGGTCACATTGATGCAAATTGCTTCAGGATGAATGGAATGAATAATGAGAAATCATAGAGAAATAGTGGAATGGATTGTTTCCATTGCCACATAGTCGATCACCTTGCTAAGGACTGCAGGTACTGAAATAAGGATTCTACCAAGGAGAAACATAGTGAAAAGACTCCAATAAACATTAATGAAATCCAAGAAAAAATAAATAATACTTGGAGAATAAAGTCACAAGGTGATTGAATAAAATTGGGAAATAGTGATGGCACCACATCCTCTGGATTGGGTGCACCTATCTTCACTTAATTGTTCAAGGTATGAATAGGAGCTGATAACTTAAAGTTTATCTTAAATCGGTTCCTAGATTTAGTAAAAAGATCCATATCAACATATCTAGATGCATTTGGATATTAGTTATAAAGTTGTGATTTCATATGTTGATCGGTAAAGTATTTGAGTTATTTTGTTGGATTCGATGATGTAAAGTATAGTTTGGTTAAAAAATAATATAAAGTTAGGTAGAGAAACATTAAATACATTTATAGCCATTGGAATCCCCAACCTAAAGGAAAATTTATAGATAGAGGGTAAGATACTTCATTTTTACTTTACATTCTTATGAGCACATTTGAGGAGTGATGAATACGAGATCAAAGAGCTATTTCAAGCATTTAGACGAGCATTCCAAACATCTACAAGATCTTTTGAGGTATTTATAGAGTTCATTGAGCTGAATTAAGAGATTCTATTTCTATTCTATTTGAACCCTAGAATTTGTCAAGATGTTTTTGAGATCAAATGGCACCTAAATTGCAAAAGCCAATAGTAGTTTAAAAGATTGAACCAATCAATTTGAAGTAAAAGCTACCACCCACCATTGCTACAGAAATTGATAAAACTAGAGCCCTATCCCTGATCCCTCCAAGAGTTATTTTGATTGAAGGCATTTGCACCTTCAGTCATTGCAAGATTGAGGATATATGTTAGAATTAAATTGATGCATCGTATAAGAAGTTGTGTGTAAATGGTAATCTGAAAAGTGATCACACACACACCTATAGACCAATGGTTCTCTTCATGCAATGAATGTACCAATAGTATTAAAGCATGAGTAGATAAGAATCATATTAAGTAGAGTTCATGACATGTTTATGTGGGTTGATGGGCCAGTACAGATAACTAAGGATGTTCTACATATTGTTACTAGATTTTTGGTCGGTGATAGACCGAGGGCCTATAAGAAGACAAATAAGAACAAACTTTGTGAGCTTACAAAAGCTAAGTGGGATGGAAGAGTCTTGAAACTTTATATATTTGAAGACCCTAAATTGAAATTTGCATCAAATATCATATCATATAGGATATTCCAATCATCTCAGGTAGATAGTGTACCCTATGGAGCTGTGGACATTGCATATAAATTGGTGAAGAAGGATATGATATTTTTCTTCACACTAAAGTTTGGTTCACTATTGGTATGTATATTCTTCTATTTTCCAAATTCATTTCCATCAGTCAATGAAGTCACATGGAGTGAAGATAAACCTATAGTTTATCAAATTAGTGATTTTATTCAAAGTATGGGTGTTAGTTTCAATGTCGTAATGGATGATTATTTGAATAAATTCCAAGCTAGAATGCATAAGAGGTATATGATTCCACCATAGTTAGTAGAAGGGTTTAAAGATGATTTATGTTTTGAAGTGGACACCGATGTGTGTATCATAAGGGTAGTAGAGCCTATAACTGAGTGGCTACCCCCAATGAGATATGAGATGAATATTGATGCAACCACTATACATGTAAGAGGATTGTTAGAAACCAATGGACAAAACTTGAATTGAGTATTGAACATATGAAGAGGTGAAGGAGAAAATAAGAATTGGTATATTGATACCAAAGGCTATAAGGAAAACATGTAAAATGATTACTGAATTAATTGAGAAATTAGGTATTTTTGATGTTGATGAAGCTGAGGAAGATGTTGTTGAGCCTTTAATAACAAAGGGGAAGACAATAAAAATCAAGAAGGAAACCCCTAGTCCTACCAATGTAAGACCATCTAATCGATCTATCTCTACACCGAGAGGCAAGAAGAAAGTAGAAGCAGAACCTATGAAGAAAAAAAATATGTCAAGGAAAGCAAGGCCATTGGGAGACCAAAAAGAAAATTAAAGTTGGAAAAGGAGAGTGACACTGAGTCAGATGACTTGTCAAAATTAAAAGTTGCACTAAGAAATAAGATTAAGAATCTTGATGATTTTATTAAGACACTTGAAAAGTATGATGGACTAAAGGTCATGCAATAATTAAAATATGACACTAGGAATGATTAAAAAAGGATAAAATAAGAGAAAGAGTCATTGCCATATTGCACAAATTCAGGATGATACTGTATGATATAAAATAGTGTTGTGTTCACCAAGATGTAAGATATGATGTGAAAATGTGTCGGGGATTGTAAGATTTACTTCTTAATCCAAATTCCCAAAGGAAAGATCCAAATTGATTAACTGCAAGGAGGTGATTAATGCATAAATGAATCAATCTATGGAGAATATGAAGAAAGGAGAAAACCTTATATTATGTTATGGAAAGTATGTATTGAAATCTTGATTGAATTGAAGAAAAATACTAACCTCAAACTATGACAGATATGGAGAATGCTATTTTCTGGTGTCTGTACACAATTTCAAGAATTTCTACAACCGGATCTGGCCTCAAAATGCAGAAATTGAGAAAACCCAAAAATATTTTTCTTTTCTGAGCAAGGTTGACCTTGAACCAAGACATGGGTAAGATCTTACCCTAAGACACAATCTTACCCCTAAAAGTGGACCTTGACTTGCACTACTCTGACAAAAATTTTGTTTGTGGATCCCAAAAGTTCACTAAAATGGGTATTCAGATCTAAATTGTGATGCACTGTCCCACACATGTACCTGCAAAAAAAATGGTTTTTTTTGGATGAGGGGTTTGCCTTGGTCAAACCCCAGTTTTGGAATTAACCTTGAAATATAATTGAAATTGCAGCAATAAACAAAGTAAATGGAACAATTCACCTTGCTTATATTGAAGTCCTTGTGGAGGATTCAAATCTTTGAATCCATAAGAATGGAGGCTCCAAATGAATGTAGAATTGTATGTAAGATGTCTCAAATCAATTGCATTAGATCTTCAACACCAATCTTGAATGGATCTTAGAATAGGAAGAAGCTTGAATGGAAATGGATGGAGAAATCTTCAACAAGAGGGCTCCAAAGATATTGAATCCTTCAATGGATACCAATGGATCTCCTTGATGAATTGGATCTTAAATTATTGAGTACTTGAAGGATTGATTGTTTGAGGATGAATGAATTCTTGATGATTTATTAATGATGGCTTGATCATGGATGTATTCCACACTTGAGAGATTATGAAAGAGGATGTCCAAAATGAGAGAGGAAGTCTTCCTTTAATACTAGTATAGGGCACAAAATTCTAGAGAGGTTGACATAGGAGAATTAAATTCCAATTAAGCCTTAATCCCTAGAAATAGACCTATACTAAATATAATTTAAGAGTTTACCATTCTGAAATCTGAAACAGCTAACCCAGAAGCAGGAAATAAAACTTTTCGAAGCCCGACATCTGGAAATTTTTGGGATTTGAAATTTGGACCCAGGGTCAGGGTCAAGGTTGACTCTGACCTAGGTCAGGGTCAAGGTTTACCTTGACCTAGGTTAGGGTCAAGGTCAACCTTGACCCAAAAGGTTGACCTTGACCCTGAGGTCAAGAATCTCAGATCCTGAGGATAAGGTGCCAGAAAAAGGTGAGGAGAGAAGCAGAATAGGGGGAAAAAGCCAGATGCAGTCAAAGACCCACTCAAGGTGCTTGACATGACTCTAAACCACTTACTTAGAGGGCTAAACTGGTCCTAAATGGAATTTCTTGTTAGGAATGGGAACACTGAGAGGGGGGGGGGGGTGAATCAGTGTTCACTGTATTTTATCTTTTGCCTTAATCTTTAAACTAAACTTAAATGCTTGAGTAATGAAATGAATATACACATAAACATGAAACATAAAATCAACACATAACACTAATATGGTTATAGGGAAACCCAAATAGGTAAAAACCCTGGTGGGAATTGACATCCACTAATATTTTGTACTAGTGTTTTATGATCCTTGTTAGAAGATCCTTAACCATGTTAGGAGTTGCTTTACAATGTATTAAGTATAGTAGACCTTGTCAAGGGTTGGAACCTATTAGGATTCTTTTACAATAGACCCTGTTAGGGGAGTGGATGCATTGTCCTAGAGCTCATTTCTCAAGTGATGAAGGCTACAACCTTCTGATCTCAGATACACACTATATCTGCTGGATGAACTGTCACTGTGACACTACTTGTTTGATTAGCTCCTTTGATGTGCTGATGCTTTGACCTCTTGAAAAGCTCTAATACATCTTATAGATTCTTCACATACTTCTACTCTACTTATTACAACTCTATATCAACTTCCATACTAATTACAAAGGGCACATCTCATATTTATATGCGCACACAAAACAAATAACTAGGTTGGCCCTTTAACTGATTACATACAACGCTTCCAATTGAATTGGCTCAAGCGTGTTTACACAAAAACATATTTATATGTCAAAAACCTAATTACAATAGGCACATATCCTTTACAACATTAGAATATAACCACAAATTGAAATGCTAATAGTCGGCTGCTTACTCTGTTCTTCTCTGGCACACACTAGTTGTGTAACTTCAACTATCTGTAACTTTGGCATACTTGCATATCTGATCATGTGCTCATAGACTAAGCATGAATATAGTCTAACCAACTTATCTTCTAGGGTGCACACCATAACTTAGATGTACAAATGTGCGCTGATGCTATGAGCTTCAGGTACTCTGTACACTATCCAGTCTTCAACACTTAACCAATTTTTGATCTTCTCATCAAGTGCACTGACTCCAAACTACTATATGACTTTTTTTCCATAATGAAAACACTATAGCAAGTCATATACACTAGTATAGACAACTTTCCAACAATCTCCCCCTTTTTCATTGATGGCAACAAAGGAATATGGCCAAGTTGCTAACTGTTCCTTAATACAAAAAACTTTTGTCTTATATCTCTCTTATACATAACTTTCTATATTATATCTCCTTATACATATCTATACCATATTCTATACATACTCCCCCTTTGACATAAATGAAAAAGGTGCTTCAAAAATATATATACAACTACTTACTATGATAAAACATTTGGATATGCTATATGCAAGTTTTGGATCTCCTTCTTCCAAAATGTGATCAGTGAATTCACAATCTGGAGATGGGCACATAATGCATACTATATCTTCTCCATCTTCTACAAATTTGTACTAGGACCTTGATCATATGTCACCATGGTGGCATCGATCTCCTTGATATTCTGATTGAGTATGTCTAATGAGGGCACAAGAGCATTCCTTAGCCAAGTCTGCCTAGCCCTTATCTTGGTCATCTCTTTTTCTGCCTTCTCAATCTTATCTATCTATCCTTGGTAGACATTATTACACATGTTCACATCAACAAATGGATCTTCCACTAATTTTTTTATGCTATCTATTGTGTGTGTGAAAATTATACCTGATCTGTAGACACAACACTTTAGTAAAACATTAGAGGTTAGCTATAATCAAAATCATGCAAAATTGAAATCTAATCTAACCAAGCGATTTACTGCCTTCTAATAGGTGCGAGATTGATGTTATCAGATTGTAATCGAGATCAGTGACCTAGATGACACCTAAATGAAGGATTTGAATGCAAAAGATGGATATGAAATTGAATGCAATTAATCTATATTTTTGATATTTTCTATGCAATAAGAATGATAAAAACTGATATCAATCTATGCTAGATGAAATTGATATGCTATGAATTGATCTATCTAACAATGATATGAAAAGCTATGAAATTCTATGCTATGATATGAAAAATATGCAATTGAAATTGATCTCACAAAGTTTTGAATTCGCAAGTTGATTCTTTCAAGCTCCAATTGTGCAAATTCTCCAAATCTGATATGCTATGATTCCTGTAGAGTAAGTTTGCAATTTGCGAGATGATTGAGAGATGAATTATGAAGAGCTGAGCATTGTTTTTATAGAAATCCAAGGCTTTGGAGGTGCATGAAAAAAAGCCATAAATCACTCAAATAACTTAGGTTGATTTTTGAGTTATTTTTAAATAAAGGATAATTAACTCACAAAAACATGCAAAAGCTAAGTTTTAACTCAAAATAGAGTTTAGCTTTAATTGATAATTGATAGTTGTTTGCTTTTATGATTGTGCATGTTTTATTTATGAATTAATTTAATAATAAAGTGATTTATTTCCAACTTAATTGCTTTTAAAAATAAAATAATTGATTTATGGGTTAATCAATTATTTAATCAAATTTTTATTAAAAACTATATTATTAAATAATGACAACTTGCTTTAATTAATTAAATAAGAATTTAATCAATTATTCATATGATATTAGATTTATTGTCAAAATTAAATAATACAATTAATAATAGATAGAATTAAATTTAATTACACAATTAAGTGGCAAGATATTAAATCTAATTAATTAAATATAAAAATATTCAATTAATCAAGCTTTAGGATAAATGTGATTTATTGCCAAATAATTATAAAATTAAAGATAATTATGATGATTAGGAATATTACTAGGAATATTCCCCGATGCAGAATTTAAGATAATCAATTATGATTCAATGATGTTTAGATGTGCCTTAGATTAGGACTTTGATGTCGATTTTGTTTGATTTGTCGATGTAGGAGGTTAATGAACATATAGCCCATTTTTGGGGTATTACATCTATCATGGCTTCTACCTCTTGAATCTTCTTGTATAGATCACTAGTTAACTTGTCCTGGTTCATACAGTCAGCAATGAGATACAAAATCCTTCAAGGATGCTTGACCAGTCTTTAGTGAGCTTAGGTCAAGTGAAAAATTGCTAACTAGTTCACTGAGCCTCTTCTTCAGATACTTCTCTTCTACAACTAGGGATGTAGATTCTTCTAGGCTAGAGAAATTACTCTTGAACTGAGAAATGACTACACTCACATCATCAATAGAGTGTACCTTAGACACTTTCTTGTCTACTGGTAATAAGCTGTTTAGGATGTTCATTGACTCTACAAGGAGGGGATTCCTCATCACTTGTTTCTCCTAGGCCTTCTCCATAGCTAAGACGTTGAACTTAATTAGGTCTTCTTCTCCCCATGAATCCAAACTGGTTGTGTCAGGTGTCAAACTTGACAACAATGCTGCTAAGGGAAGTGGAGTGATAGGATTACTATCCATAACTTCCTCTTTTACCTTGATCACTTCAGCTAATGGTTCATTTCTCTCTACTTCTTTTTCTATTTCTTTTTCTTTTCCTTCTTCTTTCTTTTCTTCCATCTTTTCTTCTTCTTTCTTTTCATCTGATATATCCTCAATCAATATTTCTTCTTGATTGGGAGTGGAGTTACCACATAAAGTCTCAAACTCTTGAGTAATCACAAATGCCTCTTCAAATTTGTCCAAATCAGTATCAGTGGCCTCCATGGCTATCTCTACATTATCAATGATAATGGTGCTATCCTTTAGTGACTCTATCATGGGTGTAGAATTATCTACCTCTATTTGTGTTTCAACTGTAGGTGTTGAGTCCTGAGGACCTATCACTGATGCATTAGTGGGCTCTGCCATCTTGACTTCTTTTGAGGATACTTGAGCTGTGGGTGCAGTAGGTGGATACATGTGCCTGTTCATAAAGATCTTCTCAAAGGCTTTCTCTATTTCCTTGGAAACTAACTGAAAGTTTTTATCCATTATATTCAATGTTCTTGTCTTGGTCCTGAGATGAGGCTTCACCAGATCTAAAAATAACTTTTTCTCTTCTAGCTCGCATACAAGAAGGTTTCATCTAAAGTCTTCTCTCTTATCCTTAGATCCTCTTCAATAGCCTATATCTTTTAGAACTCTAAGATATTCCATACATTATCAGGGATCATAGTCTTTAGTTCTAAGACTATCTTCTTAAACTTGAGCATGTGTTTGACTATCATTCCATGTATCTCTGATTTGTTTGTCTCACTATATTTCTCATTAAATTTTTCTACTTGATCAATTTTGCCATCATCAAAGATTCTTGTGCTTAACACACTCAGAATAGGTTTGAAACTTACTTTAGGAGGTGCTTGAGTGTTCCTTCTATTCCTTGTTATTCTTGAGGATGGATGACCAATGCTGATTTCTTTCTTCCTCTTAGGAATTGCCTTATAATTAGGAGGAGCAGTATGGTCAATGGTTTCTTTGGGTGCAGAAGGAGTAACATCAATTTTACCCTTCTGATCATCAAATTTTTCTATCTTCACCTTGTTCAACTTAGGATCACCTGATTCTACCTTTGCTACATCTGCGCTTTCTAATTCCAACGCAAGCTTTTGTTCCCTTGCTTTGTCTAGGTCTGCTTGAGACACTCCATGAATTCTCAAGATCTCTAAGGTAACTTTAGTAACCTTCCTTTTTGTTGCCGTGCTATTTAACACTGCATCAACTTCTCTTATTTTCTCTACATAGGTTCCCCATCTTGGCTCATTGGGGTCTTTAGGGGCTGAAAGCAATACTTGTGCATATGCTTCTAGAATAGTCTCTTCCACTTCATATCCTAGTGGATGAATCCAATTTGTTCTTGGTTCAACTGCCTCCATGCATGTTGTGTCAGTCTCAACCATGAAGCAAATAGTATCCTTGTATTTCTCAACAATATTCTTTGGTATCTTGTACCTCATCTGCATTTTAACCTTGAATGTCTTCAAATCTAGTGTCATGTAGTCCTTCAAAGTGCTCTTAGTACATGCCTTGAGAGATATCTGAGGCATTGTGGGAATGGATTTGTCTAGATACAAATCAGATACCTTTCCAAAAATATGGAAGTACATGTATATGATCAAAGACCCAAATCTGAATATCTTGGTCTTATCATGCTTGATTACCTTGATGTTGTCAATTAGCTATGTGCACAAGATATCACATAGGTTGAACTCTCCATTTTCCTTCACTAGTCTTATGGCAACAAGAATTGTGGCTGCAAACACACTATTTACCCTGTTAGTGTGTTGGAACCTGTATCCTAGTATCATGGACATCGATTTGATGTCATCTTTCTCAATAGGCTTGATAGTCATACCACGCCTATCACTTCTTGAATTACAAGTCTGTTCAACAATCTTCCTCACATCTTTTCCCACTGGAAGGATGACACCTGTCCTTGAGAGGCATCTCATCTCATGAATTATGTAACTAGTAATTCTGACTGACACTTCACTTATCCAAAATAGGTCATCATGAATCTTGCTTAGTAGAATCTTGATCCATTCTGATTCATAGAACTCATATTCCATAGCGTACTCCACTATAGAGTGATTATTCCACCATGCATACTCATCCATGAAGGTTTTTTCTAGTTTCATCATTGTTTCCATGTGCACTCTCAATCTATCCAATCCTACTGGTTCTTTCTTACAGTGAATGTATGCCTTAATGTCCTCGACATGCATAATGCCCATAGGTGTGTGGGAGAATGCCCCTTCTAGGTCATCAAGTTTTGATTTAAATGGATGCCTCTTAAACACATATCTTTTCTTCTCCACAACATCAAATACTATAGGAGTAGCCATCACTTACTTGGATATCGCTTTTCAAATGATCTTGAAGACTTCTTGAATCGATGTGATGAACTAGGGTTTTTGTAACTGATCAAATACACAAAAAATCACTTGATGAATCAAACTACAAGCCTTCTCAATTGAATGCTAGGGATCTTTTTGTCTCCAATCACTCTCAATTCAAATGCAATGAGAGATCTTCAAACTTCTATGTACTTTAAAGTGGAAAATCTGCCTTTAATGCTTGCCACGTAAACTAGGCTATCACTTGAAATTTTCTATATTTCATTTTGAAAACAATCAACTAGTGCGCTCTCACACATAGATTCTACTAGTCTCCAAAAGATTAAGTCCAAAGGCGCATACTCTGAGAGTGAGTATACCAGCCACGTAGGGGGCTAGAGCTAAATTAGCTCCCCCTAGCCCATGAGGGCCATTCATCTAGATGTAGAGGGTGCATCCATTATGGATGCATCCAATACATACTCATCAACCTTGTCCTTCTTTGTTTCTGACCAAATGAAGCTCTCATCCTTTGAAGCTTTCACAAAATTGACTTCTCCTTTGGGATCTAAAACTGGTTCTTTAGGATTTTTAGGGCTTTCTTGACCTTGCGTCCTTGATCTGCAAAACTTTGAGACTTGTCCAGCCTTGTTAGAAGAGTGACAAATGACTAGAGGCCTTATATTCCTTGGCACATTGACATGAGTCACCATTTTACATTGTCTAGCTGAGTGACCATTATAGTTACATATTTGACATGTAACATTCTGAGAACTTCTTTCATTTGACTGATTCTAATTTCTTTGATTATACTAAGTCCTGTTCTTTTGACTTGTCTTGCGATTCATAGCTCTATGACCAAATTTATTACATGAATAACAGTAACCATTGTAAGGTCTTACCTCTGTATAGTTCCTTGCTATGCGTCCATTCTTGTTGCATGCATAAAAAGTGCAGTCTACTGGCTTGCACTCATTCTTAGGTGGTTCAATATGATCCTTAGTTTGATTTCCAGTATCCTTAGCATTAGAGGTGCCTTTTGGTGCTTTCATTCTTGCTCACATGTTGTCAATCTGATTTTGTGCTTCATTGTATCCAATGCAGCTAGTATCTCCTTTAGATATTCTTGCATATAACTGATATTCTATCAAATCAGAACTGGTGTGTAATTTATCAATGTGATTCTTAGTAGCTTTCAATTCAGATTCCAAGCTTTCTTTGTTGTTCCTTAGCTCCAAGATTTCCATGTTTTCTTGCCTCAATTCTTCATTCAGTTGAAGGTTCTCTTTGATCTATTCATATTAGACTTCCTGATTGTTAGTCAGCTATCAAATTCTTCAAGTTGTTCTTTTAAGGATGTATTTTCTTCATTTAGTTTCTTGACCATTGTCCCTAGATCACTGGTAGAGCATTCTTTCAAATCTTTTCTTAGCCTTTTGATGACTAATTTAGCATCACTGAGTTTTTCTTTTAGTTTTTCAATTTCTCTTTCAGATTTGTCCAGGTCTTCAAGAGTAGCTTCAAGATTTCTTTTTAGATGTTTCATTTCTACTTTGTCCATGATCTCCTCAAGTGGTTAAACTTCTTTGCTAAGGACCAGAGCTCTGATACCAATTGTTAGGAATGGAAACATTGAGAGGGGGGGGGGGGGTGAATCAGTGTTCACTGTATTTTATCTTTTCCCTTAATCTTTAAATTGAACTTAAATGCTTAAGTACAAAATGAACATACACATAAACATGAAACATGAAATCAACACATAACACCAATATGGTTACGGGGAAACCCAAATAGGTAAAAACCTAGGTGGGAATTTACACCCACTAATATTTTGTACTAGTGTTTTATGATCCTTGTTAGAAGATCCTTAACCCTGTTAGGAGTTTCTTTACAATGTATTAAGTATAGTAGACCTTGTCAAGGGTCAGACCCAGTTAGGAGTCTTACAATAGTCCCTGTTAGGGTAGTGGACACACTGTCCTTGAGCTCACTGCTCAAGTGATGAAGGCTACAACCTTCTAATCTCAAATACACACTATATCTGCTAGATGAACTATCACTATGACACTGCTTTTCTGATCAACTCCTTTGATGCACTGATGATTTGACCTCTTGCAAACACTAGTACATTTGACCTTAAATTTTGACTAAACAATTCAACCATCAAATAGAAATATTTTGGTTGGTCGCATTATAGAAGGAAACTTTTGTTTTTATTTAATACATGCCCCATGTTGGTCGTAATTTTGACTAACACCATGTTAGTCAAAATTTTGACTAACACGGGCATAACATAAAGTAAATTTTTTTTTTTTGAAACTTCTTTTGAGCATTTCATTTCAATGAGCGTGAAGGAGCCGGTAGAAGCTAAGGGTGAAGAGTTGAAGTAGAGGGTTAAGGTATGTCGAATTGATTTCCAATAAGAATCGAATGCTATATATAAAATGTGGATTTAGGATTTACAAAAAGTTGGTTGAATTAGTTGTTTATAATTTATATAAGTTGAAAATGGATAAAATCGTAAGCAATAGAAATACTCTATTTTCTACAAAATTCATTCATCTTGAACTCTCAATTCAGTTATTCTGATGCATTAAAGGAATTGCAATGTTTCTTTGTTCAATTCATGCCATTTTTGAATGAGTCTCATTTTATATTGAAACTATTGTACTTATGCCAGTGGTTTATCTAATAGCATTTCTTATTTTAGTTTACTATTATTGTAGTAGGAACTTAGAATAATGAGAACCATTCTAACCTAATAATGAGAACCATTCTAACTCTTGTTACACCAGTGGTATATCTAATAATGAGAACCATTCTAACCATGGAATGTTAATTCTAACCTATATTATTAGATCATTAACCGTGCATATGCATAGTTGTGTGGAGTAAAGGTGATCACAGTTAAATAACAGTGAGAAAATACAATGAAATTGGATGCAATGTGTAGCAATGGATGATCTGTCTGAATAAGGAAGGGTTTTTATGTTTGAAAACATTTTGTCATGTTGAATGAATGGTGATTCAATCACTAATTTGATGCAGGAGTGAGTTGTAACAGGAGATTGGGGAAGCCCTAGCAAACCAGGGTTTGGAGTCAAGATTTGGGGGTTTTGGTGTTGTAGGGCCTGTGAGTCTAATTGCTTGTGGATTTAACCATTTTGAGTCATTTTATAACTCTGTAGAAGGTTTGGTGGGATAAGGGAATGTGAGGAGAGTAGTTGCTTTGAAAATTTGGTCATTTTCATGCATTGAAAACAGGGGTTTAGTCATGGTTAGGTGTGTTGGTCCAAAGTAACCCTATAAAAGCTTTTGGTATGGGATGCATCAAATGTCATTTTTTAGGTCAAATTTCCCTTCTAAGATCCCTTAGGGATTTATGATGATTTCCTCGAAGAACTAACAACAAGAGACTTCCTTCTCTGAATTCTTGATCATTCTTGTGAAGCACAATCTATGACACCTCCTTAAATGTTTATGTAATTGATTTAAGGGAAACATGTATTTGTAATAATTATTCAAGGGATAATGTTTATAGATCTGGTTAAGTAATTATGCATATGTGATCTAAACCATACATCTATACTCTCTATACTCGGTGCAATTCCTAATAATAATTATATTTTTACCATGCTTGTTCTCCTAGTCTATATATGGACAGCGACTGATGACATTGTTTGAGCAATATTACTATTGTATCAAATTAGGGAACCATCCCAGTAAGAGGAATGTATCCTATTGTATATCCCTCTATTACTGGTATATGTTTAAGGAGTGTTGATTGTCTTAATTGCTATGTGTGAGATTGAATGCTGCTAGGAAATAGTTTATGGATATTGTGATAATTGATGCCTCTTATTTGCATGAACACTATGATTAAATGTTGTGTATATTGATTTCAGGTGGCTGTAATGTCCCTTGGATATACTCTTAGAATTACAAAACTATTTGTTCAGATTTGCAAGACTTAAATTATTAATACTACTCTTTTATTATGATAGTCTTGATCACTATGTGATCTATAAGTAATGTATCAATACCAATTGTGTCTGGATAGGATTGGCTCTTATGCTGTCTTGATGATTAAGGTGTTCTTTTACTGGTCTTGATATGACTCTATGTTTAATGTGAATGATCTCTTTGAACAATTTTGTGTTTTTTCTTAAAAGGTGGAACTTGCAAGAAAAAAAATTAAAAGATTAGCTCGTTAAAGATTTAGAGCATGAGTTTGGTAATAATATTTTTGACGAGAAGAAAATTTTAGAAAGAGAATGCAAACATCTTAAGACTGTGAGGGACTCATATAGAAAGAGTCTTGTCCAGAACCCAAAGTACGAGCGTCAGCCCTTTATTTCAGTGAGGGATTGGAATGAGTTCATTTTGGATGCAAAGGAGAAAGGGGATGCTTAAAGAGGAATTACACCAACAAATGCGAGAAGGTATGCAATAGTATTAACTACTAGTACGATGTAATAATGCACTAATTAGTGATCTTTATATCTATATCATCTAACATATTTCAAACTTTTCATAGGTTGCAGGACACATCAATGGTAACAAAGGCGAGGCTGCAAAAGATTGGGCAGCATAGACTTGGCTCTGGTGGATATTCAAAAATTAAAGCACAAATTGTAAGTAGCAGTAAATGAATTGCAGAGAAAAATTATTTATAAAATGCAAATAATTTTGTTTAATCAAAAAATGCAGGGCTTTGATTTTAATTTAGAGGCCATGGAAGAACACCAAAAAATTGCCTTCAAGGAAGGCTATCAAGCCATGGCTGAATGCCTACGGTAAGCTTCCACTAGCCCAACCAAAGAGTCTCCTACATCATGTGCACAGGTAAATATGCCAAAAAATATATTAGAAATTGAATACTTGAGCAACAATCTATTTGATAATAATGTGCATGACATTGCAATGTAGCCTCTTAATCGTGACATAGATCATACACCGCATCATGAAGCCCCTGATGTGCATCGTACTATCCATGGAGGTGCTCATTTGCTATTTAAAACTAATTATGTAATTATTAATACAATTTAACATCTTAAATTGAACTTGGTGTAACCTTTTTGTGTATATTTTAGAGGATACAGAATCATGTCATGCTGAATGAGTGCCGGAGGATGTTCAGACTGATCACCATGTAGATCACGTGGCACATTCAGGTAAAGAAAATCTATGTTTTGTTTTTTTAAATTAAATTTTTGATTTATAGTTCTTTTACTTAAATAAATACTTGTAATTCACTAATATAAAATGTCGTGAATTTAACTCATGAAGTAGTTGTTATTACAGTGGACCCCCCTTTGGCGCAACAGCCTCGTGTTCCTGAATAGATGAGGAGGAGACACGCATTGGAATTAGAATCAGTAGAGGAGGGGAATGAGGAGGACATTGATCTTCCTCTTAGAAATTACATGATTAAAAAAATTAGCAAGAAACCCAAAAAGAAATGATTGTAATTAACATTTTTTGCTAATGAAAGAACATTGTCTTAATGGATGTAATTTTGTACTAGTAATGTTGATGAATGATGTGTTAATGAATTCTTGATGAATCTTGTGTGTTAATGAATTTTATGTGTTAATGAATTTTGTGTTAATGAATTATTCATGAATGTTGTGTGTTAATGAATTTTATGTGTTAATGAATGTTATCATGTGATTATAATGATTGAATGTTATATTTCAAAAATGGATGAATGAATGAATGAATGAATGTTATTAAATGTTAATGGGGAATTTAGAGTGATGTTAGTGGGGGGGGGGGGAAGGGCCAAATGAGATTCCACCTTCACGTGGTTGGCCTTGTTTAGTTGAGAATATTAAACTATTCTCGAAACCAAGTGAAACTCAAACTTTAAAGACAAGCTTAGAGTTAATAGTGACAACCAATTAGCAAGTCGAAATGAAGTTCTTCGTTACAGGTACCTTTTTAGTTTTTAAAGCACAATGTCATGTTTTAATATTGTGTAGTTTTTTTTCTTAAGTCAAAGTATTCTTTTACTATAAGAACATAATTTATGACCATTTTAGTAACTATTCTAACATCGCTTTATGACAAATCCTATTTTGGCAAAGATGGCAATAAGTGGTGCTATTTATTCCTTGGGAGATTGGATTACATAGGTCTATATCTCAAAATCATTTGCATGTGGTAGAAATGCATACTTACAACCATTTCATTCTACATTTAAAAACATTGATGACACTCTAGACACAAAATAATGCTCATGCTGTTGACTTGACAGTGCTATGAAGACAAACCAAATTTTGAATTTGATCGAACCCAGATGTTTAGATCTGGTCTCCTTGGATTTAGTCTTCATGGTTCTTTGTCTCATTATTACTATCATCCTAGTGAGGTAACACCTTTTCCTTCTTTCTTAGTCTCTTACAGTTCATACTTGTTTAATTTGAATAATTTTTGAGTTCCTTGCAAAAAGGGTATGACAAACAAATATGGTTATACAGGCTCTATTTCCTTTACTTGAACTTGATGTTATGATTTATCATTTGACATTTTAATATTTTGATGTTGAACTTGAAGCATATGATGATACGATGGTATAATCATGATGCTATGATTACAAGTTTATAATGGTGTTTTTGTTGTTTATATGATATTATGTGACATTCTAATCTAGATTCATGCTTATAGCCTATATCCATTCACAATGTTTCTCCAAATCATCCCTTTCTTTGCTATCAATTTGTTTGCCATATTCTATTGAGATTATGGAGATAAGTAAGATCAAGTTTCATGAACTTCTTGAGCTTACTTTCTCCATGTGGACCTTGTGTGAGTAGACATGCAAAATTTGAAGAAGGATTTAGATGAGCAACTCCAATACCACTGGGATTTGATAGACAATAATGAGGTGCTCTGATGCTATTGACCCGAGGCCAAGTTGTGCTTGAAGGACAACACACTCAAATGAATTCACATTTGTTCTAAACAAAAATGAATATCATCTCCCTAAAATCCCCTTTATTTCCCTTTGCATGGGTGAGCTTTGATACTACAAAAAAGAATTATATTGACCTCAAGTTCACTGTTTTAGTGATTTTCATTTTATCTATTCAAGCCATATACACTTTTGGAAGCATCTTGCTTAGATTTGAGTCAAGATAGATAATTTTTGTTCACCTATTGAAGTGACTAGGGTTACTCTAATTATTTGATTTGAAGCTACATGTAGCGTATATGCTTCCTGTCAATTTTGAAGAAGTGGCAACGGGTGTTCTAAAGATTATGGATAATTTGGCTCACTTGAATCTTACTATTGTACAAAGTATGCTGGTGAGTTGTGTACTATTTTGAGTAACTAATCGACTAAAATATTCAATGTTTCTTTAATCTTCTAAAGACATGTATTTATCATCTTGTAGAAATTATCTTTTTTATTATTTGGATTTGATTATTTCATCACCATTTAACATATTTTAATAGCTATCATCAATTAAATATTATTAGGCTTCCATGTATACTAGTCAATTAAAGGATTCAATATGCATGATTTGAAATAGTTTTTTTTTATTATAGTGTAAAGAAATGTTCTAATGCAGAGGTGGTGTGTGGTATCCATCTTCATCATATCAGACAAAAAATCCATTCCACTTTGCAATAACTTCTTTACCTCAATGTCCATCCATGACTTGTCTCCCAAGTGTACCTAGTTCCTCCTAGACACCATATCTTCACCCAAAGCCCCAACCTTTGATCTAACTTCATGAAACACCTCCATATAGCCTATCTACCATATTTTATCAACCCATTAAGTTTGGATCACTCATCTTCTATCCAACACACACAATCAGTCCTTGAAGCTAGTAGCCCTCACCAGTCATTAATTTGACTTTTCCTCCAACTTTCCCCAAACAACTAAGGAAAATAATACATGATTACGATACCCTTTTGGGATCTTTAAATCCTCTAAAATTTTTAGCCTATTCTCTTTTGGACCATACCCAAGATCCAATACCCCTAGCCTATCCTCACTAGGCCCAATTCTCCACTTTTACAAAGAAACCCCTAACTCCACTTGCTCCCATGACTCCAAATACTAAAATAGTATTTCTAGAGGTTGAGAAATAATTTATTCCAAACTTACAAGGTTCTACCCTTCACCCAACTCATTTGCCACCAAACCCTTGGTTCTAGGGTCACTAATCTAGGGCCTATTCAACAGGACCTCTAAACTCACTCCCAAATTAAAACAATAGAACAAAAAATTCATAAATGATCCCCCCATACACATTCCATCACCAAATATCCACTTCCATGGATCAAATCACTTTCATAATGACTGGTGTCTCAATCCGGGCTTAGTCTCCATCAGCAAACAACCAACTTTTGTGGTTCTTCCAACAAATCTGCACTCCACTGCATACAATTCAGTTAGCATAGCTTACTTAATTCAGTTTCTTTATTCCGCATTGCATTTCCCATAAGTCTTAAATTATATTTAGTCTATTAGTGTCATTGATTGCCTTAGCTCACCAAAGTGCTAGTAGAAGTGAGGTGGTGTTGGGCCGATTCATCTTTGAGATTTCAATCTTGAGGGTGGTAAATTCCCTTCTCCACAAGCACAAAAGATAAGACACTACCTCAATGAAAAAGCAACAGACAAGACCTATAGATTTAAACCTCATCAACTCACAACAACCAGATTATGAATTAGAAAAAAATGCTTTTAAAGTTGAAATACTCTTAAAGTTGGCATTGCAACAAGCACTCACCCAACAATGACAAGTCATGGCCTCAATACTCAAATAACTCACCCTTCCAAAGCTATTGTTCAAGGATAGTTCAATATGGTTGACCTATTGAAATGCTTACTATAACTATCATGGATTGATGAACAAGTTATCACCAATGAACCAAAGTTTGATTAACCTATAAAACTGATTTGGCAGCTTGTTATAGACATTGCAATGCTAATTGTAATGTATATAAAATAACCCAATTGAATGAGTTGATTTCATTTGGAATGATATTGATGTCTCTTTAATATGCTACAAAAGGATGTGAATATGAAAGACTGCAACTCTTCACTATTCCCTAGTAAATCAAACCACTTAGCAATTAATTATTTAACTCTTGGAAATCATGATTCACACTTTTTATGTTAATTGGTGCTTAATGCATTGTTTCATCATCTTATCTTTTGCATGCGATTAACTCAATAACTTCTCCTTTGATCGGCGATTATGGAGATTTTATGCTTTATGCTTATGTTGATCTTGATTAAGTATATGTATCACTTGATGTTAACTCATAACCTCATTAATATAACAAGTCACTCTTATGGAAATATCAATATATGGATTACAATCTACTTTTGGCAATCTTTGTGATATATTGTTGTTATTAATATCAAGATTGTCTGCTTGTTATCTCATAACTATTTTGTATTCATGGTTTAGTTGTTTTGATTCAAGTCTTGAACCCATGAACAGAAGAGTAGCACTTATATTTAAGACATAGTTGATCACTTGGTTTTCTAATGTACCGTTCATGTATCAAAGTGGTGTTGTCAATGGTACCATGCTTACTCTTTCACTCTTATCAACAATGGCATACAATCTTTTCTCTTGATATCAAATGATCCGTCTTGCTATTTATTGTGAAGTCTTATAAATAAGATGACTTTCATAAATATGATATTAGTTCAACTTTGATTTCCTTGATGCTATTCTTATTCATATTTGCTACCAATTACTTACATGGTTCATAAAACATCCTTCAATATTGACTAACTATTTGTAACTATTTAATGCTATGTACAATTGATACTTCTACTTCCTAACTAACTTGAAAGTGTCCCAAGTCTGCCTCACCTGGTCCAAAACACATGTTTTATGCTTGTTTGGTTTCATGGATATGATGGAGACATCATAGTTTAGAAAACTAAACTAAGACCTGAATGCAAACTTTTTGATGCTAATAGGTAAGTCCCAAAATATTAATCAGATTTTGTTTCACTAGATTATATTACAGCTACAACAAAATAGATGCAATCAGGAATACTTTATATTTTCAGACTAGTACTAGTCATTCATTAAAACCATCTAATAATACAAATAAATAAACAACTAATGTTTGAACTTAAGTTTGCAAATTTATGGTTCAAACAAACCTCATCAAATATCAACATCAACAAATTTTAAATGGCTTTGAGAAGAAAGAAACCATGCTAACATTCATGCTGCATTTGACATTGCAATGCTAATTATAGACAACCAATATATTCAACTAAAAGTAGGAATATATTGAAAATGGTGTACCACATTTTAAAAAAAAATAAAAGTTTGGATTGGTCGCAATTTTGACCTTTACACAGTACTATTTTTGACCAGAATGCTATATATTCGACGATCTGTTCAACAAATGAGGGTGGATAATTTGAGGACATAAAGGTCAACATTTCAACCTTCACACCAATTGACTTCAATGAGGTGATGGTGTTATTCTTCCAGTTCCAAGGGATTGTTTCAATGGATAATTCAATGACTTATCTGGTTGAAATTTTGACTATTATTCACCATGTAGAAAATTTGACGAAAAAAGATTGACAACAGTTTTAGTTGTCTATTCGACCAATTGTTGTAGAAAATTCGACCAATGCTTGTCAAAATTTAGGGTAAAATTTACTAGTGAAAGCTCTAATACATCTTATAGATTCTTCTCATACTTCTACTCTACTTATCACAACTCTATATCAAATTCCATACTAATTACAATGGGTGCATCTCATATTTATATGCGCACACAAAATAAATAACTAGGTCGGCCCTTTAATCGATTACATACAACACTTCTAATTGAATTGGCTCAAGTGTGTTTACAAACAAACATATTTATATGTCATAAACCTAATTACAATAGGTGCATAGACTTTATAACATTAGAATATAACTGCAAATCAAAATGCTAACAGTCGGCTGCTTACTTTGTTCTTCTCTGGCACACACTGGCTATGCAACTTCAACTGTCTATAACTTTGGCGTACTTGCATATTTGATCATGTGCTCATAGACTAAGCATGAATATAGTCTAACCAACTTATCTTCTAGGGTGCACACCATAACTCGGTCATACGCATGTGCGCTAATGCTCATGAGCTTCAGGTACTCTGTACACTATCTAGTCTTCAACACTAAACTGATTTCTGATCTTCTAATCAAGTGCGCTGACTTCAAACTACTATATGACTTTTTTACCATGATGAAAACACTGTAGCAAGTCATATACACTAGTATAGCCAACTTTCCAACAGTGCTTCCATTTTATGAAGATACATTTAACCCCCACTTTAGCAAGAGTATGGACTCGATGCAAACTCTTGGTAAAGGAGATCACAATGAAAAAGATAATCTTATTAAAATCAAAGGGATAAAGGAATCCTCAAGCCCCTAGGGAATATAGTCTTCATCATCTCCAAGATTAAAATAAGAGAGACATCTCTAGAAAAGAGAGAGAAGAGGGTGTGATTACCTCACCCAATGAGAACTTATGTCCCATTGTGAACTTCACAAGGAAACAATGCAACTGGAAAGATGCAATTGAACTGCCTAGTGAATGTGGCTACTCACTAGTCAACCCATCAAAGATTCACCCTCAGGAATATTCTATTCCATAAGAGCAAAGCTGAAAGAAAAAGAGATCCAGTCTTAAGGAAACCTCTGACATTAAGGGATCAAAAATTTGAAACTGGAGGGATCAAGAGAACCTATAAGATAAAAATCCATGCTTTAAGGATTAGTCACTAATCCATAAAGGGAGAGAAGTGCCTTGAAAAATATTATATTGAAAGTGCATGTGTGCAAAAGGTGAGTAGAGCGTATGCCCCCATGTTAAAGTCATTGCTAACACTTTAATAGGAGCAATGGCTTGAACAAAAACATAAACAACTCCACTGATTATGTTTCCACTATGAGATGCCCCCAAGCGAAGAAAAATCAAGGGAAATACCACATAAACATACATAGAACACATAAAGGATCTACCTACAGTGGGGCCAGTATGATCATAAGATAATATACATATATGATATTATTACAAATTAATTGACATCATTCCCCAAAGAAAGTAGAACTACTATCACAATGGAGGAAAGAACACATAAGAGTTATGAAGAAGAGTCTTTTTGGACGACAACATGGAGACCAAAAAGATTCAGTGCAACCAAGTCACAAATCCAAGTAGACTACACAAGGAAACATTTACGAAAAAATAGCATAGGTACAACATAACATGAAACAACATATAGAAGAATAGAGATATCTATAGAGGAGATGTACAATAGATTTGATTCCTTTATCACCTTGCACCAACAAAGTAACAAGGGTCATATAAAAGAATCTAACAAACATTTAGAAAACACATTACAAGAGAAGCATAGTATGACAGGAAAACACATGAAAAGCTACCTTGAAGGACCAGCCGATCAAGTGCCCCACCTACTCTCCCCATCTTGTTCTATATCATTTTGAGAAGGTTGGAAACTTGCAAGAGGGACTATATCCAACATAGTAGGAATGGTAGCCATTTCAAAACAAGGATCCTCTTGAGAATCATAATGTTCAATACTAGGTGTAATTATCAATTGAGATGAAAGAATATTTGGAAAATCAATGTTAATGTCAATAGTTTCATATTCATCATTAACATCATTAGTATCATCAAGAGTATCTTCTTCATCCAGATTAATCAAAATAGGATCTAAGATATGAATAGAATCATCATAATCATTTATCTTAACATCATTATTGATATGAACTTCTTCTAACCCCTCATACATAGATTCATCAAAAGAAGGTAAAGAACTTTGAATAATAGAGGCACATGCCTTAGCTTGGGCCTGATGCTTCTTACGATGTTCATTAGTAGATCAGATATGTTTTGTCTTATTTGAAATATGCTGAGAACTAGGAGGGAAAATTGTTGGTTCCTTCACAGGTTCTATAGGTGGATCAGAAGAGTTTTCAGTAGGCTGAAAAGAAACACTAGGAGCTTGATTAACAGAACTAGAAGCCATGGATAAAGGAGGTATGGAAGGTGTAGGCAAAAGAACATGGTTAAGATCCATCTGAGGCATACTTAACTCAAGAATCTTGTGATGCTTATAGGCTTGATATGAGAACAAGAGGTTATCAGGTCGAGAAGGACATGAATTAGGTAATGAAGGCCAAAAGAAGTCAAGTGTAGCACGATCCCTAGGCTTAGAAGGTTGATAAAAACTAAGATTAATCATCTTTATTTCATGAATGAATTTAAGACACTTATGGATAGGAGAAGCAACAACATGCATGACATTTGACCAAGGCAAACCAAGATTAACTTGAAATTGATCAGAAGTAGGAACAACAACAAAGGTAGTATCCACAATTTTACCACCAAGTTCAACCAGAAAGTTAATAGAACCAAATGATGGATAAATAAAACCATTACAAGTTTGAATCCACTCATCAAATGTATCGTAAGAATCATGTTGCAAGTTCTTGGTAAAAATATTTTCTACGGTAATAACATTGACTAAGGATGTAGGATCAACAAGACAACCATGTGTAGGTATATGATAAATCCTAGCATAAATGTAAAGGGGACCATCAAGAGCTTTAATAGTCTTAGAATCATCAAAGGTAATCAAGAGTTCCCTAGGTTTTTTATTCTTAGGTTGTTTTCAAGGTTTTGGTTGAGATTTTAGTTTAGGTTGAGGTTTCAGTTTAGGTTGAGGTGGAACTTGATGTTGAGTTTGAGGTTTAGGCTGGGGTGGAGATACAAATTTTGACAAAACAACATGCTCCACATGGTTAACAATGTGATTAAGATCATCCATATTTGAATCATAAATAGCTAATTTAAAAAGCTGATTTGATTTCTAATTATGAGTTAAAAAGTTGATTTTGCATGATCATCAAAAGTTGAGTGTTTCTAATTCCATGATAACTTTCCAATCAATTCGAGTTAATCATGGAGTGATTTTTGGTTTTTCCACGAGTTCTCAAATCCTGGATTTTCTATATAAATGACCCTCGATTCTTCACAAATAAGTGTGCAATCTTGCGAACAACAACGCTATACTGTCGAGTTCTTGAGAGATTGTGCCATTTTGGAGATCAATTGCTATCATTCAATTTCTATTTTTGCATTCATAGATTAGTTTCATTTTAATTGTTATCAAGCTTAGATAATTTTCATCTAGATTAATTCTTGTTATTGCATTGAAAATCACAAAAAACATAGCTTAATCTTGCATTCATTTCAATAATTTTTACATTTTAAATCCTTCATTTAGATGTTGCATTGTCACCGATCTCAGTCAAATTTGAGAATACCGTACTCATGTCTTCTAGAAGGAAGTAGATCACCTGATTGATGATATATTCGTTAATTGTTTATTTGTTTATCATTAATATGTAATGTTTTACTGAAGTGTTGTGGCTTCTTAATAGGTACAATTTTCACACGTACACTTCTCACTTATGATCTTATCTTTAGAATGATTTATCCTTACATACCTTGGTGTCTTATGCTTTATTAAAAGTCTTTGTGCTTCCTCTTCTCCACTAGTGCAGGCATCATCATTTTCATTTATCGAACTATTTGTGACTTGGGTCTGCACTATTTGTTTCCTTGTGTGATTCTTACTAGAGCCCTGATCATCATAATTATATTCACAAGAGTTGGATAGATTCTCAAACCTTTCATCCACCTTCACATTGGTACTCTCAACCAGATTATTTAACCTCTTGTAAGAATACCTATATGCCTTTCTTTTGTTAGAATATCCAAGGAATATACCTTTATCAATCCTTGCATCAAACTTACTTATGTCCTCATCTCTCTTAATGTAGGATTTACTATAAAAAATTCTAAAATACTTGACAGTAGACACATTTCCATACTAGAGTTCATAAGGTGTCTTATCAATGTTTTCTTTAATTTGTATGCGGTTAAGAGTATACACTATAGCACTGACCACTTCTCTAGAAAACATCTGTTGAACATTTCATTTTTAAATCATGGTCCTAGTAGTGTCTAGAATGGACCTAGTTTTCCTTTCTATTATACCATTCTGAAGTGGGGTTCATAGAGTAGAAAACTGTCTTCTTATTCCATGATTTTCACAAAATGAATTGAAATCAGTTGATATGAATTCACCTCCTCTATTTGATCTCAAGCACTTAAGCTTTAATCTTGTCTCAGTTTCTACCATGGACTTGAAGATCTTAAACTTATAAAAATCTTCTGACTTCTTCAAAAAGGTCACCCATAATATGCTTGAGTAGTCATAAATAAGAAACATAAAATACCTATCACCTTGTAAACTTCTTGACCTGGTAGGACTACACAAATTAGTATGAACAAGATCTAGTAAACCATTAGAGTTTTTAAATTTGGAATGGAAAGTAACCCTTATTTTCTTACCCATTTGACATTCCTTGCAAGTAGTATTGACAAGATTCTCCACTCTAGGAATATCTCTAATAAAAAAGTAGAACTTATAGCCACAATGTTATCAACATTTACATGACATAATATCTTGTGACATAACCAACTTTCATCTACTTGTGCAATCAAAGAACTTCTCAATCAGATGGAATAAGTTAACCCTTATCTTTTCACTTATTACTATCTCCATTCCTATTTTATTCAGGATCTTGCATCGATCATTCTTGAGGAGTAGGTTGTAACCTTTGGTCATCAGGTATCCAACACTTAGAAAATTATGCTTCAATCCTTTAACATACAAAACATCATCTGCAATGTTCTTTCCATCTAGAAAATAGAACCTCTACCTTTGATCATACCAACAATGTTATCTTCCCATCTTACCATACTTCCATCATAATTCTTAAGGCTCACAAATTTTCTTTTGTCACTAGTTATATGGTGAAATAAACCGCTATCTATAACCCATTCATCCTTCTTGATAACTTGAGAAGCTAGGGATTTGTCTTCAAGAATACAATTAGTAGAACTATAAGCTATATAATCTTTAGACTTGGAATCATCTTTAATAGAAATGAAAGAAGTACTAGGCTTAGAATTATTAGACTTAGTACCTTTTTCTTTCATATCAATGAATAAACTAGTAGGCATAGAATCTCCAGGCTCAATATTCTCATCATTATAATCAATATCCTCATCATTATTATTATTATCTTTGATTGAAATGAATGTGAAATTATCATCATTCTTTTAAGACTCATCATCTATAAGTCCTTCATCATCACTAAGAGAAAAGTAACATTTCTTTACAACAATAGGTCTCTTACTCTTCCATCTCTTAGCTCTCTTTGGACATCTAGAAAAAAAGAGTCCTATCTTATTACATGAAAAATATTTGATAGGTAAATTTTGTTTGTTCTTATCTTCAAGAGGTATAAGTAATCTCCTTGCAATCATTGCTTCCAACTATTCAAGCTATTGGTACTTAAAATGATTGCAGATGATGAATACAAATCAGAAATTCTAATACATAAATCTTGTAGACCCAATAGATACATCTGACAATATCAAACACTAAGGTGCTAAGGATTTTTATCCTTCTTCACTTTGAGCTTTAAGCTTAGGCGGGTGTATATGATAGATTCAACTCTATAAAGAATCACAATAGTTATCTATGTCCTTGACACATATATGAACATCTAATTCTTTCAATATACATTTAAGATAAATTATTATTTAATTGTGTTGATGGTGATAAATGTAAATTGAGCAAAGACCAGTGCCAAATCCTAGGGCAAAGAGTCAAAGAACATACATCCACATAAATCCCTAAAATCTAATATACCCAAAACCTAGATGAGATGCCTTACAAATCACCCTCTCATTCACACATATTGTCATCAAATTCTTGCATAAATCATGAATTCTCAGAGATCTCTCTTAAGATTTACCCTTCCCTTGAAAGAAAATTAAGCTTAAGCCCACTGTTTACCTTGTAAATGATGTATTAAAAATTCCTTATAGATTTAATACATGAAAAACTCAAGATCTAGACAAAAAGACAACAAAATATGCAAAGGAGTCTCATTATATTTTCATTGATATTTTCCTATATCAGTACATTCAGAAGACAAAAATTCTTAGAATAGAAACACTGGATACATAAATCTCCTTACTAAATGAATTTCACCACCCTCTTAAAAAAGTAAAAATTTCTATATATATATATCACTAGCCATCTTGGAATTCTTAGGAAAATGATGCAACAAGCTTCAGATGGCTAGGATAGTGACAGGTACAAAAGACAAAACAAAAATTACATCATTGACATGAAAGGGAAGAAAGTCCAAAAAATCTGTTTCAAATCATTGTGAATCCTCATAGGTGGCACCTTTGTCTGCAACTATTTCAAGGTAACTACTAAAATTTATTACATGCATAATGACCACCTACAGGATAAATTACATTATTCTCTTTCTGATAATTATCCTGACTGTACTCAAGGATCAGGTGCCATGTGTGACTCAATATTCTTCCATTGCAGTTCTTCTTGACTAGGCCTGAAATACTTAACAATGTTGTCAGATTTCTTTTGGATTTAACTGGACCTTATGCTGCTCACTAACCAAGCCCGCTTGACATTTATCGCCATGCCATTAAGCCACTAACCTTGTCACTGGATCTCCAAGTGTTTTGCAACATGGCCGTTTACTTTAGAGACTTAGAGAATACCTTATTCTCAAAGTCATTGGATGTTATGGACTTCACATTAACTTTCATGAGATTCAGAGAAGACAACCACAATTCACATCTTTTCTTTATCGCCAGATCTCCAAATGAAATAAGACCGCAACATCACCTTACGAGATTATGAGATAACCTTCCTATGCTGAATCACCAAATGCCTCACTTAACCTTGTTGTTGAATGTCAAAATGCTTTACTTTATCCCAACCTTTATCTCAAGACTCAACAACAACCATCGATCAAGACCTGCATCAACGGTGGCCGCTTAATCACTGAATGCCTCGTAAATTTTCCATGAAATTGCGAGATCAGGAGATAATTGCACACTGCTATGCCTTAAATTTTTTTTCCAGATCTCAAAATCATTTGAGATTTAATTGTTATCTTAAGATACTAAGAGATAACCATTGCAATAGATCATTGAATGAAAATATTTAACTACCAAAAGTCATGAGACTTGGAGAAAGCTTTGTCACAAAATTTCTAGATGAAAACAACTAACTACCTGCCATTTGGAGAATAAGAGATAACCACCAGATAGTTAAGCTATTAACCTTGTCACCCAATCTCTAAATAACTCAAGAATTAACAACTTTCTTTTCAAGATTAAGAGACTCAAAGAGGAAAAGACAAAATCCACATGCATAAAGAGGACTTAATTTCCTAGAAAAGGTAACTTCAAAATATAAGATCTAGGGCATGACTAAGAACACTTTCAAGAATAAAACCCTACCACAGACAAACAAGACCTAGGGTAAATAAATGTAGACCTTTTTGGGCACATGACTATTTTGAAACCCAAACCCCTTAGAAAATTTGTGCAGACACATGAAGTAAAGGAGACACAAGCACAACTCAAAGGTCAACAAGAATTAGAAATGACACTTCTTAGAAGACCTAGAAAATATCTTGACACATCCTCCCTATCTTGTTCTTCCATTTCCTTGATCTCCTTATCATATCTTGATATCCACTTATTTTTATGTCTTTTACTTGGTTCTGATCTCTTCATGTCCTTCCTAGATGTACTAGATTTGAATGTAGTCTCCATATTAGGTAGTGTATCACCAAATGTACATAACTTAAAGGCAATAAGCTTACCAACAAGTTTATCTCTTTTTATATCACTTACTATCCTAATTTCCTCAATGGCTACAAATTTGTGACTATAGGTAGGGGTTAGTAATCTTATCACCTTTGATACAATTTCATCTTCTTCTAAGGTATCTCCAATACATCTAATAGAAATTACAATATCATTCACCCTAAGCATGTAAGGGATAATCCTTTCATCTTCACTCCCTTTCAAGGATTCATACTGAAATTTCAAACTCGACAACTTGACAACCTTCACTTCCTTGTATCCTTCGTGTGAAATCTATAAATTCTCCCATATGTCATTAGTTGTATCCAATTCCATGACATTGGTCATCTTTGCATCAGTTAATACACTCAAAAATGATTTCTTTTCCCTAATATTGGATTTGACATCACTTATATGTTGTGGAGTTGTAAGGTTTGTAGGAGGAAGGTAAGATTTCTTTGTAACCTTCAAAGAATCTTCATCAAATCATCTAAGATGCACTATCATGCGACTCTTCCACAAAGTGTAGTTAGTTCCATCAAACCTAGGGTTATCCTTCTTGTATGCTACCATCTTCAGATCTTCCTCAAGCTTTTAGGTTTACTTCAAGGGACTAGAATCTGATACCAATTATAGGAAATAAGGAATCAAGAAATTGAGGGGGGTGGGGGTGAATCAATTGCACCAAAAATTCTAACATTTTAAACCCTTAAACCCTTATGTATAAAACCCTATAAATCTGATTTATGAAAATTAAAGCAAGTATGCACAAATCATAAATCATCCACTGATACTCCTAAGAGTTAATATTGTTGTCATTAGTTATAAGGAAGTTATTATGTTTGTCAAAGTCATTCGGTAAGGAAGAAAAGATGAGTCGGTAAGGCAAAGAAAGCATTCAGTAAAAGGAATAAGTAAACAAGGAATTTTGGTAAAGAGAAAGCAAGTATAGGCACTGAGTGAGGTAGAAACAAGCACCGATAACCAAGTTCTATCGAGAACCTAACAAAGAAGGGAACTCAATTACCAAGTTAAAGAAAATGTGTTACCGAGCAAAACATGCCGACACCAAAATATTTCTAAGTACATTGAACTTGGACACTGATTAGAAAATAGTTTACCAATCTCAAGGAGATCGTAAAACATAACATGGGAGATTTAAATATAATAATTACACATGATTACAATTTGATTTCAGCCAATGAGAATTAAAGATGAAATATACATTGGAAGTGTACCCAATGCTAGCACCGCTTTTAATGAAGATTCTGTAACTTCTAGCACCACCTAAATTTTGTATATAAGAAGTTTAGAGTATGAAGATGAAAGAAGAGGTGGCATATGTATGTGTGAAGAGAAATTGGAAATTTTAGATCAGAGAAGAAGGCGAATGAATAGTGAAGATATCAAGTAACAAAGTATTGAGGAACAGTCATAGATTCAAAGCTACTGAGTAATGAATTGATTAGTGTAATGGATACACAATTTGAGGTAATGAATTGATGAGCATATAGAGTTTGAATAACATTTGTTGATGCAAGTTTGACAAATTTTTTTGTTATTACTGATTAAGGAGTAATAAGATTTTATAAAGTCTCTTAACTGAGCAGATCCTAATAGATCTTTATTGTCAGTCCTTTAACTAAGTACAATTCTTAGATTATAGTTGTGAAATCTCTTAACATAGTAGAATTAGTAGTCTTTAGAACTCTTAGTCGGGTTAATACCTTTAACAGGGTAAGCTATTAGAAATAGCTAAGCATTGTAGTTCTAACTGAGAAAAATTATTCTGTAGTAGTGAAGTCTTGTGGGTGTCATCCCCACTGTAGTTTTTATCCTCTAACAAGGATTTCCGTGATACCAAAATAATTGTGTTATGAGTTGATTACATGTTTTATTTATTTTCATGTGATGCATGGAAATGTTTAGTAATTAATAAATGAATGTGAAGGAAGTTCAAAAAAGTTTAAAAGTGTTTTAAAGTACTGATTCACCCCTCCCCTTTCAATACTTACCTTTCCATTGTTAATCTCTATTGAGCATTTAAGGTTGTCATTAGTATCAAAGGATAGTAAATAGGTTGGTCGGTTACTTATATTGAGACAATCGGCAACTAGAAGTAAGACAGAGCATTCGGTAAAGCTTGTTACACCGAGCATCACACAGATAACCGAGCACCGGCAACACCGACACCGACGGTTAGTAAACACCAAGCATCATAGTATACACCGAGTAGATTATATAGTGTTTACTGATGATCATAGAAAATGGCATAGTAATAAAAAATGGCACATTATTCTATGCAAATGGTTATAACAAATTGTAAAATGGTTTGATCTAGTTGATCATTTGAAAACACCGAAAAGAGAAAAAGAAGCACAGTCAGAAAGGATGTGTGAGATCATAGAAAAAAGGAAAAGCTAAGGATGAAAAAAGGATTCTTGAATAAGAGAGAAGACAAATGAATACTAGACTAGATGAGAAATAAATGGAAATCATGAGATTAACTCTAAGTCACTACAACTTGACAGATCAACTTGTTATGGAAAATCAAGATGTTGCTAGGAAAGGCAGTGAGATTGGAGAACTGAGATCTGAGAATGAACACTTAAAGAATGATCTAAAAGATGAGAAGGATGCTAATGAAGTCCTGAAAACAAATGAAGAATGAAGAATCTTTGAAGATTCTAGATGAACAATTGAGAAATCAAAGGCAACCTAATGATACTTTTGGATGGTTTCAATGCAAACAATACTACCGGGAAGGGTGAGTCCTCCAAGTAGGAAACCAATAGAAATAAAGAAACTATCGCACCAAAACCTAAGAATACTACATGTTATCATTGTGGGAAATGAGGATACACAAGTAACATATGCAGAAGCAAGAGAGGTAATCCACCAAATTCTCCTAAGTTTAAAGGTCATTGTTATAATTGCAATAAGTATGGACATAAGGAATTTGAGTGTAGATCAAGAGTTGTGAATACTCCAAGGAAACCAAGGTTTGATGGTTATTGTAATGACTACAATAATTATGGTCACAAATCTAGAGAATGTAGGTCACAAAGGAAAAATAAGAAATGGGTCCCTAACCGATAGAATGTCGATAACAACTGACAAGGTCCTACAATAACATGGGATTGTAATAAAAGGATTACTTGTATTGCATATGGAAGATTCGGTCACATTGATGAAAATTGCTTCAGGATGCATGGAATGAATAATAGGAAATCATAGAGAAATAGTGGAATGGCTTGTTTCCATTGCCACAGAGTTGATCACCTTGCTAAGGACTGTAGGTACTGAAATAAGGATTCTACCAAGGAGCAACATAGTGAAAAGACTCCTGTAAACATTGATGAAATCCAAGAAAAAATGAATAATACTTGGAGAATAAAGTCAGAAGATGATGGAATAAAATTGGGAACTAGTGATGGCACCACATCCTCTGGATCAGGTGCACCTATCTTCACTTAATCGTTCAAGGTATGAATAGGAGTTGATAACTTAAAGTTTATCTTAAATTGGTTCCTAGATTTAGTACAAAGATCCATATCAAAATATCTAGATGCATTTGGATATTAGTTATAAAGTTGTGATTTCATATGTTGATCGGTAAAGTATTTGAGTTATTTTGTTGCATTCAGTGATCTAAAGTATAGTTTAGTTAAATGATAATATAAAGTTAGTTAAAGAAACATTAAATACATTTATAGCAATTGGAAGCCCCAACCTAAAGGAAAATTTATAAATAGAGGGTAAGATACTTCATTTTTACTTTACATTCTTACGAGCACATTTGAGTAGTGACGAATACAAGATCAAAGAACTATTTCAAGCATTCAGATGAGGGTTCCAAATATCTGTAAGATCTTTTGAGGTATTTCTAGAGTTCACTGAGCTGAATTAAGAGATTCTATTTCTATTCTATTTGAACCCTAGAATTCGTCAAGATGCTTTTGAGATCAAATGGAACCTAAATTGAAAAAGCCAGTAGTAGTTTAAAAGATTGAACCAATCAATTTGAAGTAAAAGCTACCACCCACCATTGCTACAGAAATTGATAAAACTAGAGCCCTATCCCTGATCCCTCCAAGAGTTATTTTGATTGAAGACATTTGTGCCTTCATTCATTTCAAGATTGAGGATATATGTCAGAATTAAATTCATGCATTGTATAAGAAGTTATGTGTAAATGGTAATCTGAAAAGTGATCACACACACCTATAGACCAAGGGTTTTCTTCATGCAATGAATGTACCGATAGTATTAAAGCATGAGTGGATAAGAATCATATTAAGTAGAGTTCATGATATGTTTATGTGGGTTGATGGGCCAATACAGATAACTAAGGATGTTCTACATATTGTTACTGGATTTTTGGTCGGTGATAGACTGAGGGCCTATAAGAAGACAAATAAGAACAAACTTTGTGAGCTTACAAAAGCTAAGTGGGATGGAAGAGGCTTGAAACTTTCTATAGTTGAAGACCCTAAATTGAAATTTGCATCGAATATCATATCATATAGGATATTCCAATCATCTCAAGTAGATAGTGTACCCTATGGAGCTATGGACATTGTATATAAATTGGTGAAGAAGGATATGATATTTTTCCTCACACTAAAGTTTGGTTCACTATTGGTATGTATATTCTTCTATTTTCCAAATTCATTTCCAACAGTCGGTGAAGTCACACGGAGTGAAGGTAAACCTGTAGTTTATCAAATTAGTGATTTTATTCAAAGTATGGGTGATAATTTTAATGTTGTGATGGATGATTATTTGACTAAATTCCAAGCTAGAATGCATAAGAGGTATACGATTCCACCATAGTTAGTAGAAGAGTTTAAATATGATTTGTGTTTTGAAGTTGAAACTGATGTGTGTATCATAAGGGTAGTAGAGCCTAGAACTAAGTGGCTATCCCCAATGGAATATGAGATGAATATTGATGCAACCACTATACAGGTAAAAGGATTATTAGAGAAACCAATGGAGAAAACTTGAACTCAGTATTGAACATATGAAGAGGTGAAGGATAAAATAAGAATTGGTATTTTGATACCAAAGGCTATAAGGAAAACATGTAAAATGATTACTGAATTAACTGAGAAATTAGGTATTTTTGATGTTGATGAAGCTGAGGAAGATGTTGTTGAGCCTTCAATAAAAAAGGGGAAGATAATAAAAATCAAGAAGGAAACCCCTAGTCCTTCCAGTGTAAGACCATCTAATTGATCTACCTCTACACCAAGATGAAAGAAGAAAGTAGAAGTAGAACCTGTGAAGAAAAAAACATATGTCAAGGAAAGCAAGGCCACTGGGAGACCAAGAAGAAAATTAAAGTTGGAAAAGGAGAGTGACACTGAGTCAGATGACTTGTCAAAATTAAAATTTGCACCAAGAAAGAAGATGAAGAGTCTTGATGATTTTATCAAGACACTTAAAAAGTATGATGGACTAAAGGTCATGCAATAATTAAAATATGACACTAGGAATGATGAAAAAAAGGATAAAATAGGAGAAAGAGTTATTACCACATTGCACAAATTTAGAATGATACTATATGATATAAAATAGTGTTGTGTTCACCAAGATGTAAGATATGATGTGAAAATATGTGTGGGGGAATTTAAGATCTACTTCTTAATCCAAATTCCCAAAGGAAAGATCCAAATTGATTAACCACAAGGAGGTGATTAATGCATAAATGAATCAATCTATGGAGAATATGAAGAAAGGAGAAAACCTTATATTCCATTATGGAAAGTATGTATTGAAATATTGATTGAATTGAAGAAAAATACTAACCTCAAAATATGATAGATCTGGAAAATGCTATTTTCTGGTGTCTGTACACAATTTCAAGAATTTTTGCAACTGGATCTGACCTCAAAATGCAAAAATGGAGAAAACCCAGAAATATTTTTCTTTTCTGAGCAAGGTTGACCTTGACCCAAGACAGGGGTAAGATCTTACCCTAGGACACAATCTTACCCCTTAAAGTGGACCTTGACTTGCACTACTCTGATGAAAATTCTGTTCGCGGATCCTGAAAGTTCATTGAAAAGGGTATTCAGATCTGAATTGTAATTTTCTATCCCGTACATGTACCTGCAAGGAAAATGGTTTTGTTTGGATGAGGGGTTTGCCTTGGTCAAACCCTGGTTTTGTAATTAACATTGAAATATAATTGAAATTGTAGCAATAAACAAAGTAAATGGAACAATTCACCTTGCTTATATTGAAGTCCTTGTGGAGGATTCGAATCTTTGAATCCAGAAGAATGGAGTTTCCAAATGAATGTAGAATTGAATGTAAGATGTATCAAATCAATTGCATTAGATCTTCAACACCAATCTTGAATGGATCTTAGAATAGGAAGAAGCTTGAATGGAAATGGATGGAGAAATCTTCAACAAGAGGGCTCCAAAGAGATTGAATCCTTCAATGGATACCAATGGATCTCCTTGATGAATTGGATCTTGAATTCTTGAGTTCTTGAAGGATTGAATGATTGAGGATGAATGAATGCTTGAATGCTTTCTTGATGATTTCTTGATGATTGCTTGATCATGGATGTATTCCACACTCGAGAGATTATGAAAGAGGATGTCCAAAATGAGAGAGGAAGGCTTCCTTTTATACTAGTCTAGGGAACGAACTTCTAGAGGGCACAACATAGGAGAATTAAGTTCCAATTAAGCCTTAACCCCTAGAAATAGACCTAGATTAAATATTATTTAAGAGTTTAGTGTTTCAAAATTTGAAATAGTCAACCTGAAAGCGGGAAATAAAACTTTTCGAAGCCCGACATTCGAAAACTTTCAGGATTTGAAATTTGGACGTAGGGTCAGGGTCAAGGTTGACTCTAACCTAGGTCATGGTCGAGGTTGATCTTGACCTAGGTCAGGGTCAAGGTCAACCTTGACCCAGAAGGTCAACCTTGACCCTGAGGTCAAGAATCTCAGATCCTGAGGATAAGGTGCTAGAAAAAGGTGAGGAGAGAAGCAGAATAGGGGGAAAAAGCCAGATACAGTCAAAGACCCAGTCAAGGTGCTTGACATGACTCTAGACCACTTACTTAGAGGGCTAAACTGGTCCTAAATGGAAGTGCTTCCATTTTATGATGATACATTTAGCCGCCACTTTAGCAAGAGTATGGACTCGATGCAAACTCTTGGTAAAGGAGATCACAATGAAAAAGATAATCTTATTAAAATCAAAGGGACAAAGGAATCCTCAAGCCCCCAATGAATCAAGTCTTCATCAACTCCAAGATTACAATAAGAGAGACATCTCTAGAAAAGAGAGAGAAGAGGGTGTGATTACCTCACCCAATGAGAACTTATGTCCCGTTGTGAACCACACAAGGAAACAATGCAATTGGAAAGATGGAATTGAACCGCCTAGTGAATGTGGCTACTCACTAGTCAACCCATCAAAGATTCACCCTCAGGGATATTCTATTCCACAAGTGCAAAGCTGAAAGAAAAAGAGATCCATTCTTAAGGACACCTCTGACATTAAGGGATAAAAAATTTGTAACTAGAGGGATCAAGAGATCCTATAAGATAAAAATCTATTCTTTAAGGATTAGTCACTAATCCATAAAGGGAGAGAAGTGCCTTGAAAAATATATATATTGAAAGTGCATGTGTGCAATAGGTGAGTAGAGCATATGCCCCCATGTTAAAGTCATTGCTAACACTTTAACAGGAGCAATGGATTGAACATAAATATAAACAACTCCACTGATTACATTTCCACTACGAGATGCCCCCAATCGAAGACAAATCAAGGGAAATACCACATAAACATAGAAAGAACACATAAGGGATCTATATACATCATTCCCCAAAGAAAGTAGAACTACAATCACAATAGAGGAAAGAACACATAAGAGTTATAGAGAAGAGTCTTTTTGGACCACAACATGGAGACGAAAAAGATTTAGTGCTACCAAGTCGCAAATCCAAGCAGACTACAGAAGGAAACATTTACAAAAAATAGCACAGGTACAACATAACATGAAACAACATATAGAAGAATAGAGATATCTATAGAGGAGATGTACAATATATTTGATTCCTTTATCACCTTGCACCAAAAAAGTAACAAGGGTCATATAAAATAATCTAACAAACATTTAGGAAACACATTATAGGAGAAGCATAGTACGACAGACAAACACATGAAAAGATACCCTGAAGGACAAGTTGATCAAGCACACCACCTACTCTCCCCATCTTGTTCTATATCATTTCAGGAAGGTGGGAAACTCACAAGAGGGACTATATCCAACATAGTAGGAATGATAGGCATTTCAAAACTAGGATCCTCTTGAGAATAATAATGTTCGATACTAGGTGTAATTATCAATTGAGATGAAAGCATATTTGACAAATCAATGTCAATGTCAATAGTTTCAAATTCATCATTAACATCATTAGTATCATCAAGAGTATCTTCTTCTTCCAGATTAATCAAAATAGGATCTAAGATATGAATAGAATCATCATAATCATTCATCTTAATATCATTATTAGTATGAACTTCTTCTAACACTTCATACATAGATTGATCAAAAGAAGGTAAAGAACTTTGAATAACAAAGGCACGAGCCTTAGCTTGAGCCCGATGCTTCTTACAACATTCATTAGAAGATCGGTTACATTTTTTCTTATTTGAAATATGCTAAGAACTAGGAGGGACAACTATTGGTTCCTTCACAGGTTCTATAGGTGGATCAGAAGACTTTTCAGTAGGCTGAAAATCAACACTAGGAGCTTGATTAACAAAAATAGAAGCCATGGATAAAGGGGGTATGGAAGGTGTAGGCAAAAGAACATAGTTAAGATCCATCTGAGGCATACTTAACTCAAGAATCTTGTGATTCTTATAGGCCTGATATGAGAAAAAGAGGTTATCAGGTTGAGAAGGACATGAATTAGGTAATGAAGGCCAAAAGAAGTCAAGTGTAGCAAAATCCCTAGGCCTAGAAGGTTGATATAAAATATGATTAATTATCTTTATTTCTTCATGATGAATGAATTTAAGACACTTATGGATAGGAGAAGCAACAACATGCATGGAATTCAACCAAGAAAAACCAAGCTTAACTTGAAATTGATCAGAATTAGGAATAACAACAAAGGTAGTATCCACAATTTTAGCACCAAGTTCAACCGAAAAGTTAATAGAACCAAATGATGGATAAAGAAAACCATTACAAGTTTGAATCCACACATCAGATGTATCATAAGAATCATGTTGCAAGTTCTTCATAAAAAGATTTTCTTCGGTAATAACATTGACTAAGGATGTAGGATCAACAAGACAACCATGTGTAGGTATATGATAAATCCTAGCATAAATGTAAAGGAGACCATCAAGAGCTTTAATAGTCTTAGAATCATCAAAGGTAATCAAGAGTTCCCTAGGTTTTTTATTCTTAGGTTGTTTTCGAGGTTTTGGTTGAGGTTTTAGTTTAGGTTTCGGTTTTGGTTTAGGTTGAGGTGGAACTTGAGGTTTAGTTTGAGGTTTAGGCTGGGGTGGAGATATAGATTTTGACAAAACAACATGCTCCACATGGTTAACAATGTGATTAAGATCATCCATCTTTGAATCATAAAAAATATCCACAGAATATGGCTGAACAATGGTATTAGTATCATGTGTAGGCAAAGGATTCGTATAGATTTGAAGGTTTTGATTAGGAGGAGAGATAGATTTTTTCCCACTACCATCAAAATTATCAATAGATAAAGCATTAGAATTGATTAAGTCTTGAACCTTATGCTTTAAAGAATAAGACTTCTTAGTATCATGGCCATTTTTATGATGGTATTGACAAAAGGCTTTAGGATCAAAGGATTTGGATGCCACCGTAGCATGTAAAAGATGTCAAATAAGAGGTAAAGTAATCATATTAGCAGTTAACAACCTATTCATAATAGAATATAAAGATTTAGAGAGAGGAGTAAATGTACGATTCAAACAAAAAGTAGTGGATGCAGAAGTAGTATTGTGGGATGCAACATCAACTTGATCAGTAATTGCATTCACTTGTTTATTTATCTTGACATAGTCATTGATTTTTTGAATTTTTTTTGGATTAGGAATAGCATCACTCTTATCAACTGGAATAGGAGCCATTGGAGTGTTGCTCTCAAATTGACTCACTTGTAATTGATAATGATGAAGCGCTGCACAAAGTTGTTGAAAAGAGGTAAATTCAGTAAGCATAATCTTATCTCTAATATCCTTTTATAGATTTAAAATAAACATATTTTGAATACCCATATCAGGAACAAGATAAGAAATTTGAGCATGGAAATGCTTAAATATACCAATGAATTCAGTCAATTTTTCTTTAGTATTTTATTTACAATGCATCGAATTAGTTAAGGACACTTGTGGACCAATGTTATTTGAAATTTTTGAATAAAATCATTGGCAAGTTTTGGAAAGGAATCAATAGAATAAGGAGGCAAGGAACAATACCTTTGTAAGGCCTTGTCATGAAAATTTATAGCAAACAACTTGGCTAAAATACTATGGTCATGAGCATAGTCACTACAAAGGATTTGAAATGTTTTAACATGAGTAATATGGTCTCCCTTACCATTGTAATTCTCAAGATGAGGCATATCAACTTGCTAAGGAATAGGAGAATGAATGATGTCTAGGGATAAATAACTTCCCATGTCACATGTAGGAATGCTAAACTTGGATTGAGTCAAGGATGCAAGTTGTTGTAAAGAGGACACAGTTTGAGCTAAACTAATTATTGTAGAATAATTAGAGGAAATAGGAGGCATAGAAACATTAGAAACACTAGGTAAAGTGTATGAAGTGGTAGGAATGGAAGACACAACTAGAGGAACACTTATAACCATAGTTGGAAGAGGATTGGAATAAGTAAAAGGAACATTATGGTAAGAAGGTTGTGATGTAGGAAGAGACATAGGAGGAACACTCATAGGAAGAGAGGGAACTATCGTAGTCACCAAAGGAGGAGTATACATAGGAATACTAGGTAAAGGAATGGAAGAAGGTTCCACACTAGTGACAGGAGGAGTGAATCCTTAATCTTGAGCTTCTTGAGCTAAAGGTTTAACATTTGAATGCACAAGATGAGTAATACCACAAAAGAGATTAACTCCTTGATCACTATCATGAAGGACTTTATTAAGAGCCTCTATAGCTTGAATATAATCTTGATTATGGTTTTCTTGAATAAGCCAATTACCCATTTTATGAGGTTCGGTTGAAAGTTTTTGGACTTGTTCAGGAGGAACTCTTAAAGAATCATCCTCATCATGAGATGAGTGAGAAGATTTTTGCTCCATAGTAGGATTGGAATCATGAATAATCAAATTGTCATCCGGTATCCTAAGGAAAGGAGAGGAAAACTTAGGATCAAAGGCACCCATAATTCTACGACTTCTTCTAACTAAAATATTATAAGTAGGACTAGAGGTAGTAAAGCTCATATACCAATGCAATGCAAATGAACTAAACTAGGAAAACACAAAGCATGAATAAATCAATGTTTTTGTATTTTTATTTTATATGAGATGCAAACACATAAAAGAAATCTAATACATGTAAGATCTAACACCATAAAACAAAGAGTTGTCTATCGTGGGTTCACCAAAAATGTATGATATAAAATAGTGTTGTGCTCACCAAGATGTAAGATATGATGTGAAAATATGTGTGGGGGAATGTAAGATCTACTTCTTAATCCAAATTCCCAAAGGAAAGATCCAAATTGATTAACCACAAGGAGGTGATTAATGCATAAACAAATCAATCTATGGAGAATATGAAGAAAGGAGAAAACCTTATATTCCATTATGGAAAGTATGCATTGAAATCTTGATTGAATTGAAGACAAATACTAACCTCAAAATATGACAGATCTAGAAAATGCTATTTTTTGGTGTGTGTACATAGTTTCAAGAATTTCTACAACTAGATCTGGCTTGGAAATGCAGAAATAGAGAAAACCCAGAAATATTTTGCTTTTCTAATCAAGGTCGATCTTGAACCAAGATAGGGGTAAGATCTTACCTTGGGACACAATCTTACCCCTAAAAGTTGACCTTGAGCTACACTACTTTGACGAAAATTTTGTTCATCGATCCTAAAAGTTTGTGAACTATGATTTGCTATCCCGCACCTGTACCTACAAGAAAAATGATTTTGTTTGGATGAGGGGTTTGCCTTGGTCAAACCCCAGTTTTGGAATTAACCTTGAAATATAATTGAAATTGCAGCAATAAACAAAGTAAATGGAATAATTTACCTTGCTTATATTGAAGTCCTTGTGGAGGATTCAAATCCTTGAATCCATAAGAATGGAGGCTCCAAATGAATGTAGAATTGTATGTAAGATATCTCAAATCAATTGTATTAGATCTTCAACACCAATATTGAATGGATCTTGGAATATGAAGAAGCTTGAATGGAAATGAATGGAGAAATATTCAACAAGAGGGCTCCAAAGAGATTGAATCCTTCAATGGCTACCAATGGATCTCCTTGATGAATTGGATCTTGAATGCTTGAGGATGAATGAATGCTTGAATTCTTTCCTTCTCCTTCTTTCTTTCTTGATGATTTCTTGATCGTGGATGTATTCCACACTTGAGAGATTATGAAAGAGGATGTCCAAAATGAGAGAGGAAGTCTTCCTTTTATACTAGTCTAGGGAAAAAAATTCTAGAGAGGTTGACATAGGAGATGTTAGCACCTATAAAATTTTCATGGCTCTGGCATTTTTCTTTTGGTCTCTGTAGTTGTTTTTAGGTCTCTGGCTCAAACCCTAGGTGAAATTTTTTGAATATCTAGCCGTTATAGTGAAAAAGCCCTAAAATGCCTCGGCCTCATTCTAATTTGTCATTACCTTTTTGGCCACTTAAGTGATCATATAATGCATGTGCGCATTTCATTTCTCAATTAGTCACATGATCGCTTAGTCCCTGGCAGTTAACACTTCTTTTCAATGATTACACGACTGCGTGTTTGCGTAATATCCTAATGTCTGGCAGTTACCCAAAGATTTTAGGTGACCCGGCGAGTGGCTTGTCTTTCCTTTGGTCGCTAAATCATGAAGTGGTGGTCCCTCTTTTTAAAATGGTGATACATTTGGACCCATTGTCAGATAGGTGCTGAAGTGGTGGCTTGCTATTGGTCAAAGATAGTGATTTGGAATGTTATCAGGTGGGCTCGGTATCTCAGTCTAAGGATTTGAGATCGATGGCTAGTGTAAAAGTGCATGGAATATTTTAAGGTTATGAGATCATGCGCCAGCCATCTAATCTCCCAGTGTATTAAGGTCGACAATAGGTGGGTCCAATATGCCACGTGGTGATGATGTGCTCAATTTTCATTGGTCCACGATGTGATATAGTGGTAGTTGTCAGTGGGACTTGGTTTTCAAATTTGTCAGAGGGTCCTAACATTGTCAGAAAATCAATGACGGGTGCATGATCCTATGGGATGTGTCAGAGGTTTAAGATCATGTGACTACCATCGATTCTACCTTTTTCAAAGGAGATAAAGTGCGTGCAGGTCCACAAGATCATGTGGTTGTCATTATACCACTGGGACAAGTTGATCAATTTTTAAGGTCAGTGGTATAGTGATAGCCGTTGATTTTACTTTTCTCAAGTGGCAGTATTAAAGCTGGTCCACATGCCAGGTGTGCTTATTTGTCATTATCTGATTGGTCCATGTTGTGTGACTACACATGTTGTTAGTGGGGCTATATTTTTCAAGTTTCAGTAGTTCTGACAATGACATAGCATCTACGGTCGGCGTATAGTCTGATGGGTTTTCTCTGACACATGCGAAGATGCGACAATCGTCGATCTTCTTAAAGGTGGGCCTAGGTTTTGGTCTGATGTTTTAGTGGTCCTGACAAAGTATTTAGTGGTCCTGATAAATTTTTAGAGGTTTCTCTTATTTGCGTGGAAGGGTGGTAGTAATCTAAGTGTTTTGGCAATTTGGTGAACAAGCATTCATGTTGTTGCTAAATAAATTGGCGGAGGTAAAAAGTGTTCCATGAACTGGCGAAACTCTTCAGTCGCCAGTTCGCCAGATATAGCTGGGATAAGTTAAATTCCTTTGGTCACCAGTTCGTAGGGCTAAGTGGTGAGTTAGTATTTCATTTTATGAATAAGAAAAGACTTTTGTTGCATGGTCACCAAATGTAACCAGGATTCCTATGAGGTAAATCACAAAGCCTGCGAAATATAGAGATCAGACAGTCATGACTTAAAGTTGATCTCAGTTTGAATGATGACCACCGATTTGCTGCTAGAACCATGAAAGTAACCATTGTAGTTCAAATTCAAATTTTTGAGGGTTTCTCAGTGACAGAAAGGACTGGTTTTTAATGTTTTAGTGGCTAGATTTGATTAGTTTGGTGGTGTCGATTGTTGTAGTGTGGTCCAGCGAGTATGATGATTGACTGCAGGGAGTTTTATGCCATGGGGAGAATGAATAAATGGTGCTCGAGGCATGTTGTAGGGGTCAAATTAGATGAATTTGTAAGATTTTCATGATCTTTAGTACATTTCCAGAAGAATTACCATAAGTGAAGATTGAATTGTATTAATTTCTAATTTGTTTGAATTGTTTGGTGGGTGGAAACCCTAACCCTTACCTTGGTTATTCGTAGCTTGTTGCATCCTAACCTATTTGGGATTCCAAGGCAACCAGTGGTATATAATGTTGAATTTTTGATTTTGTAGATGTTCCATTTTCGAAGTTCAAAATCAGTCCTGAGTTTCTGGTCCCAGGGTTTTGTAATAGTTTTTTGACTGAGTGTTTGTTAATGAAAGAAGAAAGTTGCATGTCTAAGCTATAATTTGCAACAAGGCTATCTTGTGATTCATTGTATACATAGAAGGAATTCATCATACTTAATACAAATATCTGATTCTTATCTCTCCTTTGTGTCAAGTCAAGTAACCTTTGAGTTTTCTAGCTCATTACATATTGTTTTTATGTATGTATCTTCATTTTTGAGTTCTAATCTAGGATTGGATTAAAATATGCTCTAGGTGGGATATGGGTTTTCCCTTGTCTATGTAAGGATGTCTTGCAAGCAGTAAAGATTAGGATCAATGTATTTATGGCTATGAATTCTAAGGTTTTCTCAAATTTGTGTGTCTTTGTGTCTAAGAAATCTTGCCCAATGGATGAGGCACTGGCCTAAATGAGTATTTCTCTTGTTAACTTATATTGATTGAGATTATTACATTCCAAATCTTAAAATCAATAGCCTTTCTAAGCTTTAAGTAGTTGGTTGTGTGGTTGTGTTACCCAATAGTAATGGAGAGTCAATGAATGTGAGGTTAGCATTTAGTACTTTCTTACTATCAATCTGTTGTTTAGACCCAGTCTTTGGTGTGAGAAGTATAGTTTTTACTGGGTTAGGTGCACCTGCCTTGGTTTTGCAAAGCTAGAAGTGAAGAGGGCAGTCTTGTCCCTATAGTTGGTCCAGTTACCCTAAGATCCTTATACATTTTGGAACTAACCAATCCTAAAATCAACCTGAGGGTATATTGGCAGCCTAAGAACATAAGGGTCCATTTTGAACACCAACAAGAGAATTAAATTCCAATTAAGCCTTAACCCCTAGAAATAGACCTAGATTTAATATAATTTAAGAGTTTACTGTTCTAAAATTTGAAATAGCCGACTCGAAAGTGGAAAATAAAACTTTCAAAAGCCCAACATCTGAAAACTTTCAAGATTTGAAATTTGGACCCAGAATCAGGGTTGAGGTCAACTCTGACCTAGGTTAGGGTCGAGGTTGACCTTGACCCTAAGGTCAAGAATCTCATATCCTTAGGATAAGGTGCCAGAAAAAGGTTGGAGAAAGGTGAGGAGAGAAGCAGAATAGGGGGAAAAAGCCAGATCTAGTCAAAGACCCACTCAAGGTGCTTGACATGACCCCATACCACTTACTTAGAGGGCTAAACTGATCCAAAATGGAAGTGCTTACATTTTCCGATGATACAGATACCAATTGAAGTGGAAAATTATATAGAAGGAGAGTTGTATAAGAAAATATATGCCAGATGGAAATATGCTATTATTGCTGAAAAGGAGATGATAGAGAGATAATTGGAAATCACAGTACCAAACATTACAAAGTGTAGACACCTAAAAATCCTTTAGAAAATAAAGTATTTTTATTTTCTGAAAAACCCCTGACGACATCATCATTTGTTAATTAATTAATTAATTAATTAATTAATTTATTTTTATGCCATTAAATCCCTTTACCTTAATTAAAAATATTTAATTAAGAAATCCCTCCCAAAAATGTTTAAATCTTATTTAAACATTATTTCCCTATTTATTAATTATTTTAATTAATAAATTGACCAAAAATCCCAAAATAAATAATTTAATTTATTTTTTTCCCAAAACCTTGCCAAATTCCTAAAGACCACTAACCTCTTCTAGAATCTTCTAATCCCTCTTTAATTTCGATTAAAGGCTAATCCCATCATTTCCTAACCCTAATCCCAACTCAAAATATTTAATTAAGATTAAATATTAATCCTCAATCCCTAAATTACCCTAGGAAAACTCTAGACTCTTCTAGAACTTTCCTAATCCTTCCCTAAACCCATTTAGGGGAAATTACCTACTTTCCCTAAGCTAATCTAAGTCTCCTTTGACTCCTAGTCAAACCCTTCCCCTAATGAGCCTCAAACTCATTAAAGCCTTTGAGATAAATAAATCTTTATTTATCTCCTAAATTCCTATTATCCCTAGAAAAGCCTAGACTCTTCTAGAAAGTCTTCATCCTTATCCCCTTGAATCAAACCCTAACCTTACCCCAAACCCTAACCTATCCTCCTAACCCAACCCCTTAGGAAATCCTATAAATACTCTCATTTCTAAGAGCAATCCATCCACTTTTATTTTCAAGTAATAGTAATCTTATAATGCCATTTTCATGTTAGATCATAGCTTAAAATCAACTAACTATTAGATTTCATTGTTTTCTTCAAGCTTTTTAGTACATCATAGCTTAGCAATAATGGATTAACATAGTTTCTTTCATTAGCATCAAATCTCCATTAAAGCATTTTTGAGTTTCTTGAGGCCTTAGGGGGAAAATCAGGTGTTCTATACCTATTTTGTGCCATTTTGGGGGTTTTCATGAGTCTCAATCCATCTTAGAATGCATTTGAATATTCTCCAAGTGCTTAGAGAGCACACCCACATCCCCTTAAGCAAGAACAAATCAAACAGTGCATGGGCGCATCTGTTTTAGCTCAATCTGAGGTGGCTTAGCTTAGATGTTCTTGTTTTGGATTGATTTTATGTTAGATTAGAACTTAACGTTTGACTGATTTGAGCCTTTCAAAATAGATACAGATTCAAAATAGATACAGATTAGCCTTGCTCACACAAAGAAATAAAAAAGATACACTTAATGAATACTCAACAAGATTTCTGGTGAAAGGAAGAGCACTAAGCAGAATGGTCGATCAATTGTAGGAAGTACAAAATGATACTAATGATCTTTGGAGGAAGATCTTTTCCATTGACCAACTAACAATCGAAGGTATAAAAGATGAAGAGGATAAATACAAGCCAGTTGGATTGATAACAAACAAGAAAGAAATAATCATAGAAGACATTACCAAGGAAGAACCTAATGAAATAGTAAAAGAAGATGAAAATGTAATGGCAACCGAGGCCATAGATACCGAAGTCATTGATATAGATGATTTGACTACTACAAGGTTACTAACAAAAGAGCCTGTAATCATACAAGCAATGGACTTTCCAGAGATAGAGGTAAATACTGCTACTACACCTATAGATGTTGAGACTCCTACTGAGCCAACAAAAGAAAATGAACCAAAAGAGATCAAAGAGAAGACTATAGAGAAAAATTCTACTCAAGGTTAGAATAGAGAGTCGGTGACCCCCACTAAGATGATAGGTTAGTAGGAACAAGAAAAGGAAAAAGAATAGGTAAAAGAGACAGAAAAGGTAGAAGAAAAGAAAGAGGAAACACAAGAAAAGGCATAAGAAATAAAAGAGAAGAAATAAGACAAGAAACTAGAAGAAAAAAAGAAGGAGAAAGAAGAAAAATGATGAAACTTCAACCTATGTGTGTGAGTTTGTGACCTGCAACACAACACTTCAATAGGATATTAACATCACTTGTTAGAGGAAAATGAAGATTCAATTGAAAATGCTAACGAGCAAAAGCATCCTATTGCTCTCTAATTAATGTGAGTATGAAATAGGGGTTAGTTGTTCTTAGATTTAACCCTTAAAATAGTGACAATCTACACTAAAATGAGAGATTCAAAATGCATGTAAACAACCTAAATGAGAGCATGAAATCCTAATTTCTTCCATTAAAACCCAAATTGAAGTGTTTTCTACTTAATAAAAGCTTGAAATCATGGAAAACAACTATCAATCCAAGCATTAGTTCACAAATTCTCCAAAGCATGAGAGTTCATAATCATGGATCATGAAGCCTCAAATCCATGAGCAAATGAGAGTCTAAACATTAAGATTGGAAGCAATTAGCAATGTGTCAAAGAAGCCTTTCAAAAACCTAAAGGAGCTAGAAGAAGAAGGAAAGCCTTTGAAAGCTCTCTTTTACAAGATTTGGAAGAGAATCAGTGGTCGAGATGCATCCATGAGGAGTGGTTGAGATGTATCTTGGCTTGATCCTTGATCCATGTGCAAGCTCCTTGTTTTAAGTTGTGTTTGTTGTGTTTGTTTGATCTAGGAGATATTTATGCATTTTTCATAATTAATAACTCTAGCCTTTGCTTTTGATGGGGTTTAAGTAATTAAATAGGCCTAGAGTTAATAACCTTGATTTTTGCTTGAACTTTAGTGATAAGTGCTTGATTTAGAAATTGATGGGGTTTAATGAATTTTTGAGAATTTATACTACTAATCAGAGATCAAATTAGCATAATTAAAGTTACATACCAAATTAAGGGCAAATAGGGCCCTAGGTTCTGTTAGCCCAGTTTTAGGTGATTATATTTGCCCCTCTTTGAATTGCTTTGTGAATAGAACAGGAATTCAAAGAAAATCTTATTCAAAGCGTGATTCAGGAGGTTTACAGAGTTGTGAGAACTACTTTGAAATTGAGAATTCCGAGCCTGATTGAATGAAATCCTACCTAGTTTCCAAAAAGCTGTCAATGCTGAACTTGATTGAATGCAAATTGACAATACCGATTCTGAGCCTTATTAAATGAAAACTGATAAAAGAATTCTGAGCTTGATTGAACAAATTCTTGCTTGGTTTCCAAAAAAGCTATCAATTCTAAACTTGATTGAATGCAAATTGACAATACCGATTTTGAGCTTGATTGAATGAAAACCGATAAAAGAATTTTGAGCTTGATTGAACGAATTCTTGCTTGATTTAGAAACTATCAATTCTGAGCTTGATTGAACAAGAATTGATGATATCAACTCCAAGCTTGATTGAACGAAGGTCAATATGAGATTTGAAAAGAATTTTTAGTTGAAACTAACAGTCTCAACTTGATTGAAGAGAACTGTCATGCCCCTGGTGTTGAAAAATTTGATTCAAAGCATTAGATTTTGGTATGATTATGCCCCCTCGAGACTGAAAGTGGAACGAATTGGAATAAACTGATTAGGGTCAAGTATTACAGTGATTGAATTGACCTCAGGTCAAGCATAGATCGATTAGAAAGAATTTTCAAGCTGTTTAGATCGATTAAAGTGCCCCAGAAGCACTGCTTGACCAAGTTTGACCAAGAATTTGAGAAATCTAACCAAGCTTGACTTGTGCTGAAATGATATCCCAGCATATAAATCTGATTTGCCTTGCCCACTGCATCAGTTTCACACCATTTTGCCCTTGTTTGACTGTGCTTTGACCATTTTGACTTGTGCCCTTTTTTGAATATTAACCTTGCTGCGTAACTCTATTTTTATGGCATTGAGTTGATAAAAATCACCTGTTTCAATTTTGATCCCGAGATTAGGCCTCTATGATGTCTAATGAAGAAAGTCCCTTAAGGCCCCGGGGCTCCCGGGAGGCTTAAATAGGCCAAAAAATTGACTTTTTACTATTCATTTTCACTTTTACCCCTTAGAAATTCACAAAGCTCTGAGTAGACATGGTGTTCCCCATGGAGAAGCATCAATTTGAGAGGGCCAAATGACACGGCCATCCGAGGCATTATGAGGCACCTGTGAGTATTCTATAAATGAACCTTTTCAATTTGAAAATTTTCAATTTCATGCATTTCCATGCATTTTATAGGCCAATTAGTGTTGTGTCACATCCTGTATACGGGATCGCATCATGTCAAACTCATGTCACCTCCTGTATTCCAGATCGCATTTGGTATTTCTTGGATCGCACCCTAATGGATCGTGTCTGGTAAAATTCAAATGTTTTTAGCCAAAGTTTAGGACAGGTTTGCATCCAGTATACTGGATCGCACCCTATATTTCTTGGATCGCACCTCGTATTTCTTGGGTCACACTTGGTTTTATGGTCACATACGGGGTTTCTTAAATTGCATCTGATTTTTTTGGATTTCTTAGTGTAGTTAACTTGTCCTTCTGATCTTTTTGAGCATATTTGCGTCAACTACCTTTGGTCTAACTCTAACATAGTGCCCCTATTTTTTGTTGTGTAGGTCAAGTTCCTGGTTGTATCCTTTAGATCACCATGACCAGCCCAGGTGTTGGCTCTTTGGGATCAGTTGAGTGATGGTGAGCAATAGATCATACAATGTTGCGGTTTATGGAGCTTAGCTGATTTACCTCACATTCAGGTAAATTGAGGTCTTCTCACAGTGCTGGTGGAGTGATGGCATTCAGAGCACAACACCTTCCATTTACTGACTTGTGAGATGACGGTCACCCCTAAGGACATGTGGAGGATTCTGCATTTATACATTATGGGACACCGCATTGAGTATGAGGCCTCTAGACCTGCAGTGATTGTTGATGCGAGGAGACTGTTTAGGGATAATACTATTGATGACCATTATCTGAGTTGGGACCATATGGTCGCCAACTATGCCCCTCTACTTGTATACCTAGCTAGTTTGATAGGAGGCATCATGATGCCAGATAGGGGCCAACATGGTTTTATGTGCGGCTGGTCTCGTGTGATAGGGCAGATGATTCAGAGTCCTGGGAGGTATGCCTAGGGTAGCTGCATACTAGCTCACTTGTATCATGAGGTACATGAGGTGGTTTATCAGTATTCCCACTCCATGACTGTAGGGAGAATTGTATTACAGATCTAGGCATGGGAGCACATCCCTGTGACTCGCCCTATTATTGATAGGCACCGCGACACCGAGTTGCCATATATTTACATGTATGAAGGATTCATTCAGCAACCCCACCTGGGGAAGTTAGAGTACTGGCGCCATCTATTAGATGACATGATTGAGGTAGAGTGGCGACCATACTGTGATTGTGAGGCTTGGCCCTCTGATGTTAGGTAGATGCCCTTTTTCTTTCAGAGTCGATACTTGGTCGGGCGGACCCACTATGTGATTGAGTGGTTTCTAGTTACTCGAGTCTACCGTTAGTATGGATGTGTACAGGGCATTTCATAGGAGACTTGCAGATATGCACACATCAGGAGTGAGGAGGCTCAGTGGGGAGCTAGATTAGTATATGAGATAGCCATTCACGAGATTGCACAGATGCGGGCTGTAGCTTGGGACTATCAAGTTGGTGTCCGTGATGTTGGGGTGACAGATGAGTATCATACCCATTACATGAGGTATCCTTATCCTTGATTCAATGCTCCCGGGGATGCTGTTCCACACATTGAGGATGCTCTTGATTACAATCCTGAGGATGATGTTGCTGGGTGAACTCATGGTGGATGTGGTGGGAGAGATGGAGGCAGATGTGCTGACAAAGGGGGAGGAGATGTAGGTGGAGCCCATAGAGGTAGAGGAGATGGAGGAGGTGGAGGAGATGGAGGAGATGATAGAGGTGGTGGAGGTGGAGTAGTGGGTGGCAGCCGGTGGTAGGCCTTAGGAGGTGACACTAGTCATCGTCAGTAGAGAGTACGGGTCACCCCTCCCCAGAGAGATATAGGACCACTATTGCACAGAGATCAGCACGCACAGAGACCTACTAGAGGAGATCATGATCAGCGACATACACAACAAGATCCTCTAGTAGGTGGTGATGGTGACAGACTTTCATAGTGTGAGCAGGAGAGAGTAGCATTGAGGTTACAGGTGGCTACCCTCATGTCACAGTTATCAGAGAGGGACTCACAGCTAGCACAGATTTGAGCTAAGAGGGATACATAGATAACCCAGCTAAGAGGTGATAGGGATACTTAGTTGGCATAGTTGAGAGTTGAGAGGGATAGGTATGCACATACATCCACCCATCAAGGACAGTGGGCCACATATTACTTCACCTTGTATTGTGCTGTGGTTCCTGCCGCACAGAGAGCTCCATTGTATTCGGTCATTGCTTAGCAATCAAAGGGGGCCATGCCACCACCACCACCACATCATAGAGTAGATGCACCCCCTCCCAATCCTCCTATAGAGGATGAGGGGGTTAGTGGGACATAGACTCCTTATGTTGTATTTCTAGACATCTTGTATTTCATGACATATCCTGTATCTGTACCATTTTTTGTATCATTTGTACTGTTATATCTCCTAGACTCTGTTTCATGCTTTTGATACTTTGTTTCATGCTTTGATATGTTGATACTTTGATTCATTGGTGACCTCTAATAGATACCCTTGCTCATGGACATTTTTGATTATATATTGGTGCTCGTACTGATTCTGCCATTGGTATTCTTTATCTGATGTGTCTCATCTTTCATGCTTTCAATTTCTACACGTGATATATGATGTTTGTCTTATGCTTGAGATTTTTGATGTGATAGTCATGCTTGGTTTAGAGTAGATAAAGTGATGATAAAATGATGTCATAGTACATTTCACTGATATATGCTCATGTTTTTGTTATTTTCAAAGCTTCATGAATGTATGGATGTATGGATGTATGAGATGTATTGTGATAGTATGTATGGACATCTCAATCTTATTTATGTATGAATTGATATAAATGCAAAATGCAAGTGGTTTTATGATATGAAATGATTTATGAATGCAAATGAATATCAATGATTTGTACTCCATCATTTCTTTATTCCATTGCTTATGATTCCATGATGCACTTGGTCAAATGGTTAATATTTAAGTATTTTTAGCTCATACCATGAATGCTTTAGATAGATGTTCAGCTTACATCATTGCTTTTAGAATAAATTTCAATTGATAACATTGCCTCTAATAGTTGAATCCACATTTCAAGCTTATGAAAGACTAAAATGAATGCAGCTAAAGTAAAATGAATGCAATTTAAAATGAACTTCAATGCAACTAAAGACAATGAAATGCATCTAAATGAATCCTAATGAAAATTAACATGACATGCAACTAAAATGAAATGCAATTAATATGAAATGCACCTAGACACCTAGGACAGTCACTGTTTTATTCAAAGCAGGTTGTTTTCATCATAGAGCCTTTGTGTTAGCAGGACCTCTAGATGATAGTACAATTTTCATGAATAAATTTAGAAATTTTGAAAATATGAATACCTCCTCATCATTCACCATGTTGAAAGACAACCTAAACATTAAAGCACCCAGCTATAAATGTTGTCAGTTACTTCCTGATGTATCTTTGTTAGTTGCTAAATAGGCAAGGAAATAGATCCAACCTCACTAAGGCTTTCATAGGAAATAGGTCGAGGTATACATGGCATTCCACTACAAGGTGGAGGCACTTATAAGTAGACACCCATTCCCCATGATCATTGGATTTATTACCACAAATAGAAAACAAAGAAAATGTCATGCCCCCAGTTCTCGTTTCTCTTAGTCCAAAAACATCATCGAGTTGCTCGTGGAAGCATAACTTAGCAAAAATTGATAATAAGAAAAAGAAAGATTCTTTATCCCTTAGCATGTTCATTGTATTTATAGAATATGAACAGACAATTGTGATTATAGCATTGAAAAACACTCTTGATCTATTTTTGTGAACACATGCTTTAAGAATCATTACCAACAATTCATGTCTTCATTGATAAGTGTCTCACCTGTTGTAGTGCTTAGAAACATTGTTTTCATCATGACGCTGCATTAAGAAACACATTTTGAGATCTAGTTGGTGGGTGTTGAGAAACACCATTTGTTGTAGTTTATAGTCCGTTGCAGACAAGGGTGGTATTGAGAAATACCGGTGTTCGTAGTTTATTGTCATTGTAGATGTATCATCGTGTCAGCAAATGTGATTATGAATGTGATCCAATGCCCCCTAGAAAAATAGTTTACCTAGGACCCTAATGTGGATAGATTCCAATCTTAGGAAGGTACAATTTGTCTGAAAGTTCTTTTAGGACTTGGCGCGTCACGAAAGTGACTAGAAAATATATACAAGCTGATATTTACATTGGCCAAATGCGCAAGCGTTGTCTTGATAGATAGAGCGTTGATTACAAGTAGCACCTGTTTACCAGGTTTTCACTACTTGGCCAAAGTTTTATTCTATTTTTGCTATCATGGCACCTGTTTACCAGGTTTTCACCAAGACACTTTTTTCTCTTTTCCATTTTTTTGTTGTTTTTTAAAAAAATTTTTTAAATTTTTTTTGGACTCACCAAGGTGCCTATTGCTAGGTTCTCACCAAGATGGTCATTTTTTAGGACTTTTTCCATTGTTTTTGATTTTTTCAGGATCCATTTTCTCTGTACAGGGGCTTCCTTAAGAATGCTAGGCATAAAACCTTTTCAGATGCAAAGTATTGATAGGATCTAGCAACACATCTCCTTCAGGCATAGCCAACTAATAGGCTCCTGATCCAAATGTTTCTATAATGACAAAGGGACCCAGCCAATTGGGTTCAAATTTTCCCTTTTGTTCTCTGTGTTGTTGGTTTTTTGGATTTTCTCTAAGAACTAGATCCCCAATCTAAAAGCTTCTAGGTTTCACTTTCTTGTTGTATCCTCTTGACATTCTTTTCTGGTAAGCTTTGAGATGATCAAATGCCTATTGTCTGCACTCATCCAACAATTCAAGCTCTTGCAATCAAGAGATTCTATAGTCTTCATCAATGACTAAATGTTTCAATGATACTCTTAGTGATGGAATCTCTACTTCAACTGGTAAAACTGCTTCTGACCCATAAACTAGTGCGAACGGAGTTGCACCAGTTGGAGTTCTTATGCTCATTCTGTAAGCCCATAAGGCTGGATTTATTTTTAAATGCCAATCCTTTCCTGATTTGTTTACTGTCCTATGCAAGATTTTTAGAATGTTCTTATTGGATGCCTTAGCCTGCCCATTACCTTGAGGGTAATAGATTGAGGAGCAATGATGAGTGATTTTAAATTGAAGACACAACTCATCTATGTCTTTGTTCTTGAATTGTCCCCCATTGTTAGTCACAATCGACGAGGGCACACCATAATGGAAAATGATGTAATTCAAGATGAACATTGAAGCTTGTTTTCCTATTGCATTGGATAATGGGATAGCTTCCACCCATTTTATGAAATATTCAGTTGTGGTGATGATGTATTTGTGTCCACCTAATGAATTGGGATAGATCTGACCAACCAAATCAAAGGCCCATTGCTGAAAAGGCCAATGTGTTATAAAGGGAATCAACTCTCTAGCTAGTGCATGTATGAGGTTACCATGAATCTGGCATTTCTTACAAGTTTTTGCAAAATGAATAGCATCCTTTTCCATGGTGGGCCAATAGTATCCAACCCTGAAGAGTTTCTTGGCTAATGAAAAACCATTTGAGTGTGATCCACACACACGTTCATGAACTTCTTTTAATACATGATTAGACTCTTCATGTTCTAAACAGCTAAGAAACGTGCCATCTAGACTACGTCTAAACAAGTCATTAGCGATGATCACATAGCAAGATGCTACTCTTATAAGGGATCTTTTTTCATTTCTAGAATAGCCTTCAGGAATGATTTGGTCTATGAGATAAGAATAGATAGAGGCATATATGGACAACACTTGAGTTTGAAGGGCATAGACAATTTGACATGCAGGGGAATCATAAGCTGGAAAAGGGAGTTCTTCCACCAGGAAGTCATAGTGAAATTGGTGTTCTTCCAATTGTAACATAGATGCTAAAGTAGCCATCACATCAGCTACTCTATTTTCTGACCTTGGGATCTATTGAAAAGTGATGAAGACAAAGTACTTTTTCATATCATCCACCATTGTTTTGTAGGGCATAAGCTTTTCATCCTTAGTTTGATAATCACCATTTACTTGATGGATGATGAGCTGTGAATCCCCATAGATGTGTAATTCAATGATTTTCCACTCTATTACAAGCTTGAGCCCATTCACAAGAGCTTCATATTTTTCCATATTGTTGGTGCATGAAAATATCATCTTATAAGATTTTATACCCTTGTGGTGTAATGAATAAGCAACCAGCTCCTGATCCTTGTTGTGTGAAGGACCCATCAAAGTACATTTTCTAGGGGTGTTCTATTAGATGCATAATTGATTCATCTAGAAATTCTATTAGTAATGGCTTATTATCAGTCAACGACGTCTCAGCAAGTTGATCAGCAATCACCCACCCTTTAATAGCCTTCCTATCCACATATTCAATATCAAACTCACTTAGGATCAAAACCCACTTAGCCAGTCTACCTATAAGCATTGCTTTATTCAATAGGTACTTGAGTGGATCAATTTTAGCCATTAGTTTCACCTTGTGTGCTAGCATATAGTGTCTCAATTTCTGAGATGCAAACACTACTGCTAAGCATGCCTTTTCTATCATTGAATAGTTTAGCTCATATGTGACCAATGTTCTACTGATGTAATATATGGCTCGTTCCTTTTTGGTCTCATGTTCTTATGCGAGGAGCACACCTAGTGATGTGTCTATAGCTAATATGTAGAGCAACAAAGGTTTTCCATAAATTGGCACCATTAGAATTGGAGGAGTCATCAAATAGTTCTTAACTTGGGAAAAATTCTCCTCACACTGTGCATCCCAAGTAAATGTGGTTCCTTTCCTCATCAACTTTGTGAAAGGTTGTGCTTTATTATCCAACTGAGATATGAACCATCTTATAGATTGTAGCTTGCTTTGTAAGGTTCTCATCTGACTAATATTCTTTGGCGGTTTCATGTCTAGGATTGCTTTCACCTTTGCGAGATCCACCTCAATTCCCTTAGCCAAAACTATAAATCCTAAGAGTTTTCTAGATGATACGCCAAATGCACATTTCTTAGGATTAAGTCTTAATTGGAACTGTTCCATTCAATCAAAGATTCTCCTTAGATCCTCTATGTGTGTAGACCTCATCTTTGATTTTGCCAAAGTATCATCAACATAGTCTTCCATATTCTTGTGCATTATGTCATGGAAGATTGTGGTCATTGCTCTCTGATATGTGGCACCTACATTTTAAAGACCAAACGGCATCACATTCCAATAGTATATACCCCATGCACAAGTGAATGCTATTTTCTCTTGGTCCTCAGGAGCAATTTTGATTTGATTATATCTTGAAAATCCATCCATTAGAGAGTACATCTCATAGCCTATTGTTAAGTCCACAATCATGTCTATGTTTGGGAGTGGAAAATCATCTTTAGGATAGGCTTTGTTGAGATCCCTAAAACCTGTGCACACCCTTATTGATTTGTCTGCCTTTGAAATAGGAACTATATTGGAGATCCACTCTGCATAATCAATTGCTCTAATGAATCCAACCTTCAATAATTTTTCCAGTTCTACTTTCACTAGTAATGCCACATGTGGATTCATTTTTCTAAGTTTTTGCTTGATAGGTTTCACATCTGGTGAAATAGACAAGTGGTGCATAATCAAATTTGTATCCAATCCAGTCATATCTAAGTAAGACCAGGTGAAGTTGATCTTCTTTGCTTTGAAGAAATTGGTGAATTGGATTTTATCATCTTCTGTCAATGATTGAGCTATGTGAATTAACTGAGGGTTTTCTACTGTTCCCAAATTAATGGGTTGTGTTGGTTCAATCAAAACTAAGGACCATTCTTGGAAATGATTTGGGAGGATATCAAGCATCCCATCCTTTGGTGCCCCAAGGGGGTTTTCACCATTGGATGCATCTTTTTCTTTTTCTCTTTTAGGATCTGATACTACCACTAAGTGGTTTTCACCATCAGATCTCTTGTTCATTTTCTTTTTATTTTTGAGACTAAGAAACTTGATATCCTCCTCAATCATTATTTCACTCATTGCACTGGTGGAATAATGGAATGGTTCACAAGCATTAAGATAGCAGGCTATGGAATAGTCATTGTCAAAGGATAACAAGCTTGTGTCTATGGATTCATCCCAGTCTATCAAGTCAAGATCTATTAAGGACAAAGATACAATAGGTTCAAGAGACAACACCGCATTGTTATCATCTCTTATAACTTGAAAAACATCATCTATTAAGTTTGCTTCTCGATAGGTGTTAGGATTATTAGAGTCAGATTTGTTATTATTAGAGTTTATGTTAATGTTATATGGATCTAACTCTAGTGATCTAACGTTAGAACTTTCTCCTTCTTCCATCAAGACTCTAGGAGCAAACTTGTGTATCACATCTATTTCTATGTCCATGGTTGCATCAGAAAGGACATCCCATTCATACTCATGTGAATCCACCTGGCTGTAATCCGAGACTCCCAAAAAGTTGGCAATAGTCATAGGCACCTCATTTTCTTCATCAGCATGATTCACTTCTTCTTGCAATGGTTCTTGTGGATTCATTGCTTCAGGCTCTTGTTCTTCATCAGGCTCATCTTCTTTTTCTCCTTCTGATTCTTGTCTAATACTTGAACCAAGGAACGTAGCCTCTGGATCTCCTTATAAAAGTAACAACCTTTGATAAGGAATGGGCTGTCCTACTACTTCTTCTTCATCATCTGAATCTCCTGATGTATCAAATACTGGACCTTTTCCTATTGTAGGGTGAAATCTAGCTTCTCCGAAGCCTATTCCAGTCTTGTCTTTAGGATTTTGGAAATCCATGTGTAGGGGTTCCACTAGTCCTTGGTTATTTTGTCCCAACGGTCCTTTTCCTTTGTACCCCATTTGTTTTGTAAAGTCATATCCTTTCCTGTATTTTCTCGAAGAGATCTCAACATGTTTCACATTCCCATTTGCTTCAGGTTCTTTGTAAAGCCATTGCAAGACAACATTTTCTTCATTCTCTTCTTCTAAGGATATTTTTGCTTTTACCATTCCAGTTCCTTCATGTATAGTTAAAGCATTTCCATTTGAAGGTGTAGATGTAGATGAGGGCATTCCTTGTGTCCTAGGAGATATAGGTAGATTTGTCAAAGATGTTGTAGGATCTATTTTGTACTCTCCCATGCTAGTTTCTTGGATATTGATCTTCTAAGAAAAGCTTCTCAAGACCATGTCCTTAGATGTTTCTATCTTGGGAGACCCTTCCTTGTTATGGGGAACCATGCTTTCAGTTTGTTTGAGGTTATTACAAGTATGTGTGGTATCTGTTGGAATAGTCACCTCCACTCCATTATGAGGAAACTTTAGGCATTGATGATATGTAGAAGGCACTACCTACATTGAATGTATCCACGGTCTTCCAAGAAGAATGTTGTAAGTAAGGGGTAAATCAAGAACTTGACAAAGAACATCTTGCTCTACTGGCCCTACTATGATGGGTAAGACAACCAATCCTTTGGAGGATCTCTCTTCCTCATCATATGCCTTGATTGTTATCTTTCTCCTAGGATCAATTGCATGCTCAGAGAAACCTAGTTGTTGTACCAAGTTGTAAGTACATATGTTCAAACCAGCACCCCCATCTATCAAGACACGCTTGACTCGGTGTTTATGAATAAGAACTTCTAAATGAAGGGGTTGATTATGTGGTTGATTTGTCAACTTGTCATCCTCTTCTGAAAAAGATAGGTAATGTGGTGAACTCATGTGGCCAACCATGGCCTGGAATCTATCCACATCTAAGTCTTTTGGTACATGTGTGCTTAATAAAGCATGATCAAGAATCTCCTTATGACTAGGAGAAATTTTCAATAATTCTAGGATAGATATCTGTGCAGGTGTCTTTTGCAATTGTTCCACAAGATTGAATTTTGGAGAGGGAACTACTTGTTTAGAAGTTGTTGCTGTTGTAGGTGGTGTGTTAGATGCTGAAACACCTTTAAGAGTAAATTTTGCTTGGCTTTGTGTTACGACATTGGTAGATTCAATTTTTCTCTTCACCCCTTTGAGAGTGATCATGTTGATGGAATAGTCACATGGTTCCATCATGTTGATTACATTGTCACTATTAGTGTACGTGTAGTGAACATTATTGTTTTTAGAAGTTTCTCCTTTTTCATAGCTTGGTAGCGGGGTTTGAAATGCCTTGTGATCATTATTTGTGTGATGTCCATCTACCTTAACCTTCCCTTGTTCAATAAGATCCTAAATAACATGTCTCAATTTTAAGCAATTATTAGTGGTGTGTCCTTTATTATGATGGTAATCGCAATAGTCATTATCATTCCACCACTTAGGTTTATCTTCTGGATCCCAAGGTTTACCTGGTTCAGGGATTGTAATAATGTTATTGTCCATAAGAGATTTCATAATCAATTCCAAGGTATCTCCCAATGGAGTAAATGTTCTCCTAGGGCATGGTGCCCAAGGTTCTCTTCGAGATTTGCTGAAAGTATTGTTCATCTTTGGAGTCTCAGTAGGAGTCGGACTCTTGTTTGCTTGAAGACTTGTGGTTAGATTAAAAGCCTCTAGTTTGGGTTTTGAATTAGGAGCATCAACCACTCCATAATTAACCACATTTTTGTTCTTGTTTGCATATTTGTACTTGTCTTTAGTGGTATAAGACTTGTCTCTATGTTCCTTGTGAATAGTAATTTCACCTTTCTTGATTAGAACTTCCTCTATCTTGAGAGCATTATCAATCATTTTGTCAAAGCTTGGTGGTCCTTGTAATTGAATTGGGAAATTCATTTCTGGGACCAAATTGTTAACAAAAATGTCCATTTTTTCATTTTCAGGAATCTCTCTAGCGTATCATGCAAATATCTTTCTCCATCGTTGTAGGAAACTCAAGAATGACTCTCCCATTTTCTGTTTAGTATTGCACAAATCCAACATGGTGATGGTGTGTTGGATGTTGTAGGAGTAGTGTTGTATGAATTTTTGCACCAACTCATCAAATGTCTTGATTCCAATAGGCAATTTGGAAAACCATTCTATAGATTGTCCACCTCGGCTTCATGGAAATAGCCTCATAAGGTATGTTTGATCATGCATGAACTCCATACTAGTTGTACAAAATTCCCTCACATGATCTTGAGGGTCAGAATCTTCCATGTACTTGTCATATTTTGGTATCGTAACATTCTTAGGAAATGGAATCATTGTGAGTCCTTTATCAAAAGGGAATAGACATATGTGTTCCAAAGAATATTGTTGTTTTGGTTTATCCTTTGCATCCTTGAGTTCTTGAATTTCTGCTTTCATAGCTAGGAATTGTCTATTTAGGATTGACATAGGACTTATATCCACCTTTTGTTTGAGTTGTTCCACATCATAGTCTTTGGGTAATTTCACACCTCGAGAAGCGAGCTCTAAGAAGTATTTTTCTTTGTTTTCTTCCAAGGCTCTTTCAAGTATTTTGTGAAATCTTTTGCTGCTCAAAGCTCTATTGTATTCCTTTTCCATAGGGTCCACATCATCATCAACCATATCATCCTCATCATCATCATCATCATATTGGGCTTTTAGTTTTTGTTCCTCATGTTCTGTTTCTTCATTTTGTGCATGAAATCTTTCATCCCATCGGTATTCCTTTTGATCATCCATGTTTGTAGATTTGGGTATTGTTGTATGAGTAGTATTAGGTGTAGCACCATGTAATGGATTAGGTTCTAAGTTTCTCCTATTTCCAATGTGAATTTAGGTTTTCTTCCGAAGAACGAGTTTGTTTTCAAATCGTAAGTCTTGTTTCTAGTAAGAACCATGCAGTCTGGATTGAGTAACCAATGAAAGTCTTGTGTTTAAAAGGCGGGTTTGATAATTTTGCAATGTCTGATTGTGAATTCAAGGATGCAAAAGTGCATTTGAAATGTTTCTATGGATCCAACATCAAATGGGGTTAGAATGCCCTACTTATGAGTTGGGAATTAAAGTACAAGTGGACTTGAAAGTTTCAGCATCAATAGGGTGTCAAAGTGCCCTGTTTATGAGCTAAGAACTTATTTGTGACTGATTGGGTTAACTGACTTCACAAGGAGACAAAGTAGATTCAGACTATGTAAGGTAACAATATACTCTCAAAGATAACTCATTTTTTACATCAGATGACTGTGTTTTAGCAACAGGAACCTATTAATTGACCAAATGAGTATCTGGAAATGTGAAAATTTTTCTTCTGGGATGTACGAAAATGCTCCCTATCCTAGATGTGATCCTAAACAGTGACTGGAAAACAATTTGGAACACCAGATGTGATCCTATATTTACAGTATATGACTCAAGAAATGTTGTGGTTACCAAATGCAACTCAAGAAATGGTGTAGATACTAGAAGTGACTCTATTTTGAACATATATGATCTGGGATATGGGGTGCGATGTAGGAATACTGGATGCGATCTTATGATGACCAAGATTTTGCAATTTCAGTGTTTCTCAGAAAATGTGTCATATCTGTCAGATTCCAGTGACTGTTAGGTGTTTGTAAGTGCTTGAAAAATGCTGTGTGCTTGTTCATTTGGGGGAAATTAATTGAGTTTGTATTTAAGACACATTAAGCAATTGTTTTTAGAGAAAACACACCTTACCTTCCTTATACTAGGTAGAGATTGAAACCACTTGTTCACTGACTTAGGAACACACCCAAAGACTCCTTAGAATATTGTAGTCCAATAACATGCAATGGATATTGGAGGCCATATTTTCCAAGTGTTAACGTCGATGGGGGCTCGATATGGTGAATGTCTTGGGGCAATTACTATTTTCCTCACACAAGTGATAACAACCTTTCGGGGGTGATCCAAGTAGCATCTAACAAAAAGCTTTCAATGAAGGCATCCATTCACAACCATCTCCCATAGTCCCGCAAGCAAGATTGAGGCTATTAACCCTATAGGAACCTAAAAGTGTGTAGTCTCGAGAAGCGAGATTAAAGTGGCTCTACTCTACACCAAATCCAAGTCAGTCATTGGGATTGATCAACAATCTCCCAAGACAAGATGAATCATGTCTCCCAAGGCTTTAACCTCAAAGGAGCGTCAAATTTTATAGTGGGGTGGAAGAGTCAGTGAAAGACTTGTCCCCACTTGGGTCATTCTCGGGAGATTTTTTCCTCAACCAACAGGCCCTCTGAAGGTGTACAATAAAGAAAATAGACAAGAGATAGTAAGCTTAGGATTTCTGGTTCTCCAGGAAGGAGAAGAACATAATCTCCTAACTTATATCACAAGTCCCAAACACATCATGCATAGTAAGAGTTCAATTACTCCAATTTGATGCCAAATGGAAAATCAATTTTTGAGTTTCTATTTTTCCCTCAAGGAGAAAAGAGCATAATCCTCTAGTCGGTTTGCAACTTGATCTCAAATTGTTTTAAGTTCCTAAAAAACAAGAATGAAATTCTTTTGTCAATTTTCTTTAGAGGTAACCTGCATAATGAGCATTAGTAGTCTTTTGTTTCCCTTCTTGGGTCTTGGACAAATGTCCTGCAAACACTTGTTAAGCTGTCAAAATCAATCAAGAACACCAAGATCACCCATTAGCTGATTAGAGGGTTAGAAAACACAAAATCTAAAGATAATACTTGCAAGGAAAAATAATCATGAGAATTTGTTAGTCTTCATTTCTCAACTTAACTCCAAAATATAAGCCAATTTTTGAGTTTCTAATTTTCCCTCAAGGAGAAAAGAGCATAATCCTCTAATTGATTTACAAAATGAGATCAAATTGTCATTAGGTGTTTGAAAACAAAAGCACAATTGTTCATTTATCCTTTAAGAAAATCAAAGACAAAAGTTATTATTTATGAATTTTCTGTCATTTTAAACCTGCAAAACCACAGTCAAGCTGCCAAAAACTAGAGACATCAATAATGCAATTAATCAAGTGTCAGAAAACCCAAAAATGCCACAAAAATTCCCCAGATGTGATCCTAGATTTTCCCTCCAAATTACCAGAAATGACCCTATTTACCAAATACGATCCAATTTTCCAAAAGTGACCTGGATCTGCAAGATGCGATCTTGTATTTCAAATAGGTGCGACCTTGTAACCATATGTGATCATGGAATATGGGATACGATCCAAGAATACCGTATGTAGATGATCTTACCAAATGCGATCCTATGTCAAATTTAGTACGGCGATAATTTGTCTGAAATGTCAAAAAAAATAGAAAATCAAGGGCTCAGCCCCACGGTGGGCGCCAGAAATGTGTGTGAGTTTGTGACTTGCAACACAACACTTCAATAGGATAATAACATCACTTGTTAGAGGAAAATGAAGATTCAATTGAAAATGATAACAAGCAAAAGCATCCTATTGCTCTCTAATTAATGTGAGTATGAAATAGGGGTTAGTTGTTCTCAGATTTAACCCTTAAAATAGTGACAATCTACACTAAAATGAGAGATTCAAAGTGCATGTAAACAACCTAAATGAGAGCATGAAATCTTAATTTCTTCCATTAAAACCAAAATTGAAGTGTTTTCTACTTAATAAAAGCTTGAAATCATGGAAAACAACTATCAATCCAAGCATTAGTTCACAAATTCTCCAAAGCATGAGAGTTCATAATCATGGATCATGAAGCCTCAAATCCATGAGCAAATGAGAGTCTAAACATTAAGATTGGAAGAAATTTGCAATGTGTCAAAGAAGCCTTTCAAAAACCTAAATGAGCTAGAAGAAGAAGGAAAGCCTTTGAAAGCTCTCTTTTACAAGATTTGGAAGAGAATCAGTGGTCAAGATGCATCCATGATGAGTGGTTGAGATGTATCTTGGCTTGATCCTTAATCCATGTGCAAGCCTCCTTGTTTTAAGTTGTGTTTGTTTGATTTAGGAGATATTTATGCATTTTTCATAATTAATAACTCTAGCCTTTGCTTTTGATAGGGTTTAAGTAATTAAATAGGCCTAGAGTTAATAACCTTGATTTTTGCTTGAACTTTAGTGATAAGTGCTTGATTTAGAAATTGATGGGGTTTAATGAATTTTTGAGAATTTATACTAATAATCAGAGATCAAATTAGCATAATTAAAGTTACATACCAAATTAAGGGTAAATAGGGCCCTAGGTTCTGTTAGCCCAGTTTTAGGTGATTACACAACCCAATCAGATGCAAATAAGTAATCAAGTTCAAAGGGCAAGTCCAAGAAAAGAAAAGTTAAAAAATAGGTAGATATAAATGAGGTTATAGTTATACCGAAGGTTTACTCTACTACCATGACCCCCAAGGAACTCTCTGACTTCGGTGACTTGTTGAAGAGAAAAGATGCACAAGACAAGCTCCTAGCCAAAAAATAGAAAACTGAAGTATTGGAGTAGATTAAGAGTATTTTGAATGAGATTTTCCCTGAGGCAACAATCAATGAAAAGGCATATATATATATATATATATATATATATATATATATATATATATATATATATATATATATATATATATATATATATATATATATATATATATATATATATATATATATATATATATATATATATATATATATATATAGTTAGTTAGTTAGTTAGTTAGTTAGTTAGTTAGTTAGTTAAAAGAGCTTGTCAGTCAAATCAATCAGCCTAGAACTGACACAACCGAATATCTGATGAAGGTTCACAAGAAAGATATGGAGATCACTTGGTGATTGAAGAAATTCTTCAATCGGTGGCATTGGACAAGGTAACTCTCTATGAGTTAATAAATGCATTAGAATAAGAATTACAGTCAATTCTTTCTATATTTCAAAATATTTATTTATTTACAAGTTTTACAAAGTAGATAAAGGATAAAGATGAAAATGTGGAAAAATAGCTCACTGAGCTATTATCCAAGATTTCTATCGAACCAAAAAAAATAATTGAATATTATGAGAAGATAAAGAACTTGATTAGAGTTAAATTTGAATTGAGAAAGGAGGAGAACTAGATTAGGATGGATCTCTTAGAACTCCAAATATATTTTCTACCAAACATTGAATCACTGTAGAGGCAAATTTAGAAGGCTAAAGACCTAGTGAGCACACCAAATGTAAGTGCTATGGATAGCATGGTTAGTCTTACAATAGATATCAGTGAGAAGATAATAGTGTTACATACACTATAGGACACCTACAAGGCTTCATTCAAGGATGCAAAAGAGAAGCATAAAGGTTTTTTTGATAAGATCCCCAAACTGGATACAAAGTAAGTTAGTATTTTGGCATTTTTGTCAAAAAGGGGGGAATATATATAAGTAAAAAAGGGGAAATATATACCTAGTAGGAAAAGGGAAATATACAGAAGTTTATGTATATAGTATTGATGTACCAAAATTATTACTTCAGGGGGAGTAATAGGTTTTACTGAGGAAGAGAAATAGACCAAGACAAAATTTTATTTTATGACTTTGAAGATTTTGAAGGTTTTTAACAAACATACCAAACTAATGCCAAAGGGGGAGATTGATACTCCTAAGAGTTAATTTTTTTGTCAATAGTTATAAGGAAGTTATTGTGTTTTTCAAAGCCATTCGATAAGAAAGAAAAGATGAGTCGGTAAGGCAAAGAAAGCATTTGGTAAAAGGAATAAGTAAACAAGGAATTTCGGTAAAGAGAAAGCAAGTATAGGCACTGAGTAAGGCATAATCGAGCACCAAAAACCAAGCTTTACCAGGTACCTAAATGAGAAGGGAACTCAGTTACTGAGTTAAATGAAACCTATTACCAAGTAGAATAGGCCGACACCAGAAGATTTCTAAGTACATTGAACCTGAACACCAATTAGAAAATGGTTTACCAATCTCGAGGAGATCGTATAATAGAACATTGGAGATTGAAATATAATAATTACATATGATTACAAGGTTATTTAAGCCAATGAGAATTAAGGATGAAATATGCATTGGAAGTGCACCCAATTCTAGCACCTCTTGTAATGAAGATTCTATAACTTCTAGCACCGCCTAAATTTTGTATATAAGAAGTTCAGAGTATGAAGATCAAAGAAGAGAAGGCATATGTATGTGTGAAGAGAAATTTGAAATTGTGGATCAGAGTAGAAGGTAAATGTATAGTGAAGCTACTGAGTAAAAGAGTATTGAGGAAGAATCATAGATTCAAAGCTACTTAGTAATGAATTGATTAGTGTAATGGATACATAGTTTGAGGTAATGAATTGATGAGCATATAGAGTCTGAATAGCATTTGTTGATGCAAATTTTAAAAACATTTTGTTATTATTGATTAAGGAGTAATTAGATTTTTTAAAGTCTCTTAATTGAGAAGATCCTAACATATATTAATTGTAAATCCTTTAACCAGGTACAATTCTTAGATTAAAGTTATGAAATCTCTTAATAGAGTAGACTTAGCAATCTTTAGAACTCTTAATCGGGTTAATACCTTTAACAGGGTAAGCTATCAAAAATAGCTAAGCATTGTAGCTCTAACTGAGAAAATTTATTCCATAGTAGTGAAGCCTTGTGGGTGTCATCCCCACCGTAGTTTTTATCCTCTAACAAGGATTTATGCAATACCAAAATAATTGTATTATGTATTAATTACATGTTTTATTTATTTTCACGTGATACATGCAAATGTTAAGTAATCAGTAAATGAATGTGAAGGAAGTTTAGAAAAGTTTAAAAGTGTTTTGAAGTACTGATTTAGCCCTCCCCTCTCAACACTTACCTTTCCACACCTGAATTCAACAATCCACAACACACAACAATTTTTTTTTTTATCGTGGCCGAAACCCAGATTAGGGTGAAAACCATGGTGGGGATGAAACACACAATAAGATTAATACATTGTTATAAGTACATGATTATTACAATTATGGAATGTACATGTATTTAGGAACACTTCCTAGAGCTCTCTTCTCATAAAAATCCTTGGGCTACAACCCTAAGGAGGACTTTCACCGTACAAACACAACTCAGACTACAATCTAATGAATTTATGAACTATATTGTAGCATCTAATTATACCTTAGTTATTTCCATTGAACTAAAATCAAATCTTTGTTTTAATTCTCTATAACTCCTTCAGATGATAAATTCAAACTTCACTAGATTTGCACAACTGCTTCACAAGAAATCCCTAGCATCTGTGATCAATCCTTCTAAAGCACAACCACATCTGCACTCATAATTTTTCCCTATATCCTTAAATAATTCATCAACCACATTCAAAAAAACTTAACTTTCAAATTTCATTTTACAACACCAAAATAAATGACCTTGATCAAAGTATGTCCCCCAAACATAACTTATATCCTTCATAATCACCACCATAAAATGTTTTACTGATCACCCATAAAATCTTTTACCAATTTCTTGACATGTCGGTCAAGATCACAAGAACACCTCCTATAACTGGGAAAATTCTTCAAATCTTATCACCTTGATCAATTTGAACTACCAACTCATTAGGCACATAATTCAAGAACATCCTTAGGCATCATGAAGAACAAATAAACATCTGACCCTCCCAAAACATCTGATTCTATCCTCATTACTTGCCACCCATAAAAAATAATGATCTATTCAGTTGAAAGACTTGTAAATGCCTTGAGAACATTCAGAATCATTATCCCTTTGAACTGTAGACACATCTCCATGTCCTTAAGATATTCCTAGATTTTCAACCAAATATCTCACCTTGAACATGTGCACAAAACCAAACTATACAACTCTATTATACTGACAAACAATAAAGTAGTCAGTCACCTTTTTTGATCTCATAACTTACTCAAATCATCATCTCAACACCTGTGATTTGACATGGAGCTAGTAAAAAATCTATATATCATTCTCTGAGGTGCACAACTCCTCATCTTTAGTATCCTCTCCTCACCATACCTTTGAACATACAGTTCCTTTGGCAAAACTGCATAATAAATATGTTGACAACAATTCCAACACATCAAAATTTCCAACAACTTGAACCTTCAAATTGACACTTAACTCTATTTTTCTTGCATCTCACTAGATAAGGTGGAATCAAATTGGACTTCTCTCAAAGAATCAATAATTTCTCTAGAGCTCGGCACTTTATACTTGAAAGATGCTAAACTTCCACTAACTATTGAGCTACTTGATGCTAAGGCAAAAAAGGAGGTCCCCATTTGTAATGGGGTGATGGTGTGAAAAGCTTAAAACAAAGAGGGGTGTGGGTACCATTAAGGATTGTGGTGGATATCCAATGTGGCTAAAAGAGGTTATGAAGATAGGATCAAGGTGAAATCTTCATCCCAATTTCGGTTAATGAGGTGGCAGTTGATTTCTATGGCTTCCATAAGCTTCCTCTTGAAATAGTCATCCTCGTTGGACAAGATTTGAGTATTTCTTTAGATAGATATGATGCTCAGTAAAGAACAAGTATTCAGGTAAAGTATATTTATGGACCCTATCATGCTTGATGTATGTACTTTTCTCTTTGATTCTGGTGTTGAAAGAGCCGTGCACCCTATATAGATAAAATTGACTTCTCTTTCAACACCAGAATCAAAGAGCACAATTCTAAAATCAAGCATAATAGGGTCCAAAAATCTGTCCTAGCTAAACATTCTTTATCTACCAAAAATTATTTTTGTGTAGTTTGTTAATCTCTATTGAGCATTCAAGGTTATCATTAGTATCAAAGGCTATCAAAGAGATCGGTCAGACACTTACATTGAGTTAGTCGATAACCAGAAGCAAGATAGACTAGTTGATAAAGCTTACACACTGAGCACTATACAGTTTACCGAGCATCAGCAGACACTGACACCAACAGATAGTAAACACTGAGCGTCATAGTATACATCAAGAAATTTACACAGTGTTTACCGAGGATTTCAGGAAACAACATAGTAATAAAAAATGGCACATTCTTCTATGCAAATGGTTACAACAGATCATAAAATGGTTTACCAAGATTGAGGAACATTTATTGTAAAAAATACTCATTAAATGTAATGTATATCTTATTGTAATATTTGATCTAGGATATTTTACACCATAGATCTTAGGGTTATGATTTTGTATTGTAACCTAATTTTGTTAAAGCGGTAAAAATAGAACACTATATATTTGTGTGTTTGCATCAGTTTTGGTGTGAACTAATATATGAATCAGTGAGCACTTGAAGCTATTGCCTAACTTCAAGTCAATAAATTAATAGAGTAGAACAAAGTACAGAGGTTATCAGATTAGCAGAATCAGAGAAGGCTACCGAGCAGATTCAGAGTAGAGATTCATCACAGTTAAGGTGATATTTTATGAGCACTTATAGATCTATTTCAGACAATTGAGTTTTCAACTAGCAGATAATTTCCTATTGCTTTCTGAAAATTGTAATAGAGTTTTGGATAAATCTCTTAACCGAGTAGACTTAATAGTCTTATGTAAATCTCTTAACTGAGTGCACACTTCATCAGTGTTGTTAAAATCCTATAACTAGGTAGATCTAGCTGATCTAACATATTACTCTTAATAGGGTAAGATCACCAGAAGTGATCAAAACTTGTAGCACTAACAGGAAAACCTTTTCTATTTGTAGTAGTGAAGAATTTGTGGGTGTCATCCCCACAGCAATTTTTACCTTCTAACAAGGGTTTCTGCATTACCAAAATACTTGTGTTATGTGATTGTCATATTGATTTCATATTGTTTACTTAAATAAGTTAAATGGATGATTGATTCATGCAATTAGATTCAAGTTATTTTGGTCAGTTATCACTATTTATAGTTTTAGATCTGAAAGGTTTACAAGTGAAGTTTTTGAAGGCACTGATTCACCCCTCCCCTCTTAGTACCTATCTCTCCTAATTCCAACAATTGGTATCAGAGCTCAGTTCTCTTGTTGAACAGTTTAACCACCAAAGGGTAAAAGATCTAAGTCATGGAGAGATACAAGCTTGATAAGACTATCAAGAATCAGAAGATACAAGTGCAGATGTTTGTGAAACAATATAAACAAGCTAAGGAAGGACTGAAGAAATTACTAGTTGAGAGGAAGAACCTAGATATTCTACAGAATGAGATCGGTTACCATGAAGAACCTAATAATGATATATTCGATCATATTGGATCTAGTTCTGGTAGCATCTCTGATGGATCTGAAAGCATAATTACTGATTTATCTGAAAAGAATCAACATCTATCCGAACAAGTGAAAGCACTACAAATTGGTCAAGAATCTCAGATGGTGAGAATGATAGAAATAATGAACAATGCAAGACAAGCCAAGCAAGAAAGGAATCTAGAAATTGATGACCAAAGACAGATGACTAAACAACTTCAAGCTAAAGAGAGTGAGATACAAAGACTCACTGACTGACATTTCCAAGTAACTAATCAAATGATGGATGTGAATTAAGAGGTAAACCGAGTGAATGCAAAATTGTCAAGAAGACTAGAAGATGTTGCAAGACTTAGAGAAGAGACTGAGAAGCTAATAAATGAAGTGAAAAATCAACAACAACAAAATGAAATGAAGAAACTTGCTGAGGACAGCTCTAAGAAGATTGATGACTTTCTGACTAATCAAAGAAGATTTGGGAGTAGGGCTGGAATAGGCTACATTAGTGAAGGAGAATCATCTCAACAAGCTGAACAAGTCAACATCAATCAAAATCAGAAACCTAAAGTGCATCTAATGTGTGTAGAAGCAAAGCACAAGGTAAACCTCCTATCACTCCTAAGTTCAATAGATACTATTACTATTGTGGAAAGTTTGGACATCCAGCTTATGAGTGTAGAGCTAAATAGAATGATATTGCTAACAATACTACTATGGATAAAATATGCTATACCTGCAACAAGCATGGACACACTGCATGAGAATGTAAGGTGAAAATGAAACAAGTCTGGACACTTAAGGAGAAACCACAACGTAGGCCATATCAACCGAAGAGACAAGGTAACTCTTATGTTTGGGATTATAATACATGGACTAACTATGTTGCATGTGGTTGGTATGGGCACATTGCAACAAATTGTTATAGAAAGAGTTGGATTGGACAATCAAGAAGCTAGAAAAGCACTGGGATGGCTTGTATGCACTATCATAAGGTTGGTCATTTAAGCAAGAACTGCAAAGACCAGGCACCAGATGAAAACCATATATTTGAGAGTGGATATACTATTGCAGATATCACAAAGTTAAGGAACACTATGTGGAAGAAGGCATCTAATGAGAATGCTGAGTCAAATAACACTGTCGGTGAAACCTCATCCACTAGATTGGGTGGCATTGGTACCTCCACTTAAGGTGACAAAGGTATGTATGGAATTGACATTTCAAAATGATCATATTTTACATACAGTTCCTTATATATGATGTGAAAATACCAAATCTGCATGAATAAAGATGCACTATGGTTTATGTGTTATGAGCTAACAATGTTATATAGTCAGTAAAAGAAAGACCGAGAGTTGGTTACCCGTCGGTAATCACTATACAAGGTTAACCGGACAATAGTGCAAACTGATGAAGAAATCCTATGTTAACCGAGTGGATAAAATCGTAGACATCATCGAGTTGACAACTATTTTGTACTGAAAGTTAGGTCATGCATTTATTGCATGAAAGTTTGAGTGGGAATATAAAAAATTCTATAAATACATGGGAACAGAGTTTATTATTACATTGCGATTTTGAAGAATAGAGATTTCACAGAGAAGAGTTTGAGGTAAAGATTTTTTGGAAAGATTCAAAGCTATTATAGATCAAACCAACAACATTCTTCGACAACTCTAAGTAAGTTCATCTGCTACCGAACACTTGTTATCCTACTACTTTATGAAACCCTAGAATCAATTTATGGCATCAACATCATCTGCAAGAAAATCACAAAATATTGAGGAGGAAGTAGAACTAATTGTTAGGGAAAATTTCACCAAAGCTAAATTCAAACCACACCCCAAGGTCACAACAAAAATGGATAATATGGGCACTTTTTCGAGCATACCAGATAGAGTCTTATTGAAAGAAGATGTAAGAGCCTATATACATTACAAAATCAGAGAAGTAGGATATTTTGAGACTATTGCTACATTTCAACAAGTTTTTGGGCCGGATGAAAAACTAAAATCTGAATACATGAAGATTGCGGAATCAGGGTTATCATGCTTCACATACTTCCCACAATCATTCAGTATAGACTGGATAAGAATCATGTTGAGAAGATTTCATGATGGAAAATTCTAGTTGGACAAACCTATTGAGGTCACAAAGAAAATTATTAGTAAGGTTACTGGGTATCCCACAACCGACAAGGCAAAAGCCTTTCACAGTTTGTCTCGTCCTGATGTGGAAAAGAATACTAGAGCTCAATGGGATGAAAGGGCACAAAATTTTTTGGCAATCAAAGACCCAACGGTCAAATTCACTGCACATGTAATCGGGCACAAAATATTTCAATCAAGAAGACTCAATAGCGTACCCTGCAGTGTAGTAGACATGGTGCACAAAATTGTGAAGAAAGCTCACCAGGTAGATCTTGCTGAAATTCTACTACATCAACTACAAGAAAATATGAAGACAATCAGAACAAAGAAGTCTAATACATGTAAGTATGCATCACTACTTGTTTGTATATTTTTCTATCTACAAAAGTATGTATCTAGTATCGGTAAAGTAAATTGGCAAATAGACAAATAGATAACTACACAAATTAGTGAAATGATGAACGGTTTAGGAAAGAATCTGAATGTGGAATTTGATGCATACTTCAAAGAATTTCAAACCAAAATGCATAAAAGGAGTAGAATTCCAAGGGAATTAGTGGACAAATTTGAGGATGATATATGTTTTGTAGTTAGTACATATTATTCAATGATAAAGGTTGTTGAACCTAGAACAAAATGGCCGGCACTGATGGGTTATAAAATGAATAATGATTTCACTTTGAAACCTATTAACGCACTGCTTGCATTACCTATATACATCACTGCCACTAGGTTTGACACATATGAAGAGGCTAAATCAAGGATCACTACAGACATAGAAATCGGGAAAATGTCTAGAAGGGTAAAGAAAATGAAGAAAGATCTTACAGAAAGACATGGAGATGTATCAAACTCATCTAAGTAGTCACCAGTTAAAGCTACAACTGAAGGTCAGTTATAGTTGGCTGCCAAGCCCTATGATAGTGAGGAGACTGAGTTAGAAAAAGAAAAAGATCCCACACCGGTTCCTCCTACCAATGTTGAACAGGAAAAGTAGTTACCAATACAAGAAGGTATGAAAACAAGGTTGTCAATTGCAGCACCACAAAATGATAAGGAAGAAGCAAAGAAAGTAACAAAAAGGAGGTCAGCTACATTGACAAAGAAATATATCAAGAGAAAGAACAAGGCTGTAGCTGAGGCACCAAAGAAAAGGAGAAAATTCATAAGAAATAAAGAAGAGCTTGAAGAAATTGAGACTGAGGATGATACTAATCAATTCAAGGTGGTTCACAATAAGGTCAACACAATAGATGAAATAATTGAAGACATAATTGAGAATGGAAACCTTGCCAATCCAGGAATAGATAGATTTGACAAAATGTCAACTGAGGACCAAACAAAGTTAGAACATGTTGTCATCCAGATGATGATAAAATTCAAGAAAGTACCGATGGAATTTGCCTGTGCATTACCGAAGGGACTGGATGACAAAATAAATGAAAAATGGGCTATTGCACTAGATACCAAGAAAAGGAAAAGAGAGAGATCATTAGTTCATGCAGCCCCACACCTAAGTTATGAAGAAGCTAGTGAATACATGGCTAAATATCAAGCAAGATTTATAATCAAGAACTGAGCCATGATGATAATGGATGAAAATGTGGCTGATATGGATATCACAAGTGATTCCTTATGGACATCAATTTTGAAAGCTGAAGAAAAAGATGAGCAAGAAGCATTCCTGAAATTATCTAAAAAGAGACAAAACTCCAAAGGTAAAGGTATTTACATTGATGATGAAAAAGGAAAGAAGTCTAAGGACACTGGTATATCAATTACCAAGGTAATTGATATCACCGAGTAAAAGGAAGAGATAAGTGTTTCACAGGTTGCACCAGATCGAGTAGAGATCCAACTATAGAAGAAAATCGATGATGATGTACTCATTGAGGACATCACAAATGGTGATCCTGATGATAAAGATGATGAGGATGTGAATATTGCACCTAATAAAGATGAAGCACTAGACACTAAATGTCTATTCACATCACTACCAGGTAAGCTTCTTGTACTTGCAGAAGTAGATGAAATACTTTCACAAGTACAACCCAATGACTCACATCCTGAGAAATACAAGGACACAACAAGGACACAAGAACCTGAGAAACCTACAGATACAAATGAGCCTAACCAAATAGAGGCACCATCTATAGAAACTAAGGAAATAGAAGAAACAAAAGCAACTGAGGTGAACCCACTTGACACTACATTCAAGGCTCCCACTCATGCAACCGAGACATCGGTCACCGAGGAGCAGAAGAAGGAAGAAAATGTGTCAACCGAGAAGGATACTCTGAAGAGTGGAGATAAAAATATTGTTGTTATTGAGAAGAAGTCACCTCTCGCACCGAAGAAAAAGAAGAAAGGAAAAGGGCCGATCACCATAGATGAAGTGATAGTTATGCCTGAATGTGACCCAAGGACCCTACGCCCCAAGGAACTAAGTAAATATGGGGAGTTATGTTCAAGGAAGGTGACACGATAAAAGTTGAAGCAAGAGCACAAACGCAAAGAAGTATTAACTGATGTGAGGGATATTCTACAATAGGTAGTATGTGAGGTAAACATTGATGAGAATACTCCCATCATAGATCAACTTGCCACACTTGCCGAGAAGATCAATGCCCCAGATATTGAAGCAGACAAAAGGATTGAAGAAAGGGTAGAATCTAGGATTTAGCCTAGATGTGGCATTATAGAACATCAAATTATCTGAGGTAATTAATGAAATGAAATCTATCACCCAGACAATTTGTCAACTCTTGATTAAGCTTTGTACTTCAGACACCTTCACTGTAGAAGTTAGTGAAAAGATAAAAGGGCTGGAAGCTAAAATAAAGCTAAGTACAACAATACCTATAATCAAGCCAAATGATTTCTCAAAGCATATTCACCGAGTTTAGGAACTTTGGTGGTTGATAGCAGAATTAAGGCACCAAGAAGAGCACATCATCGATCAGGTCACAGAGTTGCAAATTGAACTCATTCCATACCTAAATTTTTTTGAAGCACATATTGTCAAAGCCGAGTTACTAGTTGCAACACTAGAGATTTCAGTATTAGAAAATATCTTTGACATGCATGCCCAAGTCGGTCTTGAGCATATTTCTCTTACCAACTTGAAAGAGGAGTGGGAAAACCTCTTAGAGTCAGTGAAGAAAACCCACCAACACATTTTTGACAAGATGTAAGTATACTGTATTTTTTTTGTATTTGGCATTATTATCAAAAAGGGGGAAAACATGTATATGCCAAATAAGTATGTTTTTGCTACATATACTACATATTACTGGGAGCATGCACCAAGGGGGAGTACTTAGTACTTAGAAATTTTTGATGTGGATATGTATTTGGTGGAGATATAAGGTGTTAAGAAAACTTGGTCTATATACATTAAAGAGTTTTGATACTAATGCAAAAGGGGGAGATTGTTAATCTCTATTGAGCATTCAAGGTTGTCATTAGTATCAAAGGCTATCAAAGAGATCGGTCAGACACTTACATTGAGTTAGTCAGTAACCAGAAGCAAGAAAGACTAGTCGATAAAGCTTACACACCAAGCACTATACAGTTTACCGAGCATCAGCAGACACCGACACCGACAGACAGTAAACACCGAGCGCCATAGTATACACCATGAAATTTACACTGTGTTTACCAAGGATCATAGGAAATGACATAGTAATAAAAAATGACACATTCTTCTATGCAAATTGTTACAATGGATTGTAAAACGGTTTACCAAGATCGAGGAACATTTATTGTAAAAGATACTCATTAAATGTAATGTATATCTTATTCTAATAGTTGATCTAGGATATTTTACACCGTAGATCTTAGGGTTATGATTTTGTATTGTAACCTAATTTTGTTAAAGTGGCAAAAATAGAACACTATATATTTGTGTGTTCACATCATTTTTGGTGTGAACTGATATATGAATCAATGAGCACTTGAAGCTATTACCTAACTTCAAGTCAATCAGTTAACAGAGCAGAACAAAGTATAGAGGTTATCAAATTAGCAGAATTAGAGAAGGCTACCGAGTAGATTCAGAGTAGAGATTCATCACAATTAAGGTGATATTTTATGAGCACTTATAGATCTATTTCAGACAATTGAGTTGTCAACTAGTAGATAATTTCCTATTGCTTTCTGACAATTGTAATAGAGTTTTGGATAAATCTCTTAACCGAGTAGACTTAAAAGTCTTATGTAAATCTCTTAACTAAGTGCACACTTCATTAGTGTTGTTAAAATCCCATAACTAGGTAGATCTAGCTGATCTAACATATTACTCCTAATAGGGTAAGATCACCAGAAGTGATCAAAACTTGTAGCCCTAACAGGAAAACCTTTTCTATCTGTAGTAGTGAAGAATTTGTGGGTGTCATCCCCACTGTAGTTTTTACCTTCTAACAAGGGTTTTTGCGTTACCAAAATACTTGTGTTATGTGATTGTCATATTGATTTCATATTATTTACTTACATAAGTTAAATGGATGATTGATTCATGCAATTAGATTCAAGTTATTTTGGTCGGTTATCACTGTTTACAGTTTTAGATCTGAAAGGTTTACTAGTGAATTTTTTGAAGGCACTGATTCACACCTCCCCTCTCAGTACCTATCTCTCCTAATTCCAACATAGTTAACACCTAGATCCTATCCAAGATGGACAACTATTTCAAGATGAAGCTTAAGGAATCCATTAAAATCAAGTACCACCTTGTTAACTTAAATTAGGATGAAGGATGGACCTTAAACCTATCTTGGAAACCTCTTTTAGCCATGTTGGATAACCACAACCATCCTTGATGCTACCCCCCCTCTTTTTTTTTTTTCCTTTCCTCCTCTTCACCCACTACAACCTTCCCACTCCTCTTTGTGGTTTTCCCTCATCCTGCTCTCTCCTCTGCATCGTTAGTGGTTCCATCCTTCTTCTGTCTTCTTTTTTGTTCTCTATGCTTGCTTTGATATTGTTGGTTTTCACTTTGATATGTATGGTTTTGTTTTTATTCTTCCTTTTATTCTTTCTTTCCTAGTGTCTAGGTGCTAGATGATGTTTTCATTTTCTTTTATTTTGAGCTTGTTTAGGTCTTCTCGGCTAGTCCTTGTGTTCATATTTTTATTGCATCTTTGTTGTTCTTCTTTATTTTTAAACTTCATCCCGTGCTCATTTATATTTATATATATAGACACACACACACACATATGTATATACATAAATAAATATTTACTTATATTTATTTATTTATTTGTCTTTTTTTAATTTTTAGGTTACATATTTTTGTGTATGAACATATACACATATATAGTTTGATATATGTATATATGTTTAGATTTGTGGTCTTATATATTTTATTTATGTGTGTGTATATGCATGTTTTATATATTTTTGTTATTGTTATTGTTACTTATTTAGTTTATATTACTTTTGGTTTATATTTATATTATATAGATTTATACACTCTATACTTCTAATGAGCGTGTGCGTGCGTACACGCACGCGCATTTATATATACACATATTTGCTTGTCCTTATTTAATAGATGTAACACAACTATTTATTTAATAGTAATTGGTTATTTTATTTTATTCTAAATTTTTTTTATCTCTTCTATTTTTTGTCTTTTGTCTTTAGTACTTATTTTTTTTTTTGTCTTGGTTCACTTAGTGTGCCTTTTGAGTTTATTATTTATATCTTTATTTTTATTTTTATTTCTCTTCCACTTTTTGGTCTTCTTATGTATCCATTCTTTAACTTCACCATTCCTCCTTGCTTTGATGTCCCCTCCTCTCCCCATCCCTTCTTATATATATTGAGTGAGGCATGGTCTACATCTTATATTTTACATATCCTACTTGCTGTCAAATCCTAATGATGGATCACATAGTGTGATATGAAACATTGATACTAAAAGTACATACACAATCAAAGCCAAAAGTTCATGCATTTAATTCAAATGGATTGTAGAAATATAAAAAAATTGTTTTATTTCTGTTAGAACTTTGATTGTGTGAGAATTGTTAGCCATGGAAGTACTAGTAATTGTTAGAATATTTTTAAATTAATCAAGAACTTCAAAATTTTAACCATGAGTATAAACCAAGTGAATTCACTTGTGATTATATCTAGCAAATAAATATTAGAGAAGAGTTTATAAAGTATTGCACTATATCCTCCCAACAATTTTGAAATCTCTATATGGGGAAACCTTTGTTGGGATAGAAAAAATATATTATAATATGGAAGATGCAGTGGGGAGATAATTGTGTCCAACCTCTTTTCAAGTCATTGTGTTCTATTTAATTTTTTTTCTTGAAGAAATATTTTTTTAGTGTTAGTCTTTCCCATGCTCTTATTATGTTAGTAAAGATTTTGCATTTATGCCTTTGTATTTTATTTTCCATCATTTAGTTGTTGTGGGCTTGTCCAATGTCAATATAATAAATTATATTAAATAAGAGATTTGGTGAAATTAAAAAGATATTTCATATGTTTAATAAAGAATCATCTAAGATTATCCATTCAATATTTGTTCCTCTCTTGATGTTTCTTTTCTTTCATAGTAACCAATTTTGACCAATCATCATGTTCTATAGTGTCTTTCAAAATTTCGTAAAACTTCTCAAGATGATTGTGTTAGAGGTGAAACAATGGATCAACAACCCATGTGAAAATATAAAATAAAATAATTGATAACACACTTTAAAGTAAAAATAGAATATACAATCACATTATAATTTAAGTTAAAAACTTTAAATTCAAGTGAAATGAAAATTAAGTATAAAATTATATATATATTTTAATTATTTAAGCAGCCCAGAAAGGGGGCTGACCCTTACACCACTACAACACAAGGGCTTTTCAAAATAACTATTTACAACAAGGTCAAGAAAGACCTTTAACAATAGACTAGCAACATAATTTATAATCCACATCAAGAAGAAATAGACAAATCACCTACAACCTGGGGAGGAGACTGAGAGTCAGTAGAGTGATTTTTTCTTTTCCTATAGACAACCGTCTAGGTGATAATTTCAATAGGGTTCCCACCACAAGGGGAAGGTAGAAGAGCCCTATTCGACAAAGAATCGACAATAGGAATAAAGTGCTAACAATATTTGATGTAGGAGCATCCTGGGTGTAAGGGCAATCTTGCATCACCCAAAAATATTTCTGGTTTCTTTTCAATAAGGGCTATCTTGTGCAGAGTTGATATTTATGGAAACTTAATATTTTTAGTAAGTTGGCCATACGAGCTCAGAATGTTTTGATTTTACAGGTGGAGGTTCATCTTAGTCATATTAGCCTAGTGGTTGAGTTTCATTGCCATATCATATGTATTGGTGAAGTTATTGAGGTTTTTGGGTATGAAATATTTGAGCTCAATTTTGAAGGCCTTAGAGGCTCCAGATCATGATTGACCCCCGGCTGACTGGAGCTTGTGCGAGTTAAGCACTATAGATCAAGTCTTGCCATTTCCAAAAAGTGGTTATAATAGCCAAAAAGACCTTCGGTTAAAAAGTTATGGCCTCCAGAAGTTGGGCTATCTAAAAACATAATTTGTAATTATTTTGAGCCGACCCTAATGTAATAATTATGAATAATAAAATAATTCTAGGTGAAGTCAGCCTTAAGGGCTAAATTTTTGGAACCTTCTTGGTAGTGGAAAAAATTCCTATTAAGGAAGGCCCATAGTATTTTCTAGGACAGTTTTGGGTAGTAGTTTTGGGTAATGATTTGAGGCTTTTTCCTACAAAATATTGTAAGGAAAATTCTCATGTGTCTTTGCATATTGTAGTTCTGAATATTTGTAATTCCACACTTGTGGAGAGAATAAGAAGCCCATTTTCTATTCTTGCCACTAGTACATTTGACATCATTTTTCTATGAAAATTATCGACCATTAATGAAAATGGTTTGGGTTCGTCGGGGTATAGAAGGAAAAAAATGTTTTTTTAAAAAATCTATCCCCGTGTTCATTGAACTTTCAATGAATATGATGCCCGTCGAAAGTTTGACGAACACAGGCATATTAGTTAAAAAAAACATTTCAATCATTTTCATTTTTACGGCAGTGAGTGAGCGCGTGAATTGGGATTTTCATTGAGCTAAGGAGCTGAGAGGACTAGCGGAGCTTATTCCTGAACAACACTCAATTCTCCTGAGGTTAATAGCACATTTCTTATCTTCTGGAGTTTGAGGTATGTTAATCCACCACCGTGTCTGCTATATTTCGCATTACCGCGTACTGCATTGTCATTTTCAATTCTTGTACTCATCTCTGGTATTGAATCAATGTGATATATGAATCAATGTGTATGTTTAGTGGTGTTTGAGTATGGTTTGTAAATGCTATGACCGAGAATTATGAAAGATACGACTAGGGTTTAGGATGTAGCGCTGTATAACCAATGCATAATCAATGGTTTTGGAATGTAGTTTTGAAAAAAAACAATCACTGAGATTTTAATTGCACAGTTTTACCTTTGTATTTGTCTTGCATAGAAATGCCATTGTAAACATGGTACTCATAGTTTATTTGAAATGCTCGGCAAGGTCTGAACATCTTTTATAATTGCAAGGCCGAGTTCAACCTACAATAACCTTTGCTTCAAATCCTCCCACTTACTCTTTGTTGTAGACACAGGGCTCACGATCTTATGACTGTTAGGAACTAGCATGGGCCTATCTCCTTATGTTGGAATGATTGTTACAAACTGACACGGTCTTATGACTGTTACAAACCAGTGACCTAGCACACACATACTCCTCTTGGGTCTCGGTGGGAATGACCGTTGGAACAATACTGCAATCCTTTTCATAAGGACCGATATCAAGAATCAACATATGCTAAATCAAATAGAGACATTCCAAACTAAATCGTAACAATAAAGATACAACTCACAACTAGATACAGCTGCCCTAGGCAAGCTAGTTTCCATAATTGGACAAGTTGAAAGGTGTCATGAAGAACCTATAATGACTGTCCTAGAATGACAGCATTTTGGTGAGTTAATTTGTTTGTGTAGAAGTATGAATGGATTGGCCGGATCAATGGATTGGAATGGATTCATACTTCTACACAAACAAATTAACTCACCAAAATGTTGCCATTTTGGGACAGCCATACCATGTCTATAAAACTGTACCAATAGTTGAAATAAAAGTAATGATTCATATGTTTCAAGGCAATAATGTAGTAATTGGGGAAGAACATCTAAGTTATTTCATCAATACTACACATGAATATGAGACATACAATGAGTATGCCATGATAAAATTGTTTGTGAATTCCTTAAAAGAAAGTGCCAAAGAATGGTACAAAAATATCCTAGATAGTAGTACTATTTCTTCATATTTCTTCTAAATAGTGTGATGACTGTCCCAACTAGAGAATCACAACTTTATATTATAGGTTCTTCATGGAACCTTTCAACTTGTCCAATTATGCAAACTCATGCCTTGCCTGGGGCACCTGTATCTAGTTGTGAGATTTTCATATTAGCAGTTCATATTGCACTATAAAGGTCTCAGTGCAATCCAAAACCAGTTCTCATACCTTCCATAGTACTAATACCAATCATGCAATATAAGATTTATGATTCTCTAGTTGGGACAGTCATCACACTGTTTGTGGACCCTTTGTCTATCTAGGAGATTTTTGTATCTTGAAACATATGAATCATTCCTGTTTGTGCATCCTCATTGTCTATCTGATATTCATGTGTAGCTGATTTAAACAATATATTCATCACTACAATGAGAAAGTTACCACCATTACACATCAAACATAAGGTGCATTTGATTGAAAGATTGGTCATTGTCCCTATAATGACTGTCCCAGAATGACAGCATTTTGGTGAGTTAATTTATTTGTGTAGAAGTATGAATGGATTGGAATGGATATGGGTAGAGTATAGAAGAGTTTAGAATTATGTTATAAGAGTTTCTTGTGGATGAGAAGGCAAAGCCATAGTGCTTAGGGGAATAGTGTGATGACTATCCCATATCCATTCCAATCCATTGAACTGTACCATAAAAATGTACCATAAAACTATACCAATAGTTGAAATAAAATTAATGATTCCTATGTTTCAAGGTAATAATGCAGTAATTGGGGAAGAACATCTCAGTGCAATCCAAAACTAGTTCTCGTACCTTCCACAGTACTAATACCAATCATGCAATATAAGAATTTTCATCTACCTTCTTTGTACAGGTTTATACATTATTATGCTATTAAGTGATTGGATACCAAAGTTCTTGCTACCGTATTTTAGGAACATCATTGATGAGACATTCATTTCACAACCCACTCATAAATTTTAATTTTTAAAGGTAAGAATTGATGAATGTAGAATTGTGTGAAATTTAATGTTGATTTGAGGCATATATTATTAATTTTTTTTGGTAAGTTAGTTCAAACATTAGGTTTTTGGTATTATACATGATGAGCAATGTGTGACTGTAAATGCACACACACACACATAGACTATCATTTATAGTCACACATTGCTATTATAAAGGTGGCTTCATAGCATTATATTGAAACCAAGAAACTCTAACATCATTCTAAACTCTTTTATACTCTGCCCATATCCATTCCAATCCGTTGATCCAATCCATTCATACTTCTACACAAACAAATTAACTCACCAAAATGCTGTCATTCTGGGACAATCATACCATGTCCATAAAACTATACCAATAGTTGAAATAAAAGGAATGATTCATATGTTTCAAGGTAATAATGCAATACTATTTCTTCATATTCATATTTCTTCATATTTCTTCTAAATAGTGTGATGACTATCCCAACTAGAGAATCACAACTTTATATTATAGGTTCTTCATGGCACCTTTCAACTTGTCCAATTATGCAAACTGCCTTGCCTGGGGTAGTTGTATCTAGTTGTGAGATTTTCATATCATATTTCTCTCAGTAAGAATATTAGTTGTGGCATAGGATCATTCAACTGTTTGTGGACCCTTTGTCTATCTAGGAGATTTTTGTACCTTGAAACATATGAATCATTCCTATTTGTGCATCCTCATTGTTTGTCTCATATTCATGTGTAGTTGATTTAAACAATAGATTCGTCACTACAATGAGAAAGTTGCCACAACTATTCTTACTAAGAGAAATATGAGGGCTTCTAGAAAATATGTTAAGAGATCAGATATGAAAATCTCACAAGTAGATAGATTACTAGTATTGGAAGTACTATGGACTTGTAGAGGCAATTTAATAGTTTAGGAAACTAAGAAATGAGTTGTCATTATGGTAAGCCATAAGAATGGTGTTGGGAGTATTATTGGAGGTGCTTAACATTGGAAAGTTACCATGTTAATGTCATTAAAAGAATAAAAAAAATTAAGGCCTACGAGATTTTATGATAATGTTCTATTTGAAATAGGGTGCTCAAGTTAACAATGAAATAAAAAAATCCATGCTTGTATTCATATGATTAGGAGAGATTTCTTTGTGTTTTCATTACTTAAGAGCAGCCTATATATGGAGGTAAGGAGTCCTACAATGTTATTCAGTTTCCCTAGTTATTTACCTGATTTTATTTATTTAAATCTACTCTTTACAACTATTTTTCTATCTATACATCCTCTATTACCATTGTAATGGCAAAGCATCAGAACCATCCATTTGTAAACTTTGATTTGGTATGATAAATGTCCCTTTGCGTTGAGAAAATTATAGTTGAGAAAATGGTTCTTCAGTAACGATTTGTATCTGCAGGTTGCAAACAAATCATCCTTCTTCCATTAATGAGTCATTCCATTCAAGAAAGACCATGTCTGATGATATCAATGCACAAAAAAATAGGGAGACAATTGCTAGACTATGGTCTAACTTAAAAAGAAAAGGTGATGGAAAATGTTATTGTCCTTGCAAAATTTTTAAGGGCTTAAAGACTCGAAGATATCTAATCAAAACAGCTGAGGAACATTGAAGGCAACATGGTCACATTGAAGGGGGAAACAAATTTCATCCATTGGTATGTATTTTAATAATTTATAAAATACATAAGACATGATTTGATAATGACATCATGGTCATGGTTAATATAAGGTCATCATTTTCATATAGGTCAATGTCCTTGAGTTTCATGTTATGGACTATGACAATCCGGAGAATGTGGATTTCCAAATGAGGGCACATGGAGGTGTGAATATAGAAGTAGAAGGTAATGATACCATGGAAGAAGACCACGATGATGAAGAAGATCATGATGATCAAGATGATCACGATGATCAAGATGCTGATGATGATGATGTTGACACAGAGCTTGATGTACCTATACTTGAGAAGGCACACGAGCCCCTATATGAAGGCTTCGAAACAATTCTTCTTGCCACTATATTGTTGTTAGTGAACTTGAAGGTTATGAATGGTTTATCTTATGTAGCAATGACATGTATGTTAAGGTATGTCATCTTTTTTCATTATTTTAGTCGTAATTCCCTTACAATTAACATTGGGTGAATCGTGTAGCAATTAATATTCTTTAAATTAAAAAATTATATTTTTGGTCGTAGGTTGATAGGTGAGTGTTTATTACCACCATCAAACATTCTACCTCACTCGCACCGAGAATTATCTGCCATTATGAAAGATATTGGAATGTAGTATCAAACAATACATGCATGTCCGAATTATCATATTATATATCATAAACAGCATGAATTTGCAACAGAATGCCCTATTTGTTATATTAGTAGATATCAATCAAATCGAATAACAAAAAAGGTGCCTCGCAAGGTTCTTCGACATATTCCCATTATTCCACGTCTGTAATGATTATTTAGGTGCAATAGCTTGGCACAATTTATAGATTACCATGCACGCAATAGAAGTCAAGATGACATTATACGAATGCCTGCGGATGGTTCAACATTTAAGGAAATAGAGGAAAAATGACCTCACTTTAAAGAAGAACCTTGTAATCTCAAGCTTTCATTGGTAGTAGATGATGTCAATCCTTTTGGAGAGATGAGATCTACTTACTTGGTGTGGCCTATTTTTGTTATCAACAATAACATACCTCCTTGGTTGTCCATAAAGAGGGAGCACATAATGTTGGCACTAATTTTTCTAGGTATTTTTTGATTTAATGGTCATCTAAATTAATTTATTATTAATAATCCATCAAAATGGTCATAATAATTATGTAATGTTTTTGTTCATTCAACTAGGTAAGTACCAAGTTAAAGATATCAATGTATATATTGAGCCCCTTATCGACGAGTTGATGGTGTTATGGAATGAGGTTACTATGTATGACATCTCTAGACCAATAGGACAAAGACAATTTTAATTTCATGCAATACTTTTATGGACAATACATGATGCCCTTGGGCTAACACATTTTTGTGGTATGTTCTCTTCTTAACACCTCTTTTTTGGTATGTTATAGTGCCAACACAAAGTTAACACATTTAATCCAATTATACACAATTTTGTAGGTCTTCAGACAAAGGGAAAATTTGCATGTCTAGTTTGTGGTCCAAAGATGAAATCTCATCATTCAAAAAGTTTAAGAAAGCAGGTGTTTGATGAGAATAAACACTTTCTCCACAGAAATCATAAGTACTGAATTACTAAAAAACATCTTTTCAATGGGAAAGAAGAGACTACATCAAAGCCACGAAGAATGACACCTCGCCTATGGAAGTCAGCATACAATAAAATAAATCATCGAGGTAATGTCATTCCATCTGATGGTTTTTGTTTCAAATTTATATTTTGATATTGTGTTTTGTTTACTGATGATGTAATTGATGCTTGTAAAGGTTGTTAAGGCATCAATGACCAACTTCCAAAAGGACTGAAAAGTTATCCTACATAATTTACTAAGTTGTCATACTATGAGCAACTCCCAATTGTGTATTTGTTTGATCCTATGCATATTGGAAAGAATGTAACAGAGACATTATGGAAAATCTTGGATGGAAGGTGTGACAAAGACCAAATTGTCAAAATTTGTATTGACATTGAAGAATCCAACCATGCAATGAAAAATGTCATTCGATCAAATAATAATGGAGACTAGATTGATACAAGTGCCCTTAGTTGGTTATTGTTGGAGCAGTAGAGAAATGCTATAAAAGAAGTAATAAAAAAAATATGATTTCCCACAAGATTTGTTGTCAACATAAATGATCTCATATCAAAGAAAAGTGAATTTGGGCCAGGGATGAAAACACACGATTGACATATATTTATTAAGGTATTCACTATATATTTGTATACTGCATGTAGTTTTCATTGCATTCTTTTATAAAATATTGACAAGATCATTTTACAAATATTGCAGTACGTTCTACCTCTATCTCTCCCACACCACTTTGCCAACAGTGTCAAACAAGTTATATATGATCTTGGAAAATAAATGAGGTGGTTGTCATCTAAAGAAATTAATAAAGAAGATATAAAATATTGGAAGAGAAAAATTCCTCTTTTTATGTGTGAAATGCAAAAGTGTCTACCTTCAACTTTTTTCAATGCACAAGAACACTACCTCATACATCAAGTTGAGGAAATTGAATTGTATGGACCTGTACCAACTAGGTCAATGTGGATGGTTGAGAGGCACTTGAAATTTTTGAAAGGCTTGGTTTGACAGAGAGCACATCCTGAGGGTTCTATGGTGGAGGGATATATGGTATACTAGACCATGGTGTACATTAGTGAATATCTTCCTAAGTTTGCAGCAAAGATCCATGTAGATCGTATTTGGGATCCCAACTCCATTAAAAAATTCAAAAGGGAGTACTTCATGGGAAAAGGATGGGCAAAGGTAGATTGAGGAAAGTGAGAAGTAAATCTAAGATGTTGTTGTAGTTAATTAATTCTTATAAATCTTCAATATAAGTTATTTATAATTGGTGTATTTTTTTTGATATAGTTGGTCAAGAGTGGGATGCAATACATTTGTATATTGTGAACAATCTTGATTAGATGACGGTATGTATTGAATGATGTCAACAAAATGGTTTCTCATTAACATGGGAAGGTGTTGCTTCATTGGTTAGAGAAGCTCATCGTAATGGAGATTCCAATGTTACGCCAATGGTAATTGATCTAGCACATGGTTTAAGAGGTGGAGAGGTACGTACAAATTTATTAATGAGCATGACTCGACGTATGTTTCATATCAACTCATGATGAAAATAAGTTACACATGCTTGAAAAATTGCGGGTCAAGCACCACAAAGCTATGTACTATCATGGCTACAAATTTTGCATAAAAAAGTTGGATGACACAAAGAAAACATGTGATTCTGGGATAACTGCAATTTTCAAGGTCACCAATATATCATCTAGAAATGACATACATCCTCAACAATCTCAAAATCAATACTATGGCATCTTGGATGATATAATTGAGTGCGACTTTAACTCCTTCAAAGTAGTTCTATTCATCATCAAATGGTATAGGTTATGACTAAATCAAAATGATCCAGATAGAACTGTTATTCAACATGATAATGGATTTACAATGATTAATACAAGGTCATTTGAGCCATTTGGAGATGAGCCCTATGTTCTTCCAAGCCAATGTGAGCAAGTGTTTTACTCAGAGGTTCCACATAAATAAGGTTGGTCATTTGTTGTTAGACATGATCCAAGAGGAAGGCCGATAAAGTATAATGTTATGGAAGAAGATATTGAAGATGATGAAGAAGCAGATGATGAAGATCAAGATGATGGTGATGATGATGATGATGATGATGATGGTGATGATGATGATGATGATGATGATGATGATGATGATGATGATGATGATGATGATGATGATGGTGATAGTGATGATGATGATGATGATGATGGTGATGGTGATGATGGTGATGATGGTGATGATGGTGATGATGATGATGATGATGATGATGATGATGATGATGATGAAGAAGATGATCAATGACATAATTGAAATGATCAATGAAATGTTTGACATGATTTATCACTTTCAATTGTGATGATTACATATTTATTGTGTTCAATTCTAATGATTACAACATATGCGATTTATAATTAACCATGTTTGTATTATGTTTGATTATCACCCTTTTTGCAAACAGGCAATTGACTACAAACATCATCACCCCTTCTATTGACGATCTTGCATTCCATATATAAGGTAAATTTGTTCATGTTTACGATGTTGCATATTGTTCATGTTATCTTCTAAGTTATTTGTAGCATACGTATCATGTAATTTTTAGCTAACTTAAGATAAATGATTAACATATGCAGGAAATTTGACCCCTTTGGCATGGATCGTGCATAGTGACATGGATCAGCAGGTATAAGTCAATAAATAGACATATTTTTCTTATATTCTTCTTGTTTATCATTGAGCAGTATGCTATAAATAGACATATTATATAATCATATAATGTATATATAGATAAAGAAGAACTATATAGAAATATAATTATATAATCACTTTCAACTTAGTACATTTTATATCTCATTTGATGGATTGCAAGACCCACCAAATAGGTACTTGTCAGATCTATCTACATTGAATGAGGGAAATGAGGGAATGGTAGATGAAAGTTCTACATGTAGTACGACTAAAATAGGGAGATCAACTAGAGGTCAAAAGATTAGAAAAAATTTTGATAAACACATGCAATTTTTCCTTGATAATGGGGGGTCATGTTCCTATGATGATGAGACCAAAGGCGACATCAAGGTGCCCTTTCGGTACACACACATTGAGAAAGAATGGGTACCTAATGAGCTACCTCCAATTAACACTGATTTTTGTGTTAATGAGAGGATATATCACATTTCTCCATCCTCATTACATGGTTTGGGCCTACTTTCCATGGATGGGATAAAGATATGTTACAACAAAGTTGTTGAATTGTTCAAGTATGTTGGTCCGTGTTACAATTACAATGATTGGATGCGGATTGTTCAATATAAAAAAAGTATGCGTAGGTATGCACTATCAACTAATTATATACAAGGGAAAGAAAATGATCAAAGTAAAAGATTTGCAATGTACATTGATGGGAGACCAAAAGAAATAGGTAATATTGTGGGTTTTATAAATAGTACGTGATCTTCCTCAACTAATAAGCAACCCAATTGCATATTTGAGGCGCATGAGGGGAATCAAGTTTTTGTATGTGTGATAAAATCAATAAGTGCTGGGGAAGAACTACTAATAGATTACCATTTAAATCACATAGATACAAACAAAGTTACTATCATGAGGGTGGTAAGTACTATATACCATTTTATTAATAAGTTTTTTTTTGCTAAGTCTATTGCTTTCAGTTAGCTGAAGTTTTTATGTTTAATCTTTGTCACAGGATGATATGGATCCCACACATGATAGAGGCCACGAGGATGCTCCTCCCACCCATTCTTTAGCATGGGTAAACCTTATTGAAATTGTATAAATTAGATAGTTGAAAAATGTTATATTATTACATTGTTTTATTTACAGTTTTGGAGTTTTTATGATAGTTTTACTGATATTCCTATCACAATTTGATGTTCAGGATAGGGAAAAGCACCTATAGTAAATATAGAGGCAATAGCTGCCCCTTCTGATGATGATATAGCAGAAACACCTAATGTAACAATTATGTTGAAGAAAAAAATAAAAAAAATCAATTTAGAAATAATGAGAATTTTGGATGAAGCAAATATTCCAACCGAGGAGATGATGAAGAGGCTATTTGAATTGAGAGCTCAAGCATGTCGTTATGAAGTAAGCAGTAATGAATCTTTAGTTATAACAAAAGTTCAATAAAGGTTTATATTTTATACTCTTTTATGTTGTGAAGTAAAATATGTAATATGTGTTCTTGTTACAGGATTTTTTGGCAACTGATCCAGAACCTGGTCAAGGACAACGTGGTGAGTCCAGTACTAGCAGAGCTCCAGCCACCACTGATAAAATAATCCTTTAGTTGACAAGTTACAAGGAATTTTTTATTTTGAACATTCAAAAAATTCTTAAGTTAACTCTTACTTTTATTATTTCAGAATGTCTTTGCTAACAATGTATTGTTCAAGTCATCAAGTGCAGGAGACTCCTCCTAGGAGGCCGACGGACATCCATTCTGATGGAATATGGATGAAGTGACTGAGGGGGGGGGGGGGGTAAATCAGTCAACCATAAAACACTTCACAATTATTTCTTTCCAGATCCCTTAGGATATCTTAAAGAATGTTATCTGTTTTAGCACTCGGTAAATAGATTGCAGTAACTTTGAAGATGCAGAAAGTATTAGCAAAATTATCTTTAGATGTTCATCAGCACTAGTATATGATTAAGATAGCAATTAAGAACACAAGAGACACAAGATTTAACGTGGAAACCCAATATGGGAAAAACCACCAATGTATCTAGATACTGATTTTCACTTTTCTGAAGTGATGCCCGGTTAGAAGCCAACCCAGTAAAAGGTTACAAAACACACTGTTAGGTGTGACCTTGTTAGAGGATTTAATCACCCTGCTAGGAGTGGCCTGGTGAGAGGTCTTGAAAACAATTCAATGGAATTGTCACCTTGTTAGAGGATTTACAATATGGTTGTTAAACGAACTCAGTTAAGAGATTTAGAATTCACTGTTACAATGATAAGAAGGTAACAATGAAAATGACCTGTATAATAATGCAACTGCCTTGCTGATTACAGATCTCTGTTTTGCATAAGTCTGATCCTTCCTGATTGAATAAATCTCTGCTGCACCTTAAGGATATCTGAACATCCTTCACAAATTCACACACACCTTTCCTGTCTTTCTTCTGTAAATCTTCTGCTATATATCTTTTTTTATTTTTCACATTTGACCTTTTATTTATATGATTTTAGATTTGTCAAATCGACATTATTTAGTATAACAGTCAGCTGAATTAAGAAAACTTTATTTGCAAAAATCCTTCAAGGGCCGACAGTGCTCGGTGACCATAACTTTCTACAATCTTTTGGAGACCGAGGGAACTCGGTAAACACCGACAATCCTTTCCCTTCGATAACCGATTGAACTCGGTAAATGCTAACTTTTCTTTGACAACCGACTGAACTCGGTAAACACTGAATTTCCTTTGACGACCGACTGAACTCAGTAAACACTGAATTTCCTTTGATGACCAACTGAACTCGGTAAACACTGAATTTCCTTTGACGACCGACTGAACTCGGTAAATGCTAACTTTCTTTGATAACCGAGTGGACTCGGTAGACACTAATCTTCCTGTCTGGCAGACCGACTGAGCTCGGTAGGAACTGAATGCTGCGGATTATGACATTGTGTGACATCAAAGACAATACATAATTTGAGTAGCAATTTCCTTCAGACAATTGTTTCCAACACATTCAAGATTGCCAAGTGCAATGTTGGCAACAAGGGGCATGCAAACATCGACGCCTTCACGGTCTATTCTAGCTGGTAAATCCTTGTTTTGCTATATTTGGTTTTGTGTTAATTATGAGTTGATAATTTTTACTTTAATCTTCGGTGCATCACATAGTGGATTATTTTTTTGGAGTAGGAGATACACCGGTGCCACCATCTGGTACGCTAGATACAGATCAAAGTACATGTATTGGTGATAATTCACCATCATTTCCTGGAGCTACCCGTGTTTCTAGCACAAGAGTTATGCGAACATCATTGTTGATTGACAATGATGAATCGATGCCTTTAAAATGTCCTAAGCTTCCAGGTACTTTAAATAATTATTTTTTATATTGTAATATGCATTTACTTATTCATAACAAGCTTTGGATTGATTATCCCATGACATTTTTTGCAGGAAATGATTCATTTTATAAGAAGCTTTATGACCTCGCACTGCAAATATTCAGGCCCACCATACGTACAAGGTGGAACATCATAAGTGAACTAACTTTATCCCACTATTTTTTTTTCATATCATTAATTGGTACAACATTTTTCCTTTCATTCAGGTCTTTTCTTTTACTAGCTATATCTAACAATTTTGTGTTTTTTCTTAAAAGGTGGAACTTGCAAGAAAAAAATTTAAAAGATCAGCTCATTAAAGATTTAGAGCATGAGTTTGGTAATAATATTTTTGATGAGAAGAAAATTTTAGAAAGAGCTTGCAAACATCTTAAGACTGCGAGGGACTCATATAGAAAGAGTCTCGTCTAGAACCCAAAGTACGAGCGTCCTCCCTTTATTCCAGTGAGGGATTGGAATGAGTTCATTTTGGATGCAAAGGAGAAAGGGGATGCTCAAAGAGGAATTACACCAGCAAATGTGAGAAGGTATGCAATAGTATTAACTACTAGTACAATGTAATAATGCACTAATTAGTGATCTTTATATCTATATCATCTAACATATTTCAAACTTTTCATAGGTTGCAGGACACATCAAAGGCAACAAAGGCCAGGTTGCAAAAGATTGGGTAGCACAGACTTGGCTCTGGTAGATATTCAAAAATTAAAGCACGAATTGTAAGTAGCAGTAAATGAATTGCAGAGAAAAATTATTTATAAAATGCAAATAATTTTGTTTAATCAAAAAATGCAAGGCTCTGATTTTAATTTAGAGGCCATGGAAGAACACAAAAAGATTGCCTTCAAGGAAGGCTATGAAGCTGTGGCTGAATGGCTATGGCAAGCTTCCATTGGCCCAACCGAAGAGTCTCCTGCATCATGTGCATAGGTAAATATGCCAAAAAATATATTAGAAATTGAATACTTGAGCAACAATCTATTTGATAATAATGTGCATGACATTGCAATGTAGCTTCTTAATTGTGACACATATCATACGCCGCATCGTGAAGCCCCTGATGTGCATACTATCCATGGAGGTGCTCATTTTCTATTTAAAACTAATTATGTAATTATTAATACAACTTAACATCTTAAATTGAACTTGGTGTAACCTTTTTGTGTATATTTTAGAGGATACAGAATCATGTCGTGCTAAACGAGTGCCGGAGGATGTTCAGACTGATCACCATGTAGATCATGTGGCACATTCAGGTAAAGAAAATCTATGTTTTGTTCTTTTAAATTAATTATTTGATTTATAGTTCTTTTACTTAAATAAATACTCATAATTCACTAATATAAAATGGTGTGAATTTAACTCATGAAGTAGTTGTTATTGTAGCGGACCCCCCTTTGGTGTAGCGGCCTCATGTTCCTGAACAGATGAGGAGGAGACATGCATTGGAATTAGAACTAGTAGAGGAGGGGAATGACAAGGATATTGATCTTCCTCTTAGAAATTACATGATTAAAAAAACCAGCAAGAAACTCAAAAAGAAATGATTGTAATTAACATTTTTTGCTAATGAAAGAACATTGTCTTAATGGATGTAATTTTGTACTAGTAATGTTGATGAATGATGTGTTAATGAATTCTTCATGAATGTTTTGTGTTAATGAATTTTATGTGTTAATGAATTATTCATGAATGTTGCGTGTTAATGAATTATTCATGAATGTTGTGTGTTAATGAATTTTATGTGTTAATGAATGTTATCATGTGATTATAATGATTGAATGCTATATTTCAAAAATGGATGAATGAATGAATGAATGTTATTAAATGTTAATGGGGAATTTAGAGTGATGTTAGGGGGGGGGGGAGGGGCCAAATGAGCTTCCACCTTCACATGGCTGGCCTTGTTTAGTAGAGAATATTAAACTATTCTCGAAACCAAGTGAAGCTCAAACTTTAAAGATAAGCTTAGAGTTAATAGTGACAACCAATTAGCAAGTCGAAATGAAGTTCTTCATTATAGGTACCTTTTTAGTTTTTAAAGCACAATGTCATGTTTTAATATTGTGCAGTTTTTTTCTTAAGTCAAAGTATTCTTTTATTATAAGAACATAATGTACGAACATTTTAGTAACTATTCTAACATCGATTTATGACAAATCTTATTTTAGCAAAGATGGCAATAAGTGGTGCTGTCTATTCCTTGGGAGATTGGATTGCATAGGTCTGTATCTCAAAATCATTTACATGTGGTAGAAATGCATACTTACAACCATTTCATTCTACATTTAAAAACATTGATGACCCTCTAGACACAAAATAATGCTCATGCTGTTGACTTGACAGTGCTATGAAGGCAAACCAATTTTTGAATTTGAAAAAACTTGGATGTTCACATCTGGTCTCCTTGGATTTAGTCTTCATGGTTCTTTGTCTCATTATTACTATCATCCTAGTGAGGTAACACCTTTGCCTTCTTTCTTAGTCTCTTACAGTTCATACTTGTTTAATTTGAATAATTTTTGAGTTCCTTGCAAAAGGGGTATGACAAACAAATATGGTTATACAGGCTCTATTTCCTTTACTTGAACTTGATGTTATGATTTATCATTTGACATTTTATTATTTTGATGTTGAACTTGAAGCATATGATGAAACAATGGTATGATCATGATGCTATGATTACAAGTTTATGGTGTTTTTGTTCTTTATATGATATTATGTGACATTCTAATTTGGATTCATGCTTATAGCCTATATCCATTCATAATGTTTCTCCAAATCATCCCTTTGTTGCTGCATCTTTGCTATCAAAAATTGAGAGAAGATGGCACCTTTTTGTTAATATCAAAAAACTCATACCATTATTTAGGAGAGAAAAAGGAGATCATTTGTCTTGACAAGAAAAGAACTAAAGCATTGATATTAGTTTTCAAAGTGAAATTTACATTGTTAGAAGACTACAATCCTCAATCATCTTATGCCTTCTCTCTTTGGAAATCCCAACCAATGGGCTTTGGGTTTTCACCTTGTTCTCATTCATGTTTTATGGACATGCTAGTTCTGTACACGGGAATGTCCAAGTTTTTTGGGGTATGTCATACCCAGAGAGTTGGATGTGTTATCTTTCCCAATTTCAACACTTTATGATTCTCTAGTTGGGACAGTCATCACACTATTTGTGGACCCTTTGTTTATCAGCTAGGAGATTTTTGTATCTTGAAACATATGAATCATTCCTGTTTGTGCATCCTCATTGTCTGTCTCATATTCATGTGTAGCTGATTTAAACAATAGATTCATCACTACAATGAAAAAGTTACCACCAATACACATCAAACATAAGGTGCATTTGATTGAAAGATTGGTCATTGTCCCTATAATGATTGTCCCAGAATGACAAAATTTTGGTGAGTTAATTTGTTTGTGTAGAAGTTGTGAGATTTTCATATTAGCATTTTGTATTGCACTATAAAGGTCTCGGTGCAATCCAAAACATGACTGCACGTAGGGATTGCAACATAATAATTTCAATTCACAAAACTCCTTCAATCAAATCTGCACTAATATTGTAATTTCACATGAAAAAATAAAGAAAACTTGTCAGTAAAAATAGGTACCTGTCTCTGTGCTGTTGATGCACTTCGAATCATTACTGGAAATTCTTTAAACCACTTCATACTGCACATTAATGTTTATGTTCATTTCTATTTTTCAATCTTTGGTTCTTAGTCGAAAAGGTTTCAGTGCATCTGTATCGGATTGCTAAAACATCTCTATGGTGGACCTTCACTAATTGGTTTCTTACACACTTCACGCCTCTGCTGAGCAGCCTCGCAGATTTGAATCCTCCATCAAAAATTTTGTGCAATTCCTAAAACATATTCTCCTCTATGCAAGTCACAAATTTTATTTTGCTAGTAAAAAACTTTTCTCCACACTCTACAAATATCAGTTAGCCGTATTAGGAGCAACTTGATTTCATTTGTTCATTGAATGCACTGTTATTCTTGTATATGGAATAAGAGTATCCATCCTCTTTCTGAAAATCACTAATATAAGTCACATCATAACTTTACCCATTTCTTGCAAAACTATTATTTTCTATTTTCCCAAATGAAATCATTCCTCCAATAACAACTGCACTTGAACATACATCATCAACATTATCAATAACATTTTCAACTTGTAACACCAGTAATAATGTTTCCATCCAGATTCTACATGCCTATCTAATTATCAACACATTCTTGATCCAGAACAACAATACATTACCTTTCATAAATTCAATGGCTTATCAATTTTTCATTACTATGCAAGTACATTATGTGCCATCTCATAACACTACCTCTAATTCTCCTTATATATGGACTGCAATTCAATACAACCACAACTTTCACTGTCACTTCAAATGAAATGAAACACCTTTTATTGTGCAATTTTCAAACACTTGAAGCAACCCCTTATATAACTTCAGGTATCAACTTCATCAATCATTTGAACTCTTCAAATAGTGAAATGCATCTTTATTACAAGTCCCCATGAACAAATGTTGACATTGAACACAAATTTCTTTCTCATTGTAGCTGCAATTTTATCAAACTTTGGTTGTAAACAATGATTTCACCATAATATAAGAAGGTTTTACAATTGAACCTCTACCATATGCAGTGATTTCTATTATTTTTACCCCCTGCAATCTATTATTTTTGTATTACAACTTTGTTTGTGATGCAAATTCATCTTTGTCAAAATGTTTTGAGCTTACACATTATTTTTCATACTGTTGTTGTAATCAATCATAAGTCATCCAATCAAAGCATCTCATGCCACTTTCATAACTCTCTTTTCATTTTGTGATCTGCAGCTTTAACATTGTCATCTATTATAGTTTGGTGCTTTGATAATGTCTTAAATTGCTATATAAACCAATACCATTAATGGACATTATATAATGCCACGGGCAGCAGTGATAAACTTCAGATTTCCTTCACTACATAAACTTTGCAAAAGCATCAACCCTTTGTTATTATTGTTCATTATTTCAGATTGGTTGTCTTCATTCTTGGAATTTGGTCAACTCTAATCTTTTAAATTATTAGATTTCTACAATCTATATATATTGTGGGATAGTTTTTCTAGATCACATTTTGTGATTCATCATTCTTATTTTTCTTTTCCTTTTTTCCTCTTGCATCTCGATGATGGATCACAGAGTGGGATCCAAAATATTGATGATAAAAATTGTTCACACAATTGAATTCAAAATCTTTTCTTTTTGTTCTCTTGCATCTTGATGATAGATCATAGAACCTAATCCAAAACATTGATGATAGAAATTACTCACACAATCGAATCTAAAAATAACTTGCACATTACTCTAATCCTTTTCCCAAATCTCCATTGTGTCCATTCAACTGAGGACTGAAAATTTCTTCTTGAAGATTTGAATTGAAACTTTGTGCAGTTGGATAAATAATAGACCAAGAAAGAATTAAAAACAAGATGATTTTTTGGATAAATCTTTGACAATTGATCTTGCATTATCTCTTTTAGCTACAAACACTCTTGTTTCATGCTTCCATAGTTGCCTGCATGTCCATAGGGGCATTTGCAGCTATACTATTTGATATAAATCACCATACTCTCGTGCCTTTTGAATAGATTTATTGTGCATTTGCAGCAATCATTCCATTCCATTAGATGACATATCTTTGTAGCATTCTATACAAAAATTCACGCAATGTCTGTGTTTCCATATTTTCCACGCGTACAGGAAGATTGAAGCTACAATGTCTAAAAAAATTCTTTTGTTGACTACGCGTAGGTGAGTTAATTTGTTTGTGTAGAAGTATGAATGGATTGGAATGGATATGGGAAGAGTATAGCAGAGTTTAGAATGATGTTATAAGAGTTTCTTGTGGATGAGAAGGCAAAGCCATAATGCTTAGGGGAATAGTGTGATGACTGTCCCATATCCATTCCAATCCATTGAACTGTACCATAAAACTGTACCAATAGTTGAAATAAAAGTAATGACTCATATGTTTCAAGGTAATAATGCAGTAATTGGGGAAGAACATCTAAGTTATTTCATCAATACTACACATGAATATGAGACAGACAATGAGTATGCCATGATAAAATTGTTTGTGAATTCCTTAAAAGAAAGTGCCAAAGAATGGTACAAAAATATCCTAGATAGTAGTACTATTTCTTCATATTCATATTTCTTCATATTTCTTCTAAATAGTGCGATGATTGTCCCAACTAGAGAATCACAACTTTATATTATAGGTTCTTCATGGAACCTTTCAACTTGTCCAATTATGCAAACTCATGCCTTGCTTGGGGCAGCTGTATCTAGTTGTGAGATTTTCATATTAGCAATTAATATTGCACTATAAAGGTCTTGGTGCAATCCAAAACTAGTTCTCGTACCTTCCATAGTATTAATACCAATCATGCAATATAAGATTTATGATTCTCTAGTTGGGACAGTCATCACATTGTTTGTGGACCCTTTGTCTATCTCGGAGATTTTTGTATCTTGAAACATATGGATCATTCCTGTTTGTGCATCCTCATTGTTTGTCTCATATTCATGTCTAATTCATTTCTCTAATTTACTCTCCTTCACTCACTACACAAAAAGGTAATTCTCTTATTACTAGACTTTGTCAGGGTGGGATCTTCTCTTCTTATGGTGTGCTAAGATCAGGATCCTAAATCAAGACTACTAAGGCTAGGACCGTCAACATCAAGATAGGGCCAATTTTTCCTAGAGATTCATAGGAAGAAACAATCAAAAAGCCCTATACTTATGTCTAAAGGTGCATTGATTGAAGTATGAATTTTATGGGAAGGGTTTTTCCTAAAAAGGAGAGTGATCTAAAGGTCCAATTTTTAAGCTTGAGTTATATCTTAGAAAATAGAGCTTCCTAATCAATTTTATTTTTCTATTGTCCACCAGAGGGGCACCTAGGTGAGGGTATAGATCTTCTTTGGAAGCCCAAAATGTGAGAAATGTCTTAATAAAGGCACTAGGGGTAACACTAATAGCACATACTATGGGTAGGGATTTACAACACACCTGGGCAACTGCATCAAACATAATGGGGACACCTACTAGTGTACCATTTTTTTTTTAAACAAAATTTTATATTCATAGAACTTTCAACCTTCAGACAAGAAACTTTTTGACCAAAATGCCATACCTTCGATGCTAGTTTCCATGAACATACATGGATAAATTGATGACAATGAGGAGGCAATGGTCAAAATTTTGACGTTGAGACAAATTGACCCCGTCGAGGTGGATGGTCCATTCTTCTATTTCCAAAAGGTGGTTTTGGTGGATAATTTGATGACTAGATGCGTCAAAATTTTGACGGTAAATCACTATGTAGACAATTTGATGAAAAAAGATCGACGACAGTGATAGTCATAAATTTGACTAATACCTATAGAAAATTCAACCTTTTCTTATCGAAATTTAGGTCAAAATTTTCTGGTGTGCAAATTGCCGTTGTTTCTCTATTTTTGTTATGTGTTTTTGGTATTAAGGGGATCACCCTTCATCAGTTGGTATCAGAGTGGGAGTCCTATGTTTATAGACAGATCGCCGACTATGAGGTAGTTTGCACCAAGACTGTGGTTTAGGGTTTCAATGATAAGCGCGAAAATGCCTCCATGAAGGGAACGTGTTGGAAGAGCTGGTGGTGTGCCAGTTGAGGTTAGAGCCATCCAGAGATAAGTGTGAGCATTGCAAGAAGAGATTCATAGAGGAATGAATCTTATAGTCAGAGATGAAAGTGAGGATGAAGCTGAAGAAGAAGGAAATTTTGATCAGGATGGAGAAGGCAAAATTTTGAACCAAGAGGAAGAAAGTCTTTTTTGGGCCATTTCCAAGATTGGGAAAAGACCTAAGATTGAGGTTCCTACATTTTCAAGAAATCTTAACCCAGAGGAATCGATCAACTGGATCAATGAATTAGAAGAATATTTTGAGTATGAAGATATCGAGGATCCTGATCGGGTCAAGTTTGTGAAGGCTAGATTGAAGGGTCATGCAAAGATCTGGTGGCAAGAGATTCAATTGGAGTGAAATAGAAGAGGGAAGGACAAAATCACAAGATGGGATCAAATGGTTGATAAATTGAAGTGATAGTTCATTCCTATTTATTATGAGATTGATCTACTAAATAAAATGCAAGGGTTGAAGCAAGCAAGAAGATCTATTCAGGAGTATAGGGAGGAATTCTATTGAATCCTCATCAGAATAGGCCATGTAGAAGCCGATAAGGAGAAAGTTTCCCATTACCTTAATGGGTTGAGGCCAAGCATTTAGGAGGAGTTAAATTTGGTTTGAATGAAAAATATTAAAGAGGCATACCAATTTTCCCTAAAAGTAGAGGAAAAGATGAACAAGAAGTTTGAGAGCAGACAAAGCAGAAGAGGTCATGGTGGAAGATCAAGTGCATGATTTTATGGAGGCCGAAATGAAGATTAAAAAAAATGGATGAGGCCAGTGGTAGTTAGAATTAGAGAGGAAACAATTTCAATCATTTCCATGATCATAATAATAGAGATCATAGAGGAAGGGAAGAGGACAAGGACTAGGAAGAGGAGGCTTCCATGTAACATGTTTTCACTGTGGAGAAGATGGTCATAGGGCATTTGAATGTCCTCAATGCCAAGGAAGGATAGATAGGAAAATTGAAGGCCAGGAAAGAGTTTCACATGTGGATGAAGATTCCAAATCATCACATTCTGAAGATGTTGAAAGAGGAGAGACATTAATTAATAGAAGAGTCTTGTTGAGTGGTGAGAATGAACCTAAGCAAAGGAGGAGTTTGTTTCACACTAGGTGCAAGTGTGAAGACGCGTGTTGTGATGTGATTATCAATAGTGGAAGCACTAAAATTTTGGTGTCAAAGGAGATGGTCAAAAAGTTAAAGCTCAAGAGTTAGAAACACCCACATCCATACTAGATCACCTGGGTGCAGGATGAACACAAGGTCATGGTCAATGAACAATGCCTAGTAAAGTTCAAGATTGGTGGGTACCATGATGAGGTACTATGTGATATCATACCTATGGATGTATGTCATATGTTGTTTGGTAGACTGTGGCAGTTTGACAAGTGTGTTGTACATGATGGTCATGCAAATACCTATTCTTTGACAAAGGATGGAGTGCAACATAAGCTAAGGCCATTGAAGGACACATAGGAAAAGGTATGTAGTATTACAAGAATAAGTTTTGTTGATGGAAGAAAATTCTTAGAGGGTATGAGGGATGAGCATATGTGTTTTTCTTTAATTCCAAAAGTTGGTAAAGAGGTTCAGTAGAAGATGTACTTGTAGAAGTTGCAGATTTGTTGAATGAGTTTCAGGATATTGTATCTGATAATGTGCCTGATGGATTACCATGAGTAAGGAAGATCAGTCATCAGATGGACTTGATTCCAGGAGCCAATTTTTCAAATAAAGAAATATATAGAATGATACCAGTAGAAAGTGAGGAGTTGAATAGACAAGTACACGAGTCATTGCAGAAGGGGTTGATTCAAGAGAGTTTAAATCCATGTGTTGTACCACTAGTATTAGCACCAAAGAAGAATGGAGAATGGAGGATGTGTATAGATTCTAGGGCTATAAACAAGATCACAATCAAGTACAAGTTTCCATTGTTGTAGATGGATGATATTATGGATTGTTTGAGTGGAGCTGTGTATTTCTCAAAGATAGATCTGAAGAGTGGATATCATCAAATTTGGATCAGAAAAGGAGATGAATGGAAGACTACCTCCAAGACAAAGGAATGACTATATGAGTGGTTAGTCATGCCTTTTGGGATAACCAATGCACCAAGCACATTCATGCAGCTCATGAACGAGGTTCTGAAATAATTTCTAGGTAAGTTTGTGATTGTTTACCTAGATGATATTTTGTTCTTTAGTAAGACATCAGAGGAGCATATGATACATATTTGTATGGTGTTTGAAAAGTTAAGGGAAGAGAAATTGTTGATTAATTTGAAGAAGTACAATTTTGTGAAGATAGAGTTAGTGTATTTGGGATTTGTAGTTTCAGAAGGTCTAAAAATGGATTGAGAGAAAGTGAAGGCTATCCTTGAATGGCCTACTCCAAGGAGTGCTACCGAGGTAAAATATTTTCATGGTTTGGCTAGATTTTACAAAAAGTTTATCGGAAGTTTTAGCAGTATTTGTGGATCCTTGACTGAAACAATGAGAGGAGATAGGAAAGAGTTTAAGTGGACTACAGGGGTGGATAAGAGTTTTAAACTATTGAAACAAAAAGTTACAAAACAACCTATTTTAGCACTTCCAAATTTTAATAAGGTATTTCAAGTAGACTTTGATGCTAGTGGTACTGCAATAGGAGCTATTTTGAGCCAAGAAGGTAAACCTGTTTCTTATTTTAGTAAGAAGTTAAATGATGCCAAGAGAAAGTATTCTATTTATGATAAGGAATTTTATGCTATAGTTTAGGCATTAAAGAAGTGGAGACACTATTTTCTTCCTAAGGAGTTTGTTTTGTATACTGATCATCAAGTTTTGTAATAGTTTAATAGTCAAGGAAAGTTGAATTAGAGGCATTTGAAATGGCTTGAGTTTTTGCAGAGTTACACATTTGTTTTGAAACATAGGAGTGGAAAGTCTAATAGGGTTGTAGATGCTCTTAGAGGAAGGAAAATTTTGCTGACAGAGAGGCAAATTGAGGTGGTTGGGTTCAAGGAACTCAAGAGTTTATATTAAGAGGATCCTGATTTTGGAGAAGCTTGAAAAGCTTGTACAAAACCTATTACTCTAGATAGAATGAAGTGGTTGGATTTCATCATCCAAGATGGTATGCTATTTAGAGGGAGTCAGTTGTGCATTCCACAAATTTCTATGAGGGATAATCTCATCAAGGAGAAGAATAGCTAAGGATTGGTTGGATATTTTGGTCATGATAAAACCCTTGCTCTGGTTAGTGAGAATTATTACTGGCCACAGTTGTAGCAAGATGTCAAGAAGTTTGTACAGAGTTGCATATTATGTCAAATGGAAAAAGGATTAAAGCAGAATACATGGTTATATTAGCCATTACCTGTACCAGAGAAGCCTTGAGAGGATATCAGTATGGACTTTGTTCTTGGTTTACCAAGGACTCAGTGGGGACATGATTCAATTTTTGTGGTAGTTGATAGATTTTCAAAGATGGCACATTTTATTCCCTGCAAGAAGACTAATGATGTTGTTCATGTAGTAGAATTTTTTTTCAAAGAAGTGGTGAGACTACATGGTTTTCCAAAGAGCATAGTTTCAGATCAAGACACTAAGTTTGTTGGATATTTTTGGTGCACATTGTAGAAGAAGTTAAAGAAAAATTTGAAGTTCAGTTCATCACATCATCCACAAACTGATGGATAGACAAAGGTGGTGAATAGGAGTTTGGGAAATTTGTTGATATGTTTGCTTAAAGATAAGCCAAAAGGATGGGATTTAATTTTACCACATGCATAATTTGCATACAATAATTCTATCAATAGGAGCATTGGTAAATCACTATTCTAGATTGTATATGGAAGTAGTCCTAGAAATGCATCTAAGTTGAGAAAGATGGACAAAGGAGAAATAAGTAGTGCTGAAGCTGAGGTTTTTGTAGAACATTTGAAGAACGTCCATGAGGAAGTGAGGAAGCACATTACCAAGATGAATGCGCAGTATAAGGCTAAGGCAGATGAGAAAAAGAGGCATAAAGAATTTTAGGTTGGATATGAAGTCATGGTTCATTTGTGGAAAGAGTGATTTCTAGTTGGTACATACAAAAAGTTGAAATTGAAGAAGTTTGAGCCATGTAAGATAATAAAGAAGCATGATTTAGCAAATGCCTATGAGGTAGAATTTCCTACTGAGATGAATATTTCACCAGTATTTAACATTTTTGATCTGACATAGTATCATGAAGGGGGTGTTGAAGATGAGATCACAAAAGTACAATGGAGTATTCCAAAAACTACTTCAACTATCAAGGAGATTGAGGATATACTGGACAGTCATGTTGGTAGAAGCCCAAGGAATGAGACATATGAATAATATCTAGTCAAATGGATAGGAAAACATGTAGAAGATTCATCATGGCTGACAAGGGAGGAGGTTAACCATCTTGGTTTTCCTCTTCACACTTGAGACGTGACAAGGTCACTTCTCAAATTACCTTGAGTGTCTGATGTAGGACCATCCTGGGTGTAAGGGAAATCTTGCATCACCCGAAAATATTTCTGGTTTCTTTTCAATAAGGGCTATCTTATGTAGAGCTTCTATTTATGGAAACTTACTATTTTTGGTAAGTTGGTCATATGAGCTGAGAATGTTTTGATTTCATAGGTGGAGGTTCATCGTAGTCATATCAACCTACTAGTTGAGTTTCATTGCTATATCATCTGTATTGGTGAAGTTATTGAGGTTTTTGGGTATGAAATCTTTAAGGTCAATTTTGAAGGCCTTAGAGGCTTTGGATCGCGATTGACCCCTGACTAACTGGAACTTGCACTAGTCATGAATTTTAGATCAGGTCCTACTATTTATGAAAAGTGGTTATAATAGCCAAATAGAGCCACGGTTAAAAAGTTATGGCCTCCAGAAGTTGGGCTACCTAAAAACATAATTTGTAATTATTTTAAGCCGACCCTAATGTAATAATTATGAAAAATAAAATAATTCTAGGTGAAGTTGGCCTTAAAGGCTAAATTTCTGGAACCTTCTCAGTGGTGGAAAAATTGCCTATATAAGGAAGGCCCGTAGTGTTTTCTAGGGAAGTTCTAGGTAATGATTCAAGGCTTTCTCCTACATAATATTGTAAGGAAAATGCCCATGTGGTTTTGTATATTGTAGTTCTGAATATTTGTAATTCCACACTTATGGAGATAATAAGAAGCCCATTTTCTGTTCTTGCAAATTGCTGTTGTTTCTTTGTTTTTGTTATGTGTTTGTAGTATTAGGGGGAGCACCCTTCATCAATATTGTAACTCAACAGTCAAGGGTTGGAGTGAAATAATAGAAATAATAGTCAGAGGAGGGTCCACATGGTGAAAGGGTACCACATCAACAAAAAGAGGTGGGGTCGGATCCACCAGGTCAAAGGAGGCAATCTTAGTAGAAGCATCACCTTGTGGGGACTCATCATCAACATGTGAAGAGTCATCAAAGGAAGAGTTAGATGCATGAATAATCAAATGATCATCATTTGTGTCCCTCCACTAAGTGGCAACATCTCTTTGATGTGTAAGAGAATAATCTATAGCCAAATGACCAGTAGATAAGCACCACCAACACCAAAAGGGGATGCCCTTGTAATCCAATGGTAGATCCCTCCATGGCTTGTCCCCTATCATGAGAACCACCTCCCTAGAAAGGGGTGCATAGATGTAAATGTCAACCAAATTGTGAGGAAAGGTAGTCATAATTTTATATTGTTATATTTACCTTCCAATAGGTTATTAGTTGGTGATAAATATATATATGTCATCAATATTTGCATATAATCTTTTGTTTCAATCAATTTAATTTATAATATTTTATAGCTCAATCAATAACTCTATAATTTGGATTGTTTATTAATATTTGAACAATAATATGAGGTCTCACTTCCTCAATGAAGTATGCCCTTCACTTAATTCATTAAAAAAACAACTTTTTAACATGGAGCTAAAGATCCAAAACAATTCTAATGGTAATTCATAATGGCCTAGACTGATCCATTTCATAATAGTCAAAGTGTTGAATATAATTTAAATGCTTTTTGAGATTACTTCATCTAACTATTATAATCAGGTATGGATAAGTAACTGTTGGACTACAACTGATTTGGAATTTGATTAAAGAATCTATGATTGCAAGATCACTAAGGAGTTGCTGATTAGAAATGTAATATGATTAAATCAGTATTATGTTGTCATTGATGTCAACTAGTTTGACAACACTTATCTTGTAAGTTACTATACCGAGACATCTGAAGAAAGGTGAAAGAGATGAAGAACAGAGAAATCTACATGAGGAAAGATGTACATGATAGATGAGGATAAGGAGCACATTGAGTAACTTGTTGATGAGTCTATGACTTGATGATATTGACTTTATTATGTTGCATTTATCTATGATGAAGTATAGAGTTGAAAGACACAAAGCAGTGTTGTTGGTAAATGAAGCATTTCTAGTATACACCGACGGAGTGTAGTGTATACCGATCGCAATATTAACCAAGAAGTTTTCACCAACGCATTTCTTTGTTAACCGAGTGGAACAAAATGAATCAAATGATTAGTTTAGCTGATAAGATTGATGAGCTGACAAGAGTATAACATCGAGGTAACATATAATGTTTGTTACACAGATCGACGACTGATGAAATTTAGGGAAGATCTAAAGGAGCAGATTAAAACATGTTATTGACACAAGTACTGAGAAAGTTTGAAGTGACAAAATCTATGAATATGGTTAAGAAACAAAATCTAATGGTGGAGAAGAAAATGATTTAATCGTCTATATAAGAGAACAAAATTTCTTTATGAAGAATGCCGGAAGAAGAAGAAGCTGTAGGATTATCATGTGAACAAGGCTTCATGCATTTTGATCATACTGGTTAGTAAGAACCGAGTTACAAAGAAATTACCAAGCTACAGAGAGAAATTACCGAGGGACAGTAAGTTGATATAGTATTGAATCTGAAGTGAAATATTGATCAGAAGGATTTGTATGGACTAAATATTGATCTGTAATTTGCAATTGAAGTTGTATTAGGGTAGGTCATTTACTGTTACATATTTAACCATTGTATATAGTCAAAATATATTAACCGAGTGGACTCTGAAAGTCTTATGATGTATCATTCATAGAATGAACATTGTTATCCTGTCAACCCCATAGTGAATGCTAGTTGGATGATAAATTCTAGTCTAAAATCCTCTAACAAGGTCACACCTTACAGTGTGTTTGTAACCTTTAATAGGGTTGGGTCTTAACTGACCTCACTTTAGAAGAGTGAACAATTTTGGGTTGCCAGTCCCAAGTGGTTTTTCCCTTTACAGGGTTTCCACGTTAAATCTCTTGTGTTATGTGTTGATTGTGATATTTGTTTGTTATCATTCTTTACATGTTACATGTTAGATTTGATTGATAAATTGTTATAGTATTAGATTGGTAATCGGTAAAAGTACAAATAGTGAAAGTATTTAGTGCTTACCGACAAGCAAAAATTGAAGAAGTTGTTTTGGACTATACATTTTGTTTTGGGACATTGGATAATTGATTCACCCCCCTCTTAGTTATTCTAACAATTGGTATCAGAGCACTGGTTGCTTGGAATAGAGTTTTAAGGACTTAAGCATAAAGATCTCAAGATGTATAAGAGGGAAGTACTGAAACTAAACAAAGAGAACTTCGTAGTATGGCAAAGAAAAATGAAGCTGCACATATCTGGAATTGGGAACTCTACACTAGAGTTGATGGAGAATGGCTACATGCAACCACCCACTGGTCCCTTAACTCTTGATCAATTGAAGGAAAAACATGAACACAATGTTACTATGATGGAACTTGCTGCTACTTGTACCGACACTAAATTTGAAGATATCAAGACATGCACAACTGCCAAAGGAATGTGGGATAAATTAGCACAAATATACAGTGGAGATCTGAATGTCAAAAGAGCTCAAGCTGAAAGTTTGAGAGGCAGATTTGATGATATGAGAATGAAAGAAGGTGAGAAAATTGTCCAATATTCAAATAGAATCAAAGAGGTGGTACATGCTATTAGAGCATTTGATGGATTAATTGATGATGAAATAGTGATAAGCAAGATTCTCAGAACTTTGCTACTGGTTTATGCAATCAGGATTTTTGCAATTCATGAAACAAGAGCTACATCCAACCTTACTCTTGACACTCTGATTGGTAAACTTACAACCTTTGAATTAAAAATTTTTGATAACAGTGTTGTTCCTTCTATTGAATATATATGCTTTCATGTCTTCTTTGAAGATTGGAAAGTCTAGCAGGAATAGTAAGAATTGTGATAGTGATGACAATACCGATGATGAACTTGATGAGCTTGAAGCACTTATGGCCAGAAGATTGCACAAAGGAAAATGAAGGTATAGAGGTAAGCTACCTTTAGCATGCTTTAACTATAAAGAAGTTGGTCACATTGCTGTTAGATGTCCACAGAAGAAAGATGATGATAGATCCAAAGACCGATCTGAAGGAAGCTATGGGAGAAGAGTCAACAGAGGCTACCGACACTACAACAGAGACAATTGAGATGAAAAAGGAAAAAAGGTATGTTACAAAGCTGAAGATATTGAAACTAAATCTGATTTTGATGATGAAATAGAAGTTGTTTTGGATTATACATTTTGTTTTGGGACACTGGATAATTGATTCACCCCCCTCTCAATTATTCTAACAATTGGTATCAGAGCACTGATGACTCAAAAGAAGAAGAAAAACATGAAGAGACAACACTGATCTCTAAAGTAAGTAGAAATGATACATGGATCATAGACAGTGGCTGTACACATCATATGACCGGTGATGTAGAGAAGTTTGATCATCTTGTTGAATATAATGGAGGATCTGTGAGAATGGGAAATGATGCACCTTGTATGGTAATAGGTAAAGGCTCACTAATGATCAATGATAGATTACAATGTGAAAATGCATACTGGGTAGATGGATTAAACTATAATTTGTTAAGTGTGGCTCAGCTGAACAATTCAGGCCACTGACTGGCTTTTGAGAGCAAAAAGGTGAAAATCTATGATGATGGAGGAAGACTTGTCAGAACTGGTACACAATCTAGAGGTAATCTATTCTATCTTGATATGGATCAGTCTTCTTGTTTGTTAATAAAGGATGAAGATGCTTGGTTGTGGCATAGAAGGTTATGCCATGTGAACTTTGATAACATGATCAAGATTAGTAGAAAGAAAAGAGTTAGAAGATTGCCTAACTTGACAAAACCTGATAATGCCATGTGCCATGAATGTTAGAAAGGTAAGATGACTAAGTCTAGTTTTAAAAGCAAAGACTATTCAACAAAGAAGATACTTGAGTTGGTTCATACTGACCTATGTGGTCCTATGAGAACTCAGAGCTATTCTAGTGATAGATATTTTATTCTTTTTGTTGATGATTATACTAGATTGATGACTATTATGTTCCTGAAAGAGAAATCTGAAGCTTTCAAAAATTTTAAGTGGTATAAAGCTAAGGTAGAGAAAGAAATCGAAAAGGAAATAAAATGTTTAAGATCTGATAGAGGAGGTGAATTTATCTCTGATGAATTTAATAATTTTTGTAATGAGCATGGAATCAAAAGATAGGTATCTACACTGAGGACACCTCAACAAAATGACATTGCTAAAAGGAGGAATAGGTCTATAATTGACTGTGCTAGAACATTGATGATACAAAAGAATGTTGCTCAGACATATTGGAGGGAAGCTGTTAGTACAGCTGTGTATGTTCTTAATTGATTAAAACTAAAGGACTCCAACCGAACACCTTATGAACTATGGTTTGGACACAAACCTACTGTAAGTTATTTTAGAATTTTTGGAAGTAAATGCTTTATTTTGAAAGATAAGATAAATGGACAATTTGATTCTAAAGGAGATGAAGGAATATTTTTGGGATATTCTACTACAAGTAAAGCATACAAATGTTTGAATAAGGCTACAAATAAGATAGTTGCAAGTACTAATGTTCATGTTGATGAGTTTGATGAAAAGTACATAGAGGAAAGTACAAAGGAACCATAAGACTATAGTAGATTCACTTATATTGAACTTCCAAAGTATCTACTAACACCACAAACTGTGTCAACTGGTCAACAGGAAAACAATGCAGGACAACAACCAACACAAATTGAGGAACAAGATGGAGCTACCGAGCAAGATAATGACCCTGATCAGGATGAGCAAGAAAGGAGAAACCAAGTTTTGGATAGTTTTGTCAGAAGACATCATCCTGAGACACAAATCATTGGAGACAGACATGCTGGAATGCAAACTAGAAGCAAAACAAGACAAGGTACATGTTGAATTTATGAATTTGAACCTAAAACTGTGAAAGTTGCATTAGAGAATGAAGAATGGGTTAATGCAATGAAGGAGGAAATAGAGAAAATAGAGAAGAACAAAACCTGGTCCTTAGTACGCTGACCAAAAGATAAGAATGTTATCGGTACTAAGTGGATATATAGGAATAAATTGAATAAAAATGGTGAAGTCACAAGAAATAAAGCTAGATTGGTATGCAAGGGATATGCACAGGAAGAATGCATTGATTATGGTGAAACATTTTCACCTGTTGCTAGATTAGAAAGAGTTAGAATGCTACTTGCATATGCTGCACATAAGAAATTCAAAGTCTATCAAATGAATGTGAAGTCAACATTTTTGAATGGTATACTTGAAGAAGAGGTCTACATTGAACAACCTAAAGGATTTTTTGATCTTGACCATAAAGACATGGTATGTAGCTTACATAAAGCTTTATATGGTTTGAAGCAAGCACCGAGAGCATGGTATGAAAGACTGCAAACTTACTTGTTAGGTATTGGATTTGTTAGAACAAGTGAAAACAACAATCTATATGTGAAAGGTGATACTGATGATACTATTATCATTGTTGAAATATTTGTTGATGATATTATCTTTGGAGGCTCAGATCTTGTTTGCAAGGCATTTGTTGATGAAATGCAAAAGGAATTTGAAATGTCTATGTTCGGAGAGATTAAGTTCTTTCTTGGACTACAAGTGATTCAGCAAAGTGATGGGATATTCATCACACAATCTAAATACATAAAGGAAGTATTGAAGACATTTGGCATGGAAGATGCTAAACCTATAGGAACACCAATGGCTACTGGATGCAAATTGACAAAGGAGGATGAAACTACAGAGATAAACCAGACACTACCGATCCATGATTGGTAAGTTAATGTACGTAGTTCATAGTAGACTAGATATAGCACATGCTGTGGGAATTGTTGCAAGATTTTTTGCTAATCCTAGAGAATCACACATGATAGCTACAAAAAGGATCTTAAGATACTTGAAGAAAACAAAGAATTTTGGATTATGGGATCCTAAGGAAGGGAAGTTTGAACTGAAAGTTTACTCCGATGTTGATTGGGCTGGAAATGTGGATGATAGAAAAAGCACCACCGGAGGAGCATTTTTCTTTGGTGGAAGACTTGTAACATGGACAAGTAAAAAGTAGGCTTGTATTTCTTAGTCTAAAGCTAAAGCAAAATATGCTGTTGCTGCTACTAACTATTCAAACATTGCATATATCAAACAAGTTTTGGAAGGAATGAATGAGGTAATCACTGACCCAGTGATTATATATTGTGACAACACTAGTGCTATTAATATTTCAAAAAATCCTATGATGCACTCTAAGACAAAGCATATATCTATTAAGTATCATTACTTAAGAGAACAAGTGCAAGAGAAGCAAGTGAAGTTAGAATTTGTCACATCTAAAGAACAACTTGCAAATATTTTTACAAAACCCCTACCGAAGGACACATTTGAATACTTGAGGACTAGACTTGGGATCCGTCTCCTGTCTATCGGTCACTAAGGTGATCTAGTTGTTGCATCAGCCTACTTTTTTTAGAAGATCATTCATGTTGATGCAGCATAGACCACACTTTGAATCATGTTCAAGGTTGTGATTAAGTTTGAGGACTTGAACCGATTGGAATATTAGTATTCAGAGATACAGAGGAAGACAGACTTGTTTGTTTATTTGTTTCTTTGGCATTGCTATCAAAGGGAGAGATAAAAAATATGAAATGAAAAGGGGAGAGATAAACAATATGAAAAGGAACAAGCACCAATGAGAATTATCTAAGGGAGAGACAATCTGGATGAGATAGAGTATTGAAGATCAGTTATAGAGAATAGAAGTAGGAACACGAGAACTGAAAAGATCACAATTGCAGAATGGTAAAGTTGTACTATTTAATGTTGTTTAGTAACATAGTGATTAAACATATTAAGTCTATTTGACTTAAAACATTTTTTTCACTAAGTTGTAGAATATATGTTTGGTATGTGTATGGTACATTTCATATTACTTGAGTTGCCATCAATGCCAAAGGGAGAGATTGTTGGACTACAACTGATTTGGAATTTGATTAAAGAATCTATGATTACAAGATCACTGAGGAGTTGCTAATTAGAAATGTAATATGATTAAATTAGTATTGTGTTGTCATTGATGTCAACTAGTTTGACAACACTTATCTTGTAAGTTACTATACCGAGACATCTGAAGAAAGGTGAAAGAGATGAAGAACAGAGAAATCTACATGAGGAAAGATGTACATGATAGATGAGGATAAGGAACACATTGAGTAACTTGTTGATGAGTCTATGACTTGATGATATTGACTTTATTATGTTGCATTCATCTATGATGAATTATAGAGCTGAAAGACACAAAGTAGTGTTGTCGGTAAATGAAGCATTTCTAGTATACACCGACGGAGTGTAGTGTATACCGATCGCATTATTAATCGAGAAATGTTCACTGACACATTTCTTTGTTAATCAAGTAGAATAGAATGAATCAAATGATTAGTTTAGCTGATAAGATTGATGAGATGGCAAGAGTATAACATCAAGGTAACATATAATGTTTGTTACACAAATCGACGATTGACGAAATTTGGGGAAGATCTAAAGGAGTAGATTGAAACATGTTATTGACACAAGTACTGAGAAAGTTTGAAGCGGCAAAATCTATGAATATGGTTAAGCGAAAAAATCTAATGGTGGAGAAGAAAATGATTTACTCGCTTATATAAGAGAAAAAAATTTCTTTATGAAGAATGCCAGAAGAAGAAGAAGCTGCAGGATTATCACGTGAACAAAGCTTCATGCATTTTGATCATACTGGTTAGTAAGAACCGAGCTGCAGAGCAATTACCGAGCTACATAGAGCAATTAATGATGGACAGTAAGTTGATACAGTATTGAATCTAAAGTGAAATATTGATCAGAAGGATTTGTATGGACTAAATATTGATCTGTAATCTGTAATTGAAGTTGTATTAGGGTAGGTCATTTACTGTTACATATTTAACCATTGTATACAGTCAAAATCTCTTAATCGAGTGGACTCTGAAATTCTTATGATGTATCATTCATAGAAATAACATTGTTATCCTGTCAACCCCATAGTGAATGCTAGTTGGACGATAACTTCTAGTCTAAAATCCTGTAACAAGGTCGCACCTTACAGTGTGTTTGTAACCTTTAACAGGGTTGGGTCTTAACTGACCTCACTTCAGAAGAGTGAACAATTTTGGGTTGCCGGTCCCAAGTGGTTTTTCCCTTTACAGGGTTTCCACGTTAAATCTCTTGTGTTATGTGTTGATTGTGATATTTGTTTGTTATCATTCTTTACATGTTACATGTTAGATTTGATCGGTAAATTGTTATAGTATTAGACTGGTAATCAGTAAAAGTACAGATAGTGAAAGTATTTAGTGCTTACCGATGAGTAGAAATTGAAGAAGTTGGTTTGGATTATACATTTTGTTTTGGGACACTAGATAACTGATTCACCCCCCTCTCAGTTATTGTAACAATAACATATGGTATTGATAATATCTATAAAAAAATATCTTTTCATTTGCTGATCACAATCCATGACTTTCAAAAGCATTGCCACTTCATGGAACATTAATTTTTAACATCTTTTTACTCATAAAAATTAATGAACTATCTTGTTTTGACCTAAATTTTTTTTACATGCTTCAATAGATGCCACACAGCTTCTCATAACCCAGACCTTTGTACCCTTTTGGAGTTGCATTACTTTTTTTTCACCATTTTTTGTCAATATAATTAATAACATTGAAAGCCAACTCATTTGTATATATATTTTGTTACATAATTTAGTTCATTTTCAGTTTTTGTGTGGGTTTTGGTTAGTTTTAAGGTTTAATACATTTATCTATATAAATAATCTATGGAGTTGATCAAATTTATAAAATTTGAGTTTCCACAATTTTCACTAGCAAGAGAAATTTTTTGAAAAAAATAAATAAATTGGTGAAGGTTGGGTTTACATCCTTTTGAAGTGGCAATATTAAAGGTATCTTGCAAAGTTTGAAAAATGTTGACTTAGAAATATCATTACTCTTATCCTCATCCATTTTCAAGTGAATGAGAACTTTAAAAAAAACAAAAAAAATAAAATTAACTATATTTGTACTCTTTAATCAATATATTTAAACAAAATAAAATAGTTGCATTAGAAGAGGAAATGAGGTGTGAGAAGTATATAATGAAGAGGCCATGGGAAGAGGAAAGGAAGGGGCTGCTACTAAAAAGAAATAACATAATTATTTATGTTATTAGAGAATGGACAAGAGATTAGAGAGGGGGTTGGAAACAATCCAGTTTGAGGTTTGTTCAAACAATAATAGAAGATATTAAATTAGAAAAAAATGATACTCTATTGTGTGGTTTTGTGGTAGTGAGGAAAAAAAGAGGAAGAATGGAAAAATATATTGAAAGTTAGTTGTTTTAGTACAAAGGAAGAGTGCAAATTGAAGATGCATGTGAGAGGCCATGAATGGCCAAAGAAAGTAAATTTTTTTGTAGATTGTAATGAGATTATAATTTTGTTTGTTAAGTTTTGATTTCAATCAAATCAATATGAATTTTGTTTCCAATTTGTGGAATATTGTGTATGGTTTGTGAATTTTTGTTGTAGCTACAATATTGGGTTTATCTCCCATCCTATCTACATTATTTGATGAGTGATTTCTTAAGCTATTTATAATGTAATTGAGGTACTTTTGGTTTTTTGTTTGTTGTGGATTTTCAATTTCTAGGAGTGGCGAAAAATCTATTTCTACGAGTGGCAAAAAATGGGTGGCTCACTACCACAACACTTGGGATTAGATGTGGGTACTAGAGGGTTTATTCCATTTTAGTCTTTTTTTCCTTGGCTTAGGGGTGTTTTGAGAAAACTCATAGACATGCTTTCTCTTGCTCCATAATATTTTCTCATTTTCTTTGACATTAAATAAATATTTTTGAATGGAAAAATTTGATGCTTTTTTTAAATACTTTACATAAATGATCTTTCAATGCTTCCATTTAGGAGAATTCAAATTTGTTTTGAATTTAAGGTGAACTTTTGAAGTAGAAATGACTGTCCTTGTAATTAAAAAGAAATTTTATAAACACACACACACACACACACACACACACACACACTATATACATACATACATACATATATATATATATATATATATATATATATATATATATATATATATATATATATATATATATATATATATATATATATATATATATATATATATATATATATATATATATATTGTTTTTTCCCTCCTAGATTATATCTGTGTTTTGTTCAAATTTTCTTGATCTTTCTCAGTCTTGGTCATTGTTATCTCATGTGGCAAATGTGTTCATCTGACCCAAGTTCATGGAAAATAATTCTCTGTTGTTTGCTATTCAAGGATACAGTTTATGGAATACTAATGCTTATATTGGGGATATCTTTCCTCGTCAATTGCTTTTATCTTCTGATAAGTTTGTTCGGATATATGGGGCAATTAAGGATTCTATTGCTTCATCTTCTATTGGTCCTCTGGATTTCACTATTAATAGGAATGTGGTGGATATTGCACTTCGAAGCAAGGCCTTTGCTAAAACATATGCTATTTTGGGCCTCATTGCTCATTCGAATGCAATATCAAATGCTAATTTGTTTGCTCAAGTTGCTTCTTTTTCTGCAGTTGGGGGAAGACCCTCTATGTTGGCTCCACTTGAATCAATAGCCCCTTCTTTGAATCTAGTTTTGGAACCAGATAGAGGGGATCTTTCTCCTTCTTGCCAGTTTGATGGTTCTTCTTTGCAGGGTGATGCAGATAGACTCTGGTCCAGTTCGTTTTTCTCTTCTCCAGCCCACCTTCTGGATGGTTCTGATTTTTTGGGATATCAATCACATTAGGCATTCTTATATGGAGCTGATATCATCTATGGTCTCTAAAGCATTTTTATTTTTGTGTACTTTGGCAATGTAGCAAGTTTGTATTATTAATTTTGTAAGCTTCCTGCCTAGATTTCATTTTTCTTGATGGTCGTGGATTTACTATGTATAAAAGTGTATATTTATCCAACCTTAGGGGTATGGTTAGTTAGTTTAGCATGGGTCATGAATTATTGCATACATTCACCCCATGCTTTTGGAAAATTTCAAACTATCACTAACTATTGTGCAGTTTAGTCTGCTTTGTATATACGGGTAATGATCAGAGTTTTTCTTCACTGGTTCTTTTCTCCGAGAGCCCTTTTTGAACCAGTTTTAATATTAATATAAATATAAATTTTTGCCATATATATATATATATATATAATCATCTCTCACTTTATTGATTAAAAAAAGATTTTTTTTGTGATAAAAGTGGCCAAGGTGACTAAAATATTTTTTAATTAATAATAAAAATAAAAAGATACATAGTTCAAAATCTTGATGATAGAGAGAAATGAGTCGCAACCAAGAAATGTAGAATCCCAAAGTAGTAAAAATAAGCCACCCACAAGTCCCCATTGTTGGGCATTCCTAACAATGTAAAATAAAACTACATCTACAAAAAGAGCTCCCATAGATTGGGTGAAAAGATGATATACACACAAAAATATTCAGAATAACATATCCTAGTGCCTCGAAAGCACAAGAAGATGATGAGCCATGCAAGAAACTCCCAGGACCATCTAGTGAAAGAAGAGTAAGAGTTTCATTCGAAGAGGATGAATAATATTCAACAACCACTACAATAGTAGGTAAACCATTCTGATGTAGAGGAACAACCTGTAGAGGAGGAACAAGCAATATGTCATCTCCAATGCATTCCTTGCAATGGACCAAAATAATGCAAATTGCCAAGAAGCAATCCAATGCAGCAAAAGACAAACAAGGATCCAGAAAAGCTTTTGACTAAATAAATTAAAATAGACATGTTTGATGTTTGATATGTTTTAAAATAGAATTTTAAGATATTGAAAGTAAAAAAATGTGGATTTTGTAAGAAATATAGCACACACAAAGATGGTTGCAATGTAGATGTTGAATATGTATTGAATTTTACAGATATTAATGATATAAAATTTTGGTAATTTTTTATTTTTCATATTTCTATTTGTTATAATGTGAAGTTGATGCTATTCATGTTGTTTTCATTGATGTCAACACATCCTATGCATTTTAATGTTCCACTTGTATTGGTTGACGTGTATCGATAAACTTGGCAGTATTGGTTGCTATACCAATAGTTTGTGTGTCTTGGTAGAATTTTTCACCAAAATATGTGCTTAAGTTATCTATCCTTATTCTTTTTTTTGTTGGTTCTATGTTGTGTGCAATATTTGCAGATCGGTTGTTTGGGGTCGATCCTTTCTAGAGTGTGTTGATTTGTGTTTCGGTCCCAACTATTGTTATGTAACATGTTCATCATGTCTATTGGAACCAATGGCTTTGGAGATGGTGTTGCGTATTGGCATGTACAAGGAAAGTTGTATTGCTCAAGGTGGTCCACATTTCATTCCTTACCACTATGGGAATTTCTTGGTGTGACCTATTTCAAATCGCATTTAGATGAAATGGTTGATGGTATCAAACAACATAAGAAGGATGAGGATTATTTTTGCTTGTGTGGCTTATGTGTTTCTTATATGTGAAGTGATTGTGGATCTATTTCTGGAGATCTATGTATTTTTGATCATGTGTATGATAGAGTGTTGTTGATAGTAATCTGAGTGGTGGATTCAATTTTATTTCAAATTCTTTGGCAGTGAGCCTCTTTGTATTGGTAGTGAGCCTTTTCATATTTAAGGGTAGTTAGCCCAACTGAAAATGAGCCTTACCTATAGTGAGAAAAATTGATAGTGAGCCTTTATACAAATCACCTTAACCAGTGTCACCTTAACATGTGTTTTTCATTTCATGAGAATTATATTCTTTGTGGGTTTTCCTAGTTTGAATTCTCCACGTAAATATTGGTGTTCTCTATGTCAATGTTGTTGTGTTTTATATGTTTACATTTTATGTGGATGTTTTATGTTCTTAATTGATAAATCAGAAGTTGTTATTGCTAGTGTTTAATAGTTTATTGATAGAGAGATTTTTTTGTTAAGTGTGTGGGAATAATTGATTCACCCCCTCTTAGTTATTTGACCTATTCAACGATTGGCATCAGAGCTTGGTTCCTCAGTGAAGAACTTAACCACTTGAGGAAGATCCAATGATGCATAAATTAAACATTTCCACATTTGATGGATCAGAATATAGTTCATGTAAAGATAAAATGAAAGGATATTTGGTTTTAGTTGGTTACAAGACCTAGAAGCATGTGGAGACAAAGTATGTATTTACTCAAAATGGGCTTAACAATCCACATGAAATCAAGGTGTATGAGGAGAATGAAGAAGAAAGGTATGCTATCACTAGTGCTTTATCAAATACTAAATTGGCTAAAGTTATTTCTTTGAAGACTTCTTATGAAGTTTAGAAAAAGATAAAATAAATATATGAAGGAAATGATAAGGTTAAGTTATCTAAGAAGCTTACAACTAAGAGACACTATAAGAATATGAGAATGTAAGATGGTGAGGATATTAAAATCTATTTTTGAAGAGTTTAGAATGCTATGAATGAAGTAAATAATCAGGTCCATGCACTATTACCGATGAAGATTTCATGGAAAATATCTTTGATGACAATACCAAATAGTTATAGTAATAAGATCTTGATGATTAAGGAGGTGTATGATCTAAAGAAGTTCACCAAAGAATAATTATTTGGCACCTTGACCATATTTGAGGTAAGGAATTTTGGGAGAGAGAGAAGAAGATCATAAACAAATTTGAAGGCAACTAAATCAGATGAAGATATTGAGGGTGATGATGAAGAATATTTTGAAGTGAACTTTGCAAGAAGATTGAAGAAATCTACCAACAAGTACAAATGTATGTTACCTTTGAAATGATTTAGATGTGGTAAAATTGGTCATTTGGCTACTAGAAGTCCAAAGAAGCTTCCTAGACAAAAAATTAAGAAGTTCATTAAGAAGGCTTACTATGTGAATGAAGATGCTAGTATTTTAGATGACGAGTCAAAAATAAAAGATTGCTTTTTTTATGTTGAAGAGGATAAGAAATAGGAAATTGATATTTCTAACATTTGTGCTAAGACTGATGATGATGTTGAAACTTTTTATATGCTATAAGAAATAAAAATAAATATTTAATTGATTGTGGTTGTGTTGGATCTCTAAATTTATGGCAAAATTTGGAGTTCTATATAATGATAAAACCCTAAAAATAGCATCCTAAATTCCATGCCCAATAATTGATGAGATGATATTGTTAAAAGGAAAAGTCCACCACCACAAATGAGAGGGGGCGTTGAATTAGTTGTGAGCTTAATCAACTTAAATTAAACTCTATCAAATCTTAATCTTGTAATCAATAACAAAAATAACCACAAGATAATAAACATACACAATAACACTAGATTTGTTAACTAAGGAAACCCTTGATCAGAGGGAAAACCCTGGTGAGAATGATGCCCACAAGATGATGTACTAATATAAAATTTCCTTGTGAAAGGATAGACCTTTTTATAAGTCTGTTACAATATAATCAGTACATTTGAGTTCCTGCTAGGAGACTTTGGATCCCTGCTAAAAGATCCCAGCCTTGTGAGGAGTTGATTGAGAAACACAACGAAGACAACTGAACCCACTGTCCAAATTGCTTCAAGACTATCTTCACTAAACAACATTTTGGATAACACATCCAAGGGTGAACTGACTAAAACAACAACTCTCTTTTCTTGAATAGTTCCTTTGAAGTCCTCAACAATCAAACAACATCATCTTCTTCTTTGATCATAAAGATTTCACATTCTAAGATCGCACAACATTTCATGACCGTATGATATCCCTTGATGTCCTTTGATACCTTTCCTTTATAGAAAGTCCTAATAATTATTGGGTTGGGCAAAAGGATTTTTCAATTTAAAATCAATAATATAGGATATCAATAAGAATTTACAATGCCTTTTACACTACATCTAAACACTTCCATAGAATTATTAATCTATAGTCGGCTCACTTAGAAGTAATACACTTTACATCATCCACAAGTCTTTGTAGAATGCAAAGTAGATTTTTCTGTGTTTATCCTAGCATCCTAAACATGTCATTAACAACATATAAACCTTGCCAAACTAACTTCAACCTCTTTGAAATAATAAATCTCAAATAAATGTCACTAGTTCCTGGTAACACTCACTGAGAACAGTCTTCAATGAACTTCACATAGCTCGATCATATCTGCATAAATTTTTTTGCACTCATAACCACATCATCAAAACATGTTCCTAAATTTAGATATATCTTCACATAACTTAATTCACCAGCATAAACCTTGTGAAAAAATTCTAAGTCTATAACTCTGTCAACTCTGTCCAGAGAGCATATATGTTGACATCAATGACAAACCAAGTCATGAATTTAACATATAAGAACTCAGTCATCTCTAATCAACATACTATATGCCCTGCTAACAACATTCATAAACATTCACACTAATAGATATATCCCATGACATGGGATAAAACAATATATTATTTTCAATTCAATTATGAAGGATTAAGGAAAGAAGCTTTATGACAAGAACAATCAGAATTTTGTGAGTGAAGATTTCATAGATGCTGGAATTTTAACCTGCTGAAAAATGGTATTGAAAAATGATGATAATGAATGACAATTGAAAATATAAAAATGACCCAGTTCAGAAAATCAAATTTCCAAGCTCCAACTAAAATCTTATATTTTCACAAGGTGTTTTGGGTTTCTAAACAAACCCAAATCCGAAAGATAGGTAGTTATTATTTAATTAGTTGATTAGTTTTTTCAAAAAAGTTTTAAATAGAGCAGTGTCTTTTCACCCTAAAGGGGTGTGAAAAATATTCAACCACATATATATGTGTGGTGTAAAATTTGAAAAGAGGGAATCACTTAGATTTTAATCAATGTCAATCAACAATGCAAATATTTTATTTTCTACTGCACTTTCTGTAAGTGATTTATTGTACATAAAACTTTTTGAAGTATTAATATAAATCAATATTTTTTGTAATTTTGATTTGTTTATTTGATCATTTTGGATTGATCAGTCCTTTGTGATGATATCTCTAGAAGATAAAGCTACTTTAAAAATTCATGTTTGGAAATTATTTCCGTTATTCTACAATTTGATCATTAGGATTATTAGGCACTAGTAATTCTATCTTATTGGTCTCATTAATGTTGGGTTAAATTTAGTAAGACTGATTGTGGTATAATAGGATAATCAAAGACATTGAAGAAGAGCAATTGATATGAGCATTTAGGTGTTCTCTATCTCACTTAGTCATACATAGGATTAAACAATGAACTGTCTCTGTTTCCCAATAGAAGAAAGGAATTGGTCTATCATACCACTAGTACATTTGAGGCCAAATTCTGACAGCCATTTGTCAGATTTGCAACACTTATTTGTCGATATTTTGACATATGTGTCTGTCATCATTTTTGCATTGCAAATTATGATGGAAGTGATCACCGTCAATTTTTTGACATCATCTTCTGTTGAAACCTTGCACATGAATACCAGCTTTGTTATGGAATTTCTTACAGTGGACTTATCAGAACTTTGACAAACAGTGTGGGTATCCTGTTGGACAATCCTATTGGAATAGTGATGAGTGGGCAATAATTCTCCGACAGGAAAACCCATCAGAGATATAGCATGCCTGTCGCAATTACTTGTTGAAAAGAAGTTCTCTCTGATATTATACTTGTTGGAATAATGACAGATCTGCAATGAATGTCCGATAGGTAAACCCATCGATGGTATATCATTCCTGTCACACCTAGTTGTCTCCGACATTGTACCTATCGGAAGAGTGATGAAAATGCAGTGAGTGTTCGATAGGTAAACCCATTAGAGGTATAGTATTCTTGTTGTAATGATCTATCAAAAAGTAGTTGTTTTCGACATTATATTTGTCGGCCAAGTGACGAGGTAGTAAATGTCCGATGGGAAACTCCATCAGATGTATAGCACCACCATTGAAAGAGTTGTATTTCATGTCAAAAAAGTGATGGATATGCACAGTAAGGATAACAAAGCTCAAGAGACCATCATAGGTTATCTCTTTCTTTGGTCTATATTATTGACAAAATGTTTTACCTTTCATTAGCTCATCAAATCCGGGGATTTGAAAGAATTTAATAGAATATTTTCATGATAACGTATATTATTTAAGTTGACATTTCATGAATTTATCTTCTTAAGCCACGAGAGGGGATGCTTCTTTATGGCTTTCCTCGTAGTATACAAGTGCATGAAGTATATAAATTCATTTAGCATCAAACTAAAATAATGTACATTATACATGAAAATATTCTATTAAATTATTTCAAATCCCCACATTTGATGAGCTAATGAAAGGTAAAATATTTTGTCAATAATATAGACTGAAGAAAGAGACCAACTATGATGGTCTCTCTAGCTCTGTTATCTTTAGTCCTAGCTACTGGGTAAGGCCTGGAAGACTTATACCTGTTGATTGTCGAGAATAATCACCACCTTGCCTTTATGTACATTGCACAGTATCCAATATAATTGATCCCAGTCTCGCAAAAACATTTTACACTTGTGCAGCTCATCAATACTGGAGGCTTGAAGTAATTTTATACGATCACTAGCACATTTCATGCATGGATGAGAAACAATATCCAAAGTTTCTAGATTTTGAGAAGAGGTATGAGTGGAGGCCAAAGAAGGCATATTTGTGAAGGTTTTATAGACGTAGGTTACTAAATCATCATCTCTATACTGGTACTCAATCTGGAAACCTTCATATGTATATAGCCACTCTAGAAAATCTACACATCTAGTAGATCTCCACAAAAATCCCTTCTGGCCTCCACTGCATATACATCTTCTCAGAATCTAAAAACTCTCCATCATTGATTCCTATCATTTTTTCAGTATCTTTGTGGACTAAGACCTTAAATTATTGAGCTTCTCTTTGTTTCAAGAATAGTTTAACATTCTCTACTTAATAAGGCCAACCACATGAAGGTGGAAGCTCATCTGGCCCCTCCTAGGAGCCTCTTATGACCCTTTACAAAATTTTAAGACCTCTAAGATGTATTCTTAGGGATTGTAAAGGGTCATAAGGGGTCTTGGGACACAATAGATGAGAAAAATAAATGTAGGCATCATAGTCAAAATTTTTTGAAGACACAACATAATTGAGTGGTATACCCAGATGATGCAAAGCAGCCACTACTACTTTGGTTCCAAGTCGACATTGCAGGATCCAAAAACCATAGATAAGGAATAAATTTAGAGAGTGGAGGAGGGCCATAATGACCAAAATAATGCAGGGTCATAATGACCAAAATAATATAGGACCCTATATTATTTTGGTCATTATGGCCCTTCTCCGTTCTCTAAATTTATTCCTTATCTATGGTTTTTGGATCTTGTAGTGTCAACTTGTAATCAGAGGAGTAGTAGTTGCTTTGCATCATCTCGGTATACCACTCAATTATGTTGTGTCTCCATAAACTGTGACCACAATGCCTACATTTATGTTTCTCAGATGTTGTGATATCTACATCGTAGTCTATAGTTGTTGTAGTAGTAGAGCCTATCCACAACATAAAGGAAGACATCTTTCTAGCCTAGGTCTAGATCCTACCCCAATTGTCAAAGGATCTAGGCCCAGGCTAGAAAGATGTCTTCCCATTCTATTTAAGCCATATTCCTTGATCTTGTCAAACTTCCTTGGTACGATAGGCTTGCTCTCTCCAGTACTCTTCTTCAATCTGTGTTCGACAATAAGCATCTTATTCTTATTCCTAATTGTAGCCAGAGCTTCCTTTTCATTAGGATTCAACTCCACTTCCCCCATCTCATCATCCTTGTCACCCTCAGCTACCATCCTAAGCCCTTCTATCCTCTCCATTTCTTCAAGCCTTTGCAAGATATCTGGATCAATAAAGTCTACAACATTGTGTCCATCCATGATCTCAAGAATATCATCATCTTTCCACTCTTCATTTGCCAAAATATATCACTTCTTCAAGATTGCAGAGTAATCTTATTAATAAAATAACTATTGCCAACATTAGGGTACCCACATATCAAAATAGCTGATGTTATTGGTGCTTGTTCTCAAGGATATGGATTCATTGTTTTGAAATGGCCAAATCATTTTTATTTCAATTGTAGAGAAAAGGAGAGGGAGAAACTGAGCGGGTGAAAGCTGATCAAGCACAAGAGAAGGTATGTGATTTCTTCATATTTGATTGGTATCTTTGACAAGCAACGTCTTTCAAGCCTCTAACATCATATTTGACCAGAAATTTTAAATGCATTTCATTTTATCTGATCATGAATTCTCTCTGAAATGACCAATCATGTTTTCTATTCACTTATATTGAGCTACAATAGAACACGATTCTTTTTGGTTATTTTTTCCCCATATTCAGTAGATAATAATCATGGCGGCAACCACTTAGCCATCTTTTTTATGTTACAGGTATTTTACAAAGATACAGGTATGTGGATTTATCATTCAGTTGCTTGTAGTTATTGGTCAAATGCAAATATTTTGTCAAGTTGAAAGGGCAAGATATCAATTTGGTGTTTTCAGTTTATGTTAAAAGTTGATTTGGTAAAATCCTCAGAAAATACACTACATGTTCTAAAATGTAAAGAAGTTGAATGTTAAATGTAAGATATATATCTCATCCATAGTAATCAAAAGAAAGGACATGGAACTAAGGAGATTTACCAATCCAAAAATATAAGGGAATAGAAAACATGATTGATACCTTATGAATTGGTTTTTGAGGTGCACGATCCTCATTAATCTCCTCAGAAGAAGATCCCTCCTCATGAAAAATGCATTTAACACAAAAAAGAAATTTACAAAATTGAACCAATGACATGTTTAGAACAAAGAAATATAATGATAATAATATGCTAAAAATTCTATTCTGTTTAATACATGCCAAAGGACCAGTCCCAACAATTCTTAAACATACTTTATCTGATATGATAATAACATGCCAAACTAATAAATGTGTTATCTGCATTTAATCTACTAATTACTAATAGATTAAGCATATTATTACTATGCTTAATGTTCCATTTAAATGCATATAGGTATGTGGATTTATCATTCAGTTGCTTGTAGTTATTGGTCAAATAAAAATATTTTGTCAAGTTGAAAGGGAAAGATATCAGTTTGGTATTTTCGGTTTATGTTGAAAGTTGATTTGGTAAAATCCTCAGAAAACACACTACATGTTCTAAAATGTAAAGAAGTTGAATGTTAAATATAAGATATATATCTCATCCATAGTAATAAAAAGAAATAAGGAGATTTACCAATCCACAAATATAGGAAAATATAAAACATGATTGGTACTTTATGAATTGGTTTTTGAGGTGCACGATCTTCATCAATCTCCTCTGAAGAAGATCCCTCACAAAAAATGCATTTAACACAATTTTTTTTTTTTTACAAAACTGAACCAATGGCATGTTTACAACAAAGGTCTAATAGAATGATAATAATATGCTGAAAATTCCATTCTGTTTAATACACACCAAAGGACCAGTCCCAACAATTCTTAAACATACTTTATCTGATATGATAATAACATGCTAAACTAATAAAAGTGTTATTTGCATTTAATCTACCAATTACTAATAGATTAAGCATATTATTACTATGCTTAATGTTCCATTTAAATGCATACAAGTATGTGGATTTATCATTTAGTTGCTTGCAGTTATTGGTGAAATGAAAATATTTTGTCAAGTTGAAAGGGTGAGATATCAGTTTGGTGTTTTCGGTTTATGTTAAAAGTTGATTTGGTAAAATCCTCAGAAAACACACTACATGTTCTAAAATGAAAAGAAGTTGAATGTTAAATGTAAGATATATATCTCATACATAGTAATCAAAACAAAGGACATGAAACTAAAGAGATTTACCAATCCAAAAATATAAGCGAATAGAAAACATGATTGGTACCTTATGAATTGGTTTTTGAGGTGCACGATCTTCATCAATCTCCTCTGAAGAAGATCCCTCCTCACAAAAAATGCATTTAACTTAAAAATCAAATTTACAAAACTGAACCAATGGCATGTTTACAACAAAGGTCTAATAGAATGATAATAATATGCTGAAAATTCTATTTTGTTTAATACATGCCAAAGGACTAGTCCCAACAATTCTTAAACATACTTTATCTGATATGATAATAACATGCCAAGATGATAAAGGTGTTATCTACATTTAATTTTCCAATTAATAATAGATTAAGCATATTATTACTATGCTTAATGTTCCATTTAAATGCATTTAACACAATTTTTTTTTTTACAAAACTGAACCAATGACATGTTCTTCGTGTGGTACAAGGGAGATTTGGCTATCAAATCTTCCTTCGTGAAAGCTGAGCGTGAGAGAAGGTATGTGATTTCTTCATCTTTGATTGGTATCTTTGATGGGAAACATCTTTTGAGCCTCTGGCATCATATTCGACCATAAATTTCAAATGCATTGCATTTTATTTGATCATGAATGCTGACTGAAATGACCACATTCTACTGGTGTCGTGCCCTAGCCCATGCTTTATCTCCATTATTTGATGTTATTGGTGCTTGTGCTCAAGGATATCGATTCACTATTTTGAAATGTTTGGATTCACATTTGTTGATATTACTGGCATGACCATTGTATATTAGACCTTTATTAACAATTCATCATATAAGATAAAGTATGTTTAAGAATTGTTGGGACTAGTCCTTTGGCATATTGGATTTAATTCATAAATGGATTTAATTTTATTTTGTATGTGAAATTTTGGGAGTTGCATGAGAAGTTTTAGTGTCTAAACACTCAACTAATCCCTCTAACTGATCAGGAGTGGTTGGGGAAGTTGAGAGGAAAGTGTTCAAATAGTCATATTCACTTATTGAATGCTTTGGAGACTACTGGTTTGACTGTCCATGCATTACCAATGACTGCGATTCATTAAAGGATACAAAACCATTCATTTTGGGTTATTGTGTGTGGATTCAAATGTAGGTTTGATTTGGTTAATGTTTAGAAAATATCAATAAAGTATTTAAAGAAAATCTTACATGTTTGGAGAGGTTTGAGAGGCACTTATCATGACTGTACCCTCACAAACAATGGCATAGACTGGTTTTACTAAGTTTCCTTTCTCTATTTTGAGGTTTCCTTTCTCTGCCACATGGGTACAGTCAGAGGGTTCATTGACAAAATGATCCTTTGAATGGTTACTATGAATATGAATGATTTGATATAGCATATTGCTCATTTTACTTGAAGTTTGGAATAGCTTGTACAAGGGTGAAAGTACTTTTGATCATTTTGGTCATGATTGTTCCTCTACACAGTCAGGAAATGTAACTATCTAATGATTATATGTAATGTTGAATGGATTAAATGCTTTATTCTTGGTAGAAGTGAATGGAAGGAATAGTGTTGGTGTTAGGTTTCATTTATTATCAAATTCAATAGTTTCCAAGATGTGTTGAGGAGTTTCTCCTTGTTTAATGTTAACTATTCCTGCACAATCTACTCATACAATAATGAAGTTACAAAACTAAACCAATGACATGCTTACAATAAAGAAATAGAATGATAATAATATGCTGAAAATTCTATTCTATTTAATACATGTCAAAGGACCAGTCCCAAAAAATCTTAAACATACTTTATCTGATATGATGAATTGTTAATAAACGTCTAATTCTGTAGACTGCTAGCACGAAGGAAGATTTGACCTAGTCAAATCTTTCTTGTACCACACAAAAAATTATGTGATAACTATGTCTACTCCAACCTTAATTGTTTAAGAATTCATCATATCAGATAAAGTATGTTTAAGAATTGTTGGGAGTTCTATTAAACCTTTGCTGTAAACATGCCATTGGTTTAGTTTTGTAAATTACTAGCACATTTAATGATGCCATTGTATATTGCTGAGATGCTCTCTGAAATGACTGTATTCTACTGGTGTCATGTCCTAGCCCTTGCTTTATCTCCATTATTTGATGTTATTGGTGTTTGTGCTCAAGGATATCAATTCACTATTTTGAAATGTTGACTGTGGTTATCAAATGGACTACCCCTGAGCTTCTAGCTAGGCGCCATTTGTATTGATAGCCTAGGACATCAAATTTATTGTATCATTGATAGTTGAGACTTTGTTAAAAGGAAATAGGACAAAGAACAATTTTGATTTATTTTCTCTATTTTGATCCCTAAGTGGCTTACAACCCTACAGAAGTATATGCAGATTTATGGATGTAGTTGCAGCATATATAGCAGCCGATATTTCACAAGAAATCCATGCATCCAATTTGAATAGAAATTAATACAAAGAAATAGGGTCCTCCAATGGCCCAATCATCCAGACCTTGACTTTCCCCTCAACCAGTGACCCTTCAAAACTAGGTTATCATGCAATTAGTGAGTGATCCTTCATTCTCCTGGTTTTCCCTACATCCAAACATATTGGAAATACATAATACAATGATAACAAGTCTTCTACATTCCACCTTCCCTCAAGGAACACTATCAACCATCCCTTCCACATAGTGTTTCACTGTTGTATGAGTGGATTGTCTAGGAATAGTTAAAATTAAACAAGGAGAAAAATCCTCAACACATCTTGGAAACCATTGAAATGGAAAGAAATCAGTTTGGTGTTTTTAGTTTATGTTAAAAGTTGATTTGGTAAAATCCTCAGGAAACACACTACATGTTCTAAAATGTAAAGAATTTGAATGTTAAATGTAAGATATATATTTCATCCACAATAATGAAAAGAAAGGACATGAAACTAAGGAGATTTACCAATCCAAAAATATAAGCAAATAGAAAACATGATTGGTACCTTATGAGTTGGTTTTTGAGGTGCATGATCTTCATCAATCTACTTAGAAGAATACCCCTCCTCACTGCTACTGCTTTCTTGTTTAACAATTGGTTTGGAAAAATGCATTTAACACATTTTTTTTTTACAAAAGTGAAACAATGGCATGTTTACAACAAAGAAATAGAATGATAACAATATGCTAAAAATTCTATTCTATTTAATACACGCTAAAGGACCAGTCCCAACAATTCTTAAACATACTTTATCTGATATGATGAATTGTTAATAAAGGTCTAATTCTGTAGATTGCTAGCATGAAGGAAGATTTGACCTAGCCAAATCTTCCTTGTACCACACAAAAAACTGTGTGATAATTGACTACTCCAACCTTAATTATTTAAGAATTCATCATATCAGATAAAGTATGTTTAAGAATTGTTGGGAGTTCTATTAGACCTTTGTTGTAAACATGCCATTGGTTCAATTTTGTAAATTTATTTTTTGTGTTAAATTCACTTAAATTGAACATTAAGCATAGTAATAATATGCTTAATCTATTAGTAATTAGCAGATTAAATGCAGATAATACCTTTATCAGTTTAGCATGTTATTATAAGATACTAAAGAAGACCTGCTATTTGTTAGACAAATCTTCACTATCCCCCACAATGAAGACAATGAAGATTGACCTCCCTACCCCACAACATAGAACATTGTAATAAGAATAAGATATAATATAGTGTTAGAATAAACTTTGAACAAAGACATGTAATGCTTATGTTAATGATCTAAAAAGATGCAAATATAGGAATTGAAAAAGAAGATAGTGCCAAGAAACATTTTCACAAATATGAAATGTGAGGAAAAGTAATAACATTAACAATGCCAAGATTCACAACATTAAATTTCACCTACGGATGAGTTTTTGTAGTGGGTTGCCCAACATCAAAAATATGTCGAGTTACATTTGAGCTGTAACTAAGAGTATCATGTAGAATAGACCCTAAACTTTGAAAGTGTTCACCAGCCTGACAATTCAAAATTCAATCTAGGCAAGCATCAGTAAGTGAAATAAATTATAGACATCAACATCAACATCATCATAATCATTAGAAGCATTGTAAAGCACCAACAAGAGAAGGCCAATTCCAAACTAAGCCAAATAGTTAATAACTAACTATTATTGGTTCACATAGAGGTTGTAAACCGATTGGAGAGGCTTATTAGAGCATGTTAGTTTCTTGTGTTCTAGGTGTATAGGGGAAGTTTCTTAAGGAGAACTGTTCACAGTCAAGAATATGATAGGGAATATTGAAAATTTGTGAAGTTTTTGGCAGAAGTATTGTTAGCAGATATGAACCATTAGGAGGGTATTTGTTTTGGATAGTACTATATTTCTTGAAATTTTTTGTGATGCTTCTAAACTATAAAGATATATTTTATGGCTTAATGATAATATTGATTAGTGTTTTGTTTTCTAATGTAAAATCTTTTCAATATAATCATGGAATGTTGTTGATCATTCATGGTCTTGAAGAAACTTTTCTTCTATTTGATGTATCCTGAATTCATTAAGTTCTAGTATAGGTGAATTGGCTAGATTGAATAATTTCCAGAGTTAAATTTTTGTTTACCTATGTAAGCTTCACATTCATTCTTTGCTTGTTTTTATTCTCAAGTCTTGACATTTTTTATCAATGTGATATAGAATGACCACAAGATGGTTTAGTTGGTCCTCTCTTTCTATTTAATCATTTGTGTTCTGATAGCCTTGTTGGAAGCCAATTCTCTTGTCCTCTTCTATGAGACTTATATTGAACTCCGCACCCTACATTTTTGCTTGGTATCGTCAAATTTTATTTCATTGTTTCATCAAAACAAAAAAGATTGCAAATTATAAATAAATATTATAAAGATCAAATTATTATTTTCAGTGTCAAAAGCCATCTACAGATTGTATTTTTCATCATTTAATTCTGACAATATTCACACTTGCAACTCGTGCAACAAGTTTGGAATAATCACCAGAGCCTAGCTTGTGTTGCCTGTGCTTTTGTAGTCACGACTTTGTTGCCTTTGATGTGTCAGACAATCTATGAAGAGATTGAAATATGTTAGTTGATATAAATATGAAGAGTATTTAGTACACAATTACATTCTTAATAGTATCACATACCTTCTTCTATTGTCTGGTGGTGTATTTCCTTTTTTTATTTCATTTTTCTTGTTCGCATCCAGAATAAGTTTTTCCCACTCTTTGTCAAGAATGCAAGGAGGACACTAGTACTTTAGGTTTTTGGATAATGTACACCTGTACTGCTCCATAATATACCTCAAACATAACCCAACTTTTTGAAGGAGCTTGCCCTTCTCAAATGCACGAGGTCCAAATAAGTTTGTCATAATTTGTACAAGAGCATCCTTTAACTTTATATCTTGGGTTTTCCACCTTTTAAGAAAATAAACAGTGTTAGATTCAAAAATGAAGTGAAATTACCTTTAATATAGTTTAAGAAATGGATGTAATGATAACTATCCTAGCAATGATATGAAATCAAAATAGTGGATTGGGGTTTTAGTTTGGATATGATGTTCCACCCTATAGAGACGGTGGGCCCAAATATCCACAAACACTCGTCACTAAGTTTATCATAAAAACATCATTCCCTGCAAAATAATCATGGGATCATTAGTAGAAGGATATAATAGTATAAAATGAGAATACAATAGATGTAAGCTTCTCATATTGAATGCAAGGTGTAATTAACATAGGATAGTATAGTAAAAGAAAGGTCCAATCTTTAAAGTACCTAGAAGTTTTGCTATTTTCAAGGGAACTCCTTCTTCGTCGCTCACAAGAAATATGCAGTCCTTCACCATTTCTATACTAGGAATATGAGTACATCCAGGAAATTCACCATCAAGTGATGCATCTCCTGTTGCATAAATTGAATCCATTACGAAATGCCCCTAAGAAAGAATACTTCAAGGGAAATAAACATATATATATATATATATATATATATATATATATATATATATATATATATATATATATATATATATATATATATATATAATGATAGAGAAAATAAAATCTATGTATGAGTAGGTGGTTCCATGGCATCTGTGGCCATGCTACATGTTGCTGACATTGCAAGATGTAGTACATTTGAGCCCGCCATCGTATGAGGCGGTGATAGTAAATGATCATTGAAACGTGCTGAAGAATAAGATTGTTAGAGCATAATAAAAGCAGTGATTAGCATGGACAATATTGTTAGAGAGTAAAAAAAAATAGTCTAACATGCGATCTACCTGAACTAGCTGTAGTACCCTCATCATGGCTGTGAGGATCCAAATTACGCAAAAAATCTGTAAAAGAAACACATCCGCTTATTTTTTAATGACATAAAAGACTAGTATAACATAAAAACTATTATTAAACTTTTGTTATAATTAAAAATTACATTAATACTTACTCTGTAATTTTGAGATAGGTGCATCAATTTAGTTTCCCTCTTTTGTGACTCAAGAGTTGGAGGGAATATAGATGCCAATTCAGCCACTCTTTTTCCAATTTTGTAGAGATATTTTTTTATTACAGAGGCCGGGTCATCAGAAGTAGTGAAATACATAGCTAGGTCCTCGTCAAAGGACTCCTCTTCAAGGACTACGGGTTCCTTTCCTTTTCTTTGCTGACCACCTATCTGTGACAACAATATTACTAACACTATTAGAATTAATCTGAAACAGTGATGAAAAGAATATAATTAAAAACACTATTTAACATTTTTCTTCTATCTAATTTGTAGTACAATAACAAAGAGGTTTACCTACTGGGAAGAAGTGCATGCATGATCATCATTGTCCCCTCTACGTGGTTGCTCCATATTGTGGGCCTATGTTATTATTTAAAGTTAACCAATAATTAGAAAGGACTAGATTAATAAATTTCATTAGAAGATAATGATGGAGATGAAGTGGATGGTGAGGAGACTCTCTAAATGTGGCTGGCAAAAAAATCAATTATTTAATGGTACATAGTATGTACCTGCACCCCCATGATAGTAACATTGTTTGTATCTATGCGATTCAAATTATCATAAATAAGCAGCTCTTCCCTTGCACTTATTGATTTTATTGCACATACAAATACATAATTTCCCTCGTGTACCTCAAATATGCAATTGGGTTTCTTAATGGTTGATAGAGGTTGTGTGCTATTTATAAAACCTATAATTTTCCCTGATTCTTTTGGCCTTTCATCAATGTATATAGCCACTCTTTTACTTTTCTCATTGTCTTTTTGTTGAATATAATTTGTTGAGAGTGCATACCTACGCATACATTTTTTATATTGAAAAATTTGCATCCAAATTTTGTAATCGTAACAAGGTCTGACATACTCCATCAATTCAACAACTTTGTTGTAAGAGACCTTTATGCCATCCATGGAAAATAGGCCCAAACCATGTATTGATGATGGTGCAATGTGATATATCTTTCCTTTAACACTAAAATTAGTGTCTATTGGAGGAAGTTCCTTGGGGACCCATTGTTTCTATAGATATTGGTACCTAGAGGGAACCTCGATGTCACCTTTTCTCTCATCATCATAAGAACATGACCCCCCTTGAGAAAGGAAAATTTTCATGCATTTATTGAATTTCCTTCTAGTCTTTTGACCTCTAGTTGATCTTCCTAATTCAAACATACTACATGACTCACTTTCTTCACTCGAGGAAGACACATCTAACAAATACCTATTTGCTACTACCTGCACTCCATCAAATGAGAGAGATAGCAAGTAATGAGAGATATTTTTCAAATTGTCAAATACATTAATCTCTATAGGGTGTATTGAGTTATACCCGTTGATCCATGAGACTGTGTGGGATGCTTGTGAAAGGGGTTTGGGTACCTACATATATAATTCAATTATCTTATGTTAGCTAAAAAATTCATGATACATATACTCAAAAACACATAGTAAGTAGATTAAAAACCATAAGCATCCCATATGAATTAAAAACATTAAAAGGTACATCATGAATTAATTAGATTAAGAATCAATCGCATAATTGCACATTTCTATCAAGAAATCAATATTAAATAGATTAAGCAATGATCATGTAACTGTACATTTCATTCATGCCATTCATCTTCTTCTTCATCCAACTCATCACCATGATCATCATTGTCATCAACATCATCACCACCACCATCATTTTTGTTGTCTTCATCATTGTCATCATCATCATCATCATCTTCATCATCATCATCATCATCATCATCATCTTCATCATCATCATCATTGTCATCGTCATTGTCATCATCATTGTCATCGTCATCATCATCATCATCGTCATCATTATCATCATCATCATCATCATCGTCATCATCATCGTCATCATCATCATCATCATCATCGTCATCATCATCATCATCATCATCATCGTCATCATCATCATCATCTTCATCATCATTGTCATCATCATCATCATCATCATCGTCATCGTCATCATCATCATCATCGTCATCATCATTGTCATCATCATCATCATTGTCGTCGTCATCATCATCATCATCATCATCATCATCATCATCATCATTGTAGCATCATCATCGTCATCATCTTCTTCTTCAAGAAAAGTTGCATCAGGAACATCATTGACTAACTGTTGTTCATGATCATCATCTACATCATCTTCTAGTTGTTCACAATATTCTTCTTCCACCACATTAAACCTCATTGGCCTTACTCTTGGATCATGTCTAACAACAAATGACCAACCCAATTTATGTGGAACCTCTGAGTAAAATAACTACTCACATTGGCTTGGAAGAATATAGGGCTCATCCCCAATTGGCTCAAACCACCTTGTATTAATCATTGGAAATCCATTGTCATGTTTAATAATAGTTCTATCAGGATCATTTTGATTAAGTCATAGCCTGTACCATCTGATGATGAAGAGAACTAATTTGAAGAAATTAAAGTCACACTCAAGTATATCATCCAAAATGCCATAGTATCAATTTTCAGACTCTCGAGGATGTAAGTCATTTCTAGATGAAATATTAGTCACCTGAAAGACTGCACTTATCCTAGAATCACAAGTTTTCTTTGTGTCATCCAACTTTTTGATGTGAAATTTATGACCATTGCAAAACATAGCCTTGTGGTGTTTGACCTGCAAAAATATGTCAAACATGTATAAATTATTTCATTGAGAGTTCATAAACGTACGGGTGATTAAAAAATTTATACGTACCTAGAAATCTCTTAAACCATGTGCTAAATCTATTTCCCTTTGCATAACATTTGGATCTCCATTATGATGAGCTTCATTAAGCAATGAAGACAGAACTTTCCATGTTAATGTGCAACCTAAATGATGACATCGTTCAATCCATACCATCATCCAATCTTGATTGTTTGCAATATAAAAATGTATTGCATCTGATGAACTACAATTGATTTAGAACATGAATGAAGAATCTATGATTAAAGATCACTGAGGAGTTGTTGATTAGATATGTAAGATGATTAAATCAATATTATGTTGTCATTGATGTCAACTAGCGTGATAGTACTTATCTTGTAAGTTACTATATCGAAACATCTAAAGAAAGGTGAAAGAGATGAAGAACAGAAGTATCTACATGAGGTAGATGTATTTGTCAGATGAGGATAATGAATACACTGAGTAACTTGATGATGAGTCTATGACTTTATGGCATTGACTTTATTATGTTGCATTCATCTATGATGAAGAATAGAGCTAAAAGACACAAAGCAGTGTTGTCGGTAAATGAAGCATTCCAGTATACACTGACGGAGAGTAGTGTATACCAAGTGTAGTGTTAACCGAGCTTGTGTTCACCAATGCATTTTTTTGTTAATCGAGCAGAATAGAAAGGAATTAAATGATTAGTTTAGTTGATAAATTGATGAGCTGGAAAGTGTATGTAATCTAGGTAACAGATAAGGTTTGTTATGAAGATTGATAGCTAACATAATTCAAGGAAGATCTAATGGAGTAGATTGAAATGTATTACTAACACATTAGCTGAAGAAGGTTAAAGTGGAAAAATCAATGAATGAGATTAAGCGGCAAAATCTGATGGACAAAAAGGAAATGATTTACTCATCTATATAAGAGACATTGGTTTCATTGTTGAAACAATGCCAGAGGAAGAAGATACTATAGAATTATCACATGAACAAGTTTTCATGCATTCTGATCATATTGGTTAGTGAGAACTGAACTGCAGAACAATTACCGAGCTACAAAGAGTAATTACCGACGGACAATAAGTTGATATAGTGTTGAATCTGAAGTGATATATTGATTAGAAAGATTTGTATGAGCTGAATATTGATCTGTAAACTACAATTGAAGTTGTATCAAGGAAAATCATCTACTGTTACATATTTAACCATTGTATATAGTCAAATCTCTTAACCGAGTGGACTAAGAAAGTCTTTTTTATGTTTCATTCATAGAGTGAACATCATTATCCTGTCAACCCTAGAGTGACTGCTGGTTGGATGATAACTGCTGGTTTAAAATATTCTAACAAGGTCACACCTAACAGTGTGTTTGTAACCTTTAATAGGGTTGGGTCTTCACTGACCTCACTTTAGAAGAGTGAACATTTTTGGGTTGGCAGTCCCAGGTGGTTTTTTCCCTTCACAGGGTTTCCACGTTAAATATCTTATGTTATGTGTTGATTGTGATATTTGTTTGTTATCATACTTTGCATATTGCATGTTAGATTTGATTGGTAACTACTATAAGTTTTAGACTGATAATCGATAAAATCATAGACAGTGAAAGTATTTTATGTTTACTGAGTAGTAGAAGCTGAAGAATTTGTTTTGGATTATACATTTTGTTTTGGGACACTGGATAACTAATTCACCCCCCTCTCAGTTATTCTAACAATTGGTATCAGAGTAGTGGTTGCTTAGAATAGAGTTTTAAGGACTCTAGCATAAAGATCTCAAGATGTATAAGAGGCAAGTGCCAAGATTGAACAAAGAGAACTTCGCAGTATGGCAAAGCCAGATGAAGTTGCACATATCCAGAATTGGGAATTCTACACTAGAACTGATGGAGAATGGCTACATTGAACTGACACCTGGACCCTTAACCCTTGATCAACTGAAAGACAAGCATGAACACAATATCACTATGATGGAACTTGCTACTAACTGTACCGATGCCGAATTTGAAGACATTAAGGGATGGACTACTCCCAAAGCCACGTGGGATAAATTGACTCTAATATATAGTGGAGATTTGAATGTTAAAAGAGCCAGAGAAAAAAGCCTAAGAGGTCAATTTGATGATATGAAGATGAAAGAAGGTGAGAACATTGTGCAATACTCAAATAGACTAAAAGAGGTAGTACATGCTATTAGAGCATTAGATGGAATTATTGATGATGAAAGAGTGATAAGAAAGATTCTTAGAACTTGACTACTAGTTTATGGAATCGGGATCTCTACAATTCATGAAACAAGAGCTACATCCAAACTTACTCTTGACACACTGATTGGTAAGCTTATAACCTTTGAATTGAATAACTTTGACAACAGTGTTGTACCTTCTCTTGAATTCACTTTCATGTCTTCTTTGAAGATTGGTAAGTCTAGTAGCAAGAATAATAAGAGTAATGATAGTGATAGTAATACCGATGATGAACTTGATGAGCTTGAAGCTCTTATGGCCAGAAGGTTACCCAAAGGTAAAGCAAGGTATAGAGGTAAGCTACCTTTGGTATGCTTTAATGGTAAAGAAGTTGGCCACATCTCTGCTAAATGTTCGAATAAGAAAGATGATGATAGATCCAAAGACCGATCTGAAGGAAGCTATGGGAGAAGAGTTAACAGAGGCTACCGACACAACAACAGAGACAACCAAGATAGCTATGACAAAGGGAAAAAGGTATGTTACATAGCCAAAGATATTGAATCTGAATCTGATACTGATGATGATATAGAAGTAGTATTTGTTGCTATGAAAGATGACTTAGAGGAAGAAGAGAAACATGAAGAAACAACACTGATCTTTAAAGTAAGTAAAAATGATACATGGATCATAGACAGTGGCTGTACACATCATATGACTGGTGATGTAGAGGAATTTGATCTACTTGATGAATACGATGGAGGATATGTTAGGATGGGAAATGATGCACCCTGTATGGTAAGAGGTAAAGGTTCATTGATGATTAATGATAGAATAAAATGTGAAAATGCATACTGGGTAGATGGACTGAACTATAATTTATTAAGTGTGGCACAGCTAAATAATTCAGGCCATCGACTTGCTTTTGAGAACAAAAAGGTAAAAATCTATGATGATGGAGGAAGACTTGTTAGAACCGATACACAATCCAGAGGTAATCTATTTTATCTTGATATTGATCAATCTTATTTTTTATTAATGAAGGATGAATATGCATGGTTGTGGCATAAAAGGTTATGCCATGTGAACTTTGATAACATGATCAAGATTACTAAGAAGAAAAGAGTTAGAGGGTTGCCTAACTTGTCAAAACCTGATCATGCTATGTGTCATGAATGTCAGAAAGGTAAGATGACTAAGTCTAGTTTTAAAAGCAAAGAATACTCAAAAAAGAAGATACTTGAGTTGGTTCATACCGACCTATGTGGTCCTATGAGAACTCAAAGTTATTATGGTGATAGATACTTTATTCTTTTTGTTGATGACTATACTAGATTGATGACAGTTATGTTCTTAAAAGAAAAATTTGAAGCATTTAAGATGTTTAAGTGGTATAAGAAAAAGGTAGAAAAAGAGAATGGAAAAGAATTAAAATGCTTAAGATCTGATACAGGAGGTGAATTTATCTTTGATGAATTTACTAATTTATGTAATGAGCATGGTATCAAAAGACAGGTCTCTGCACCGAGAACACCTCAGTTCTAGAATGGGATCGCTGAAAGAAGGAACATGTCAATAATTAACTGTGCAAGAACACTAATGCTACAAAAGAATATTTCTCAGACATACTACAAGGAAGCTGTTAGTATAGCTGTATATGTGCTTAACCGAGTAAAATTGAAGAAGGACACCAACCAGACACCCTATGAGCTATGGTTTGGACACAAACCTATTGTAAGTTATTTTAGAATCTTTGGAAGAAAATGTTTTATTCTGAAAGATGAGAGAAATGGGAAATTTGATTCTAAAGGTGATGAAGGAATATTCTTAGGATATTCTACTAAGAGTAAAGCATATAAATGTTTGAATAAGGTAACAAATAAGATAATTGAAAGTACTAATGTCCGTGTTGATGAGTTTGATGACAAGAACACAAAGGAAAATAGAAAGGAACCATAAGACTATGGTGGATTCACTTACATTGAACATCCTGATTATCTACCAAAGTTGCAACCTATGATAACTGGTCAGTAGGTAAATAACCCTGAGGAATAGGAAAGGGAAATCGACGAACAAGATGGAGCTATCGAGCAAGCACATGAACCTGAACAGGATGAACAAGAAAGAAGAAACTAAGTACTGGCTAGTTTTTTTAGGAGACATCATCCTGAGACACAAATTATTGGAGACAGACAAGTTGGCATGTAGACAAGAAGCAAAGTAAGACAAGGTACATGTCTAGTTTTTGAATTTGAACCAAAAAATGTGAAAGTTGCATTAGAGAATGAAGAATGGGTTAATGTAATGAAAGAGGAAACATAACAAATAGAGAAGAAAAAAACTTGGTCCTTAGTACCCCAACCTAAAGATAAGAATGTTATCAGTACTAAGTGGATATTCAGGAACAAACTGAATGAAAATGGTGAGGTGACAAGAAATAAAGCTAGATTGGTATGCAAGGGATATGCACAGGAATAAGACATTGATTATGGTGAGACATTTGCACCTATTGCTAGATTGGAAGGAGTTAGAATGCTACTTGCATATGTTGTACACAAGAAATTTAAAGTTTATCAAATGGATGTGAAGTCAGCATTTTTGAATGGTATACTTGAAGAAGAGGTCTACATAGAACAACTGAATGATTCGTTGATCTAGACAACAAAGACATGGTATGTAAATTACATAAAGCTTTATATAGTTTGAAGCAAGCACTAAGAGCCTGGTATGAAAGGCTGCATACTTACTTGTTAAGTATTGGATTTGTTAGAACTAGTGAGAACAACAATTTGTACATGAAAGGTGATACTGATGACACTATTATTATTGCTGAGATATTTGTTGATGATATTAATTTTGAAGGTCAAGATCATGTATGTAAATCTTTTGCTGATGAGATGAGAAAAGAGTTTGAGATGTCTATGTTCAGAGAGATTAAATTCTTTCTAGGACTACAAGTGAGTCAACAGAGTGATGGGATATTTATCACACAATCTAAATACATAAAGGAAGTCTTGAAGACATTTGGCATGGAAGATGTTAAACCTATGGGAGAACCAATGGCTATTGGATGTAAACTAAAAAAGGAAGATGAAACTATAGAGGTAAACCATATGCTTTCCTGATACATGATTGGTAAGCTAATGTATGTAGTTCACAGTAGACCAGATATAGCACATGCTGTGGGAATTGTTGCTAGATTTTCTGCTAACCCTAGAGAATCACACATGATTGCTACTAAAAGAATCTTAAGATACCTAAAAAAGATAGAGGATTATAAATTATGGTATCCTAAGGAAGGTAAGTTTTAACTGAAGGTCTATACCGATGCTGATTGGGTTGGAAATGTGGATGATAGAAAAAGCACCACCGGAGGAGCATTCTTCTTTGGTGAAAGACTTGTAACCTGGACAAGTAAAAAGTAGGCTTGTATTTCTCAATCTATAGCTGAAGTAGAGTATGTTTCTACTGCTACTAATTGCTCAACCATTTCATATATTAAGCAAGTGTTGGAAGGAATGTATGAGGTAATCACTGACCTGGTGATTATATACCATGGCAACACCAGTGCTACTAATATTTCAAAGAATCTAGTGATGCACTCTAAGACAAAGCATATATCAATTAAGTATCACTACTTAAGAGAACAAGTGCAAGAGAAGCAAGTGAAGTTAGAGTTTGTTACATCTAAAGAACAACTTGTAGATATCTTTACAAAGCCTCTACCGAAGGACACATTTGAATACTTGAGGACTAGACTTGGGGTCTGTCCCCTATCTACCGGTCACTAATGTGATCTGGATGTTGCATGAGCTTAATCTTATTAGAAGATCATACATGTTGATGTAACATAGTTCAAACTTTAAATAATGTTCAAGGTTGTGATTAAGTTTGAAGAGCTAAAATAGATTGGGATATCAGTATACATAGATATAGAGACTGTATTGGACAACATAGAGTTACTTAGCTACTACAGAGCTGATTATTTATTTATTTCTTTGGCATTGTTGTCAAAGGGAGAGATAAATAATATGAAATAAAAGTTAAACATGCACCGATGAGAACTACCTAAGGGAGAGATAATCTAAAAGAAATAGAACATTGAAGATCAGTTATAGAGAATAGAAGCAGGAATTTGAGAGCTGAAAAGATCATATCTACAGAATGACAAAGCTGTATTTTATAATGTTGTTTAGTAATGTAGTGATTAAACATATTAAGCTAGGGAGAGCTTGCACAACATTTGTTCATAGAGTTGTAGAATACATGTTTGGTATGTGTATGGTACACTTCATATTACTTGAGTTGCCATCAATGCCAAAGGGAGAGATTGATGAACTACAACTGATTTAGAACCTGAATGAAGAATCTATGATTAAAGATCACCGAGGAGTTGCTGATTAGATATGTAAGATTATTAAATCAATATTATGTTGTCATTGATGTCAACTAGCTTGAGAGTACTTATCTTGTAAGTTACTATACCAAAACATCTGAAGAAAGGTGAAAGAGATGAAGAACAAAAGTATCTACATGAGGTAGATGTATTTTTCAGATGAGGATAAGGAATACACTAAATAACTTGCTGATGAGTCTATGAATTTATGACATTGACTTTATTATGTTGCATTCATCTATGATGAAGAGTAGAGCTGAAAGACACAAAGCAGTGTTGTCGGTAAATGAAGCATTCCAGTATACACTGACAAAGTGTAGTGTATATTAAGCGTAGTGTTAACCGAGCTTGTGTTCACTGATGCATTTCTTTGTTAACTGAGAAGAACATAAATGAATTAAATGATTAATTTAGCTGATAACTTGATGAGTTGGAAAGTGTATGTAATCTAGGTAACAAATAAGGTTTGTTATGAAGATCGACAACTAACATAATTCAAGGAAGATCTAATGGAGCAGATTGAAACGTGTTACTAACACATCAACTGAAGAAGGTTAAAGTGACAAAATCAATGAATGAGATTAAGCAGAAAAATCTGATAGATAAAAAGAAAATGATTTACTCATCTATATAAGAGACATTGGTTTCATTTTTGAAACAATGCCAGAGGAAGAAGATATTGCAGAATTATCACGTGAACAAGTTTTCATGCATTCTAATCATACTGGTTAGTGAGAACCCAACTACAGAACAATTATCAAACTACAAAGAGTAATTACTGATGGACAATAAGTTGATATAGTGTTGAATCTGAAGTGATAAATTGATCATAAAGATTTGTATGAGCTGAATATTGATCTGTAAACTACAATTGAAGTTGTATCAAGGAAGATCATCTACTGTTACATATTTAACCATTGTATACAATCAAATCTCTTAACCGAGTGGACTAAGAAAGTCTTTTTTATGTTTCATTCATAGAGTGAACATTGTTATCCTATCAACCCCATAGTGATTGCTGGTTGGATGATAATTGTTGGTTTAAAATCTTGTAATAAGGTCACACCTAACAGTGTGTTTGTAACCTTTAACAGGGTTGGGTCTTCATTGACCTCACTTCAGAAGAGTGAACATTTTTGGGTTGCTAGTCCCAGGTGGTTTTTCCCTTCACAGGTTTCCATGTTAAATCTCTTGTGTTATGTGTTGATTGTGATATTTGTTTGTTATCATACTTTGCATATTGCATGTTAGATTTGATCAGTAACTACTATAAGTTTTAGACTGATAATCGATAAAAGCACAGACAGTGAAAGTATTTTATGTTTACCGAGTAGAAGAAGTTGAAGAATTTGTTTTGGATTATACATTTTGTTTTGGGACACTAGATAACTGATTCATCCCACTCTCGAGTAGCTGTACAAAAAATAAATAGACAACTTACAACCGATTAATTTTGAAGATTAAGAATTAATTAATAGCTACAATAAAATTTTATAATTTATTACCTCTCACTTTCCTCATTCTACCTTTCCCCACCAAGTACTCCCTTTCAAATTTTCTAATGGTGTCAAGATCCCAAATGCGATCTATATGGATCTTTATTGCAAGCTTAGGAAGATATTCAGTAATGTACACCATAGTCTCGTATACCATATATCCCTCCACCATAAAACCCTCAGGATGTTCTCTTTGCTGAGCCAAAGCCTTCAAAAATTTTAGGTGCCTCTCAACCATCCACATTGACCGAGTGTGTACGGGTCCACACAGTTCAATCTCCTCAACTTGGTGTATGAGGTAGTGTTCTTGTGCATTGAAAAAGGTTGAAGGTAGACACTTTTTCATTTCACACATTAGATGAGGAATTCTTCTCTTCCAATATTTAATATCTACTTTATAGATTTCTTTAGATGACAACCACCTACAAGACATTCAAGACACAAAAATATATAAACATGAGACTTTACAATATATACAACAAATTGAACAGATATCATTACTTACCTCATATATTTTCCAAGATCATATATCACTTGTTTGATGTTATTGTCAAAGTTCTTTGGGAGAGATAGGGGTAGCATGTACTACAATAATTATAAAAATAATCATGTTATTCTTTTCTCACATAATACAATGAAAAGTACATGTAATTTACAAATATATTGTAAATACAAAGAACATGACTTACCTTGATGAAGGTATGCCAATTGTGCGTTTTCAACCCTAGCCCAAATTCACTTTTCTTTAATATGGTATTGCTTATGTTTGCAACAAATTCTATGGGAAATCAAATTTTTCATATGACTTCTTTTATGGAATCACTTTGCTTCTTTGTTAATAACCAAGGAAGGGCACTTATATTAATCCGTTCTCCATTTCTATTTGATTCAATAAAATTTTTCATTGCATGATTGGATTCATGAATGTCGCTACAAATTTTGACAATTTTTTCTTTGTCACACCTTCCATCCAATATCTTCCACAATGTCTCTATTACATTCTTTCCAATATGCATAGTGTCAAAAAAATACACAATTTGCAGCTTCTTGTAGTAGGGCAACCTACTAAATTGTTTGGGATAACTTTTTAGTCCCCTTGGAAGGTGCTCTGTAGTATTTCCTTGACGAAATTCATGATCATCAATCACATAATCAACAAACAAAACACAATAGAAATATACAAATTCCAAACATAAACCATTAGGTAGAATGGTAGTACCTTGATGATTAATTCTATATATTCTAACTTCCATAGGAGAGGTGTAATTATCCGTGGCTTAGATGTAGTCTCTTTTTTCCCATTGAAAATATGTTTTTTGGTAATTCGATAGTTATGATTTTTGTGGAGAAAGTGTCTATGCTCATCAAACACCCACTTTCCTAAACTTTTTGAATGACGAGATTTCATCTTTGGACCACAAACTGGACATGCAAATTTTCCCTTTGTTTGAAGACCTACAAGACAATGATACAATTGGATTAAATATGTTAATTTTTATATTTAGAATTATCATGTGCAACTTGAATTCACCATAACATACCATAAAAATGTGTTAGCCCTGGGGCATCATGTATTGTCCATACAAGCATTGCATGGAATTGAAATTTTCTATCTCTTATTAGTCTAGAGATGCCATACATAGTGACACCATTCCATAACTCCACCAACTTGTCGATAAGAGGCTCAATATATACATTCATATCTTTAGCTTGGTATTTACCTAGTTGAATGAACAAAAACATTACATAATTATTATGACCATTTTACTGCAAGATATATAATTACATGTAGATAACTATTAAATGATCAAATACCCAAAACAATCATTTCCAACATAATGTTCTCCATCTATATTGACATCCATGGAGGAATTTTATTGTTGATGACAAAAATAGGCCAAACAAATCTTAGCTCTCCAAATGGATTAACACCGTCCGCTGCCACTGAAAGCTGTTAGAATAACTGAGAGCGGGGTGAATCATTTAATCACTGTCCCAATACAAAATGTATAATCCAAAAAACAAATACTTCAATTTCTATTGCTCGGTAACTTAAAATACTTTTATTGTCTGTGCATTTACCACTTATCAGTCTCAAACTTATAGTAGTTATCGATCAAATAAAATATGCAATATGTAAATATGACAGAAAAACAAACATTACAATCAACACATAACACAAGAGATTTAACATGGAAACCCTATGAAGGGAAAAACCACCGGGGACCGACAACCAAAAAATATTCACTCTTCTGAAGTGAGGTCAGTGAAGACCCAACCCTATTAAAGGTTACAAACACACTGTTAGGTGTGACCTTGTTAGAGGATTTGAGACCAACTGTTATCATCCAACCAACAGTCACTCTGGGGTTGACAGGATAACAATGCTCATTCTATGAATGATACATAATAAGAATTTCTTAGTCCACTTAGTTAAGAGATTTGACTGTGTACAATGGTTACATATGTAACAGTAGGTGATCTAACTTAATACAACTTCAATTGCAAATTACAAATCAATGTTTAGCTCATACAAATCTTTCTGATCAATGTAACATTTTTGATTCAACAATATATCAACTTACTGTCCATCAGTAATCACTCTCTATCACTCGGTAATGCTCTACAGTAGGTTCTCCTTAACCAGTATGATCAGAATGCATGAAAACTTATTCACGCGATGATTCTACAGTTTCCTTCTCTTCCAACATCACACTCATTGTGAAATCTTTAGTCTCTTATATAGACATGTAAACCATTTTCTTTTGCTCCATCAGATTTTTTTGCTTAATAATATTCATAGATTTTGCCTCTTAAACATACCTTAGCACTTGTGTCAATAACACATTTGATTCTCATCCTTTAGATCTTTCCTGAATTTTGTCAGTCGTCGATCTGTGTAACAAACTTTATCTGCTACCTCGAATTCATACACTTTCTAGCTCATCAATCTTATCAGCTAAACTAATCATTTAGTTCATTATGTTCTTCTTGGTTAACAAAAAAATGCATCGGTGAGCACAAGTTGGGTTTATACTGTGCTCGGTATACACTACACTCTGTCAGTGTATACTGAAATGCTTCATCAACCAACAACATTGCTTTGTGTCTTTCAGCTCTTTTCCTCAACATAGATGAATGAAACATAATTAAGTCAATAACATAAAGTCATAGACTCATCAAAAAGTTACTCAATGTATTCCTTAGCCTCATCTGTCATATCCATCTTCCTCATGTAGATATTTCTGTTCTTCATCTCTTTCACTTCTTCTCTATAGATATATCGGTATAGTAACTTACAAGATAAGTGCTGTCAAACTTAGTTGACATCAATGAAAACATAATATTGATTTAATCATATTATATATCTAATCAATCTTCTTGGTGATCTTAAATCACATATCCTTCAATCAGGTTCTAAATCAGTTGTAGTTCATCAATCTCTCCCTTTGGCATTGATGGCAACTCAAGAAATATGAAATGTAGCATACACATACCAAAAATGTATTCTACAACTCTATGAACAAGTGTTGTGAAAGCTCTCCCTAGCTTAATATGTTTAATCAATACGTTACTTCAACAACATTACAACATAAAACTTTGTCAATCTGCAAATATGATCTTTTCAGCTTTTGGATTCCTTCTTCTATTCTTAGTAATTGATCTTTAGTGCTCTCCCTTTCTTTAAGTTTTCTCTCCCTCAGATAGTTCTCATCAGTGCATATTGTTTATCTCTCCCTTTGACAACAATGCCAAAGAAACAAATAAAAAAATAGCTTTTCAGTAGCCAAGTAACTCTCTGTTGTCCGGTGCATACTCTGTATCTCTATATATTGATATGCCAATCTATTCCAGTACCTTTCACAGCTTTAGACATGATCCAATGTGTGAACTATGCTTCATCAACATGTATGATCTTCTGATAAGATTAGGCTGATGCAACAACTAAATCACCTTAGTGACTGATAGACAGGGGATGGACCCCAAGTCTAGTCCGCAAGTACTCAAATGTGTCTTTTAGTAGAGCTTTTGTAAATATATCTTAAAGTTGTTCTTTTGATGTAACAGACTCTAGCTTAACTTTCTTCTCCTATACTTGTTCTCTCAAGTAGTGATACTTTATATGCTTTGTCTTAGAATGCATCACTAGATTCTTTGAAATGTTTATTGCACTGGTGTTATCACAGTATATAATCACTGGCTCAGTGACTATCTCATTCATACCTTCCAAAACTTGTTTAATATATGTAATGTTTGGACAGTTTGTAGCAGTAGCAACATACTCTACTTTGGCTATAGACTGAGAAATACAAGCCTGCTTCTTACTTCTCCAGGTAACAAGTCTTTCACCAAAGAAGAATACTCCTCCAGTGGTGCTTTTTCTGTCATCCACATTTCCAGCCCAATTAGTATCGGTATAGACTCTAAGTTCAAACTTTCCTTCCTTAGGATACCATAATCCATAGTCCTCTATTTTCTTCAGGTATCTTAAGATTATTTTAGTAGCAATCATGTGTGATTCTCTAGGATTAGCATAAAATCTAGCAACTATTCCCACAACATGTGCTATGTCTGGTCTACTGTGAACTACATACATTAGCTTACCAATCATTGATTGGTACAATGTCTAGTTTACCTCTGTAGTTTCATCTTCCTTAGTCAATTTACATCCAGTAGCCATCAGTGTTCTCACAGGTTTAGCATCTTCCATGCCAAATATTTTCAACACTTCTTTTATGTATTTAGACGGTGTGATCAATATCCCATCACTCTGCTGAATCACTTGTAGTCAAACAAAGAACTTAATCTCTCTAAACATAGACATTTTAAATTCATTCCTCATATAATCAGCAAAGGCTTTACATATTTGATCTTGGCCTCTAGATATGATATCATCCACAAATATCTCAACAATAAGAATTGTATCATTAGTATCTCCTTTCATATATAGATTGTTGTTCTCACTTATTCTTACAAATCTTATACTTAACAAATAGGTATGTAGCCTCTCATACCGGGCTCTCAGTGCTTGCTTCAAATCATATAAAGCTTTATGTAATCTACATACCATATCTTTCTTTTTTGGATCAATGAAGCCTTCATGTTGTTCTATGTAGACTTCTTCTTGAAGTATTCCATTCATAAACACTGACTTGACATCCATTTCATACACCTTGAATTTCTTGTGTGTAGCATATGCAAGTAGAATTCTAACTCCTTCCAATCTAGCAATAGGTACAAAGGTTTCACTATATTCTATGCCTTCCTCCTGTGCATATCCTTTGCATACCAATCTAGCTTTATTTCTTGTCACTTCTCCATTCTCATTCTACTTGTTCCTGAATATCCACTTAGTATCGATAACATTCTTATCTTTAGGTCGGGGTACTAAGGTCTAGGTTTTGTTCTTTTCTATCTACTCTATTTCCTCTTTCATTTCATTAACCCATTCATCATTCTCTAATGCAACTTTCACATTTTTAGGTTCAAATTCACAAACTAGACATGTACTTTGTCTTGCTTTGCTCCTTGTTTGCATGCCAGCTTGTTTGTCTCCAATGATTTGTGATTTAGGATGGTGTCTTCTAAAAAAACTCACCAGTATCCTATCTCTCCTTTCCTGTTCATCCTATGCAGGTTCATTTTCTTGCTCAGTATGGCCATCCTGCTCATCGGTTTCTCTTTCCTATTGTTTGGTATTGTTTTCCTATTGACCGGCTATCACAGGTTGTGGCTTTGGTAAATACTTTGGTTGTTCAATGTAAGTGAATCTACTGTAGTCTTCTAGTTCCTTTGTACTTTCCTCTATGTTCTTTTCATCAAATTGATCAACTCAGATGTTAGTGATTTCAATCATTTTATTAGTACTTTTATTCAGACACTTATATGCTTTGCTTTTACTAGAATATCCTAGAAATATCCTTTCATCAACCGACAACACTGCTTTGTGTCTTTTAGCTCTTTTCCTCAACATAGATGAATGAAACATAATTAAGTCAATAACATAAAGTCATAGAATCATCAACAAGTTACTCAATGTATTCCTTAGCCTCATCTGTCATATCCATCTTCCTCATGTAGATATTTCTGTTCTTCATCTCTTTCACTTCTTCTCTATAGATGTATCAGTATAGTAACTTACAAGATAAGTGTTGTTAAACTTAGTTGACATCAATGACAACATAATACTGATTTAATCATATTACATATCTAATCAATCTTCTTGGTGATCTTAAATCACAGATCCTTCAATTAGGTTCTAAATCAGTTGTAGTTCATCAAAAGCTTGAGATTTTGAGGTTCTTCGATAAATTGCGGCCACTTTTCCTCTATGTCCTTAAATACATAACCATCCGTAGGCATTCAAATAATGTCATCTTGACTCCTATTGCGTGCATGGTAATCCATAAATTGTGCCAAGCTACTACACCTGAATAATCTTTGCAAACATGGTATAATGGGGATGTAACAGAGAACCTTGTGAGGCACCTTTTTTTTTATTTGATCTATTTGATATCTACTCGTATGACATTCAGGAAATTCTGTTGCAAATTCATGTTCTTCATGATAAATAATATGATCATTGGGACAAGCATCTATTTCTTGATACTCTATTCCAATATCTTTCATAGTGGTACATAATTATCGGTATGAGCGAGGGAGAATATTCGATGGTGGTAACAGAAACTCACCTATCAATCTATAGAAAAAAATATAAGTTGTTAACATTAACAATATTTATGGTACATGTTTCACCCTTTAATTACTATAATGACATATATGACATACCTTAGCATACGTGACATTGTTATGTTGGATAAACCATTCATAACCTTCAAGTTCGACAACAACAATACAACAAAGAGAAGAGTTGTTTGGGAGCCTTCGTAAAGGGTCATGGCTACCTTCTCAAGTAGAGGTATATCATGGATGACATCAACATCATCCTGATCATCATCATCAGTTGCACCAATACCAAATGTGTCATGGATCAATGTATTAGTACCATCATCTTCAATTGTGTTATCTAGCGCATGATCATCATCTTCCATGGGATCATAATCTTCAGCTTCAATATTCGCACCTCCATGATCCTCCACTTTCAAAGCCATATTATCCATATTCACACCGCCATGGTCGATATCATGTACTCCCTTGGGGAGGTTGGCCTATATAAAAATGATGAATACAAATAAACCATGATAATGATCTCATCATCAAGTGTATTTCATATATATATTAATTGTTAAATAAATATAATGAAAAACTTACCTATTCATTATAATCAAACCCTCCTTCAATGTGACCATTATCCCTATAATGTCTCTTAGCTATTTTGATTAGCAATCTTCTAATGTTTAAGCCCTTACAAATATTTCAAGGACAATAACATTTTCCATTGCCTTTTCTTTTCAAGTTAGACCACAATCTATTGATTGTATCCCCATTACCTTCTTCACTTGGATTGTCTGATGTGATCCTTCTTCACTTAGATTATCTATAGCCTAATTATATATAGAAATTGAAAAGTTAGTTATGAAATGATGTTTTAGTATAGTATACCAAATTGAAACACTTCTGTTATTGTAGTCTTCCACCTCAAACTCTTTCCGATTGTGGCAAGAAAGAAAGATATTCAAATAATATAGTAGTTTGTAAATCAAAATAAAATATCATATATATTATACACAAAATATATCATAAGTGCATCAAATTTAACCAAGCACTAATGGGAGATAGACCCATCAACAAATTGACCTGTGATGATTTTCACAATAATACATTTGTTGCAGGGTATAAGGTTCCAGTAGTGATTAGGAAAATCTGCATGGTGAAGGTTGTATATGTTGTGTGTGTGTGTGCGCATAAAAAAGGGGGCCTTTATCTTTGATCTTAAAATGACAAATATGCCTATCTAACACTTTTTGAGGGTGCAAGGAATAACAAATGGAGGCAACTTGAGACCACAAATGGAGGCAAGTTATTGATTGAGGGTGCAAGGAACAACACCTGTTAGTACTTTTATTGAATTGTAAATTTCAATTTTGAACCATTCTATGAATATAGAACATGGATGTAATCTCAGAAAATTATAAAATGTAGACATGACAGATTACCTATTTTGTTATTCTACATTACTTACTATTTGAGTGCACGTTCCACCTACAACTTGATCAAGTCTTGTTTGATGCTTCAATTTTGTGTTGACTATCCTATAGAAGTACATAGTTTTGCATTTCCCCAATATGTTATTCAAAAAACAACAATAGAATAAAATACTCATTGAGAAATATTATCATAGATGTATAAAAACTCGAGATCCAAAGGTAACTCAACATTATAAGACTCTTACATTCAACCTTCATCTCATGCACCTAATAATTAGGAGATAAAATACATGAAATTGAAAAATTACATTACAAAACAATGAGCTAAAACTACCTACAAAATTAGTACCCAATTTATATACAAAACATTTAACTAATGAATTATGTTTTTCTTCTCATCTTCACTACCAAAATAATCACCCCTTTATTCTAATTGCACTATGCAAGTCCAATTTAGCGACCATGTGCTTGTCATCCTCAATCAAGACTAAGGAACACTATAGGAAAATACACTGTCTAAATTTTCTACATTAAAAGAAACTATATTGAGAGCTTCTATGAATAAGAAAATAAAATTAAAAATTCATTACTTGCAACTACAACATTAGAGAAAAGTTGAATTTTATTTATGCCTTGATGGATATCTATACCGTGTCATAAATATCCCATTTTGACATAGGATAAGAGCATAGTGATAGAATATAGATCCACTTTGTGCATAACCTGAAGTCATCATATTCCATGAGAGTGCATCTTTTGAGAATTTTATTTTGAACATTTCAAGGGACTAGTAGTTATACAATTAAATCATCATAACTTTCCCATTACTTAATAATCACACATGGCACAAACTCTCTTCAAACTCACAATGCATTGCATGTGTAGTACAAAACTCATGAGATTCTAAAGAAGCCTTCACTCTTAATCAGCCAAATCTTCCTTGTACCACACAAAAAAAAGTGTGATAAGTATGTCTACTCCAACCTTAATTGTTTAAGAATTCATCATATCAGATAAAGTATGTTTAAGAATTGTTGGGGCTGGTCCTTTGGCATGTATTAAACAAAATACAATTTTCAGCATATTATTATCACTCTATTTATTTATTGTAAACATGCCATTGGTTTAGTTTTGTAAATTTTTTTTGTGTTAAATGCATTTAAAATTATCTTCATTGTCTTTTGATTGTCTAAATGCTTCTTTATTTGTCAGCCAATTAATACATGCTAGTATATAAAGAAGACAATCAAAAGACAATGAAGATTTATCTGATTGATAGTCTACAAAATTAGACCTTTATTTGGCTAGGTCAAATCTTCCTTTGTGCTAGCAGTCTACATAAATAGACCTTTATTTTAAATGCATTAAACACAAAAATGAATACACTAAACTGAAAAAATGGCATGTTTACAAAAACTATCATAATTCGCAAGCAAAACTAAAATAATGGCATGTTTATAAATGATTAAGAGTGAGGCCTTATTTAGAATCTCATGAGTTTTGTTGATCTGATTTATGAAAACCAGATTACAATACCTGGTGTGATACTTGCAGTATTGTAGAATTCAACATGAAAATGGAGAACAACAAGATTGCAAACCAAAAACTGATCCATTCTATTCGAATATTTGAGTTTATAAAAGTCTGATGGATCCCAAGGGTCATCAAAATCCCTTGGAAATGAAATGAAGAGCCATCATAATATTTATTACAAATAAACTATTCAAACTATCAAAAATTATTTAAAAACTATATATAAAAATTAGGTCCACTTGGAGAAGGCATAACTTTCTAGTCCTAGCTCCGATTTGCGAACCGTTTGATGCATTGGAAAGGTATTCAAGCCCAAAAATGTACCAAAGACCCTCAAAAATGTAGTTTACTAAAACATAGTAAAATTTGAAAAATTAGATTTTAGTTTTTTTTCCAAATTTAATCCTGTGCATTCCTCCCCCCTTGAGATGCAATGGGTCCCATTGCACTAATCCACTGCAACAGATGAGGAAATTTTTCTTCAATTTGTTCCTTAGTAAACCACTTACCTTGATGAGAATTCTGGCTAGCTCGAACCACCTGATACAAAGGAATGTTCTAATTTCTCAAAGTCTTTAAGATGACTTCAGTAACATGGTCACATTGGACTGGAACAGTAGTAGATGGATTTAACTCTATAGCTTGAATGTGTTCAGTAGCTTGGGAAATATCCATCAAAGGTTGAAAATAGGGTCTCAACAATTCTACATTGAAAACTGGATGCAGTCCCAAAAATGATGGCAAATTAAGTTCAAAAACATTCTCACCAAATTGTTTCATAATAGTATATGGACCGTAACGAAGAGGATGAAGCTTCCTATTTGGTCCGTGTAGGTGCCCTTTCTAAAGATGTAACCATACCTTGTCACCAATCTAAAACTTATGAGGAGTTCTATGTTTATCATTCCTTTCCTTATACTTCTGATTACTCTGCTCCAAGATCTCATGAACTTGCTATTGGAGGTGTCTAATCTTATCAATGAATTTTTTAGCTTTATCTACCTCCTTGTCACCATTCAATGGACTATTAGATTTTAGAGATGGTATTACTACATTCATAGGTGCCAATGGTTGGTACCCAAGAGAAACCTCAAATGGATTGTGCCCTGTAGTACTATGGAGTGCACAGTTGTAGCTGTGTTGCACATAGGGTAAGCTTTCATCCCATGTGCGAGGATGTTTGGAATGATACATCTGTAAAATATGAATAATAATTCAATTCACCACTTCTATTTGCCCATCTTTTTGGGGATGGAATGTTGTGGACTTTCTCAACTTGGGTGTCCATTTTAGCCCATAGCGCAGACCAAAATTTGCTAATGAACCTGCTATCCCTATCAGAAATAATGGTTTTTGGCAAATCAAAATGAACCCAAACATGTTCAAAAAATAGCTTGGCAGTATCTTCTACAGAAATCATCTTTTTAAATGCCACCATGATAGCCATTTTAGAAATCCTATCTACCACAACATATACACAATCATGCCCTTGCCTGGTAGTTGGAAGTCCAGACATAAAATCCATTGGAATAGACTGCCATGGCTTATCAAGAATAGGTAATGGTAAGTATAGACACAACTTACGGTTTGATGGCTTTGCAATTGCATAGGCTGCATAAGCTTGTATATGTGAAATAATATCTTGCTTCATTTTTGGCCAATAGAAATACTTTTGAAGGATAGCAATAGTCTTACCAATACCAAAATGTCCTGCAACATGACTGTAGTGAGCTTTCCATATCATTTTCTTCAGTTCCTTGGTGGGTACACATATGTGACCATTATGGCAAAGCAACCCATCCTGCAAGTGAAAATCAAGGACAAAATTTCCTTCTACCAAATTACCATAGATGTTAGAAAAATTAGGGTCAGTACCATATAGTTATTCCCAAGTTAATGATTGATGACCACATGAATCCAACACTATTGTCAAACTTGCAATTTGAGGCCTACACAAACAATCTGCCACCTTGTTACTGCTTCCTTTTTTATGATGAATGTTGAGGTGAAATTGTTGTAGATAGGCTGACCACTATTGATGTCTATCATTCTACAACTTCCCTTGTGTTTGCAAGAATTGAAGTGGTTTATGGTCTGTATGTATAATAGTTTCCTTTCCTAGTATATAGTGTTTCCATTGTTTGTAGGCCTGAACAATGGCATATAACTCCTTATCATAGGTGGGATACCTACGTACTGTATCAGAAAATTTTTCATTGTGATGGGAAATAGAATGACCATGTTGTGTGAGTACCACACCAAGAGCATAATCAGATGCATCTGTTTCTATCTCAAATGCTTGGTGTAGATCTGGAAGGACCAATACTGGTGCTGAACATAGTATTTTCTTTAACTCCTCAAATTATTGTTGCTTTGCCTCTGTCCACTAAAATTTTGCTTGTGCTCCACCCCTTAGTGATTGATTAAGAGGCCATAATATCTGTGAGAAACCAAACACAAATCTATGATAGAAGTTGGCTAAGCCCAAGAAGCTGCAAAGCTATGTGAAATTTTTAGGGGATGGCCAATCTTGGATTATTTGAATCTTTGCTGAATCAACATGAACAACCTTAGTATCAATGATATACCCTAAGTATTGAATACTCTGCATACCAAAATAACACTTCTCAATGTTGGCATAAAGTTTGTGTTTTTGCAGAGTTGAAAGAACTTGTTCAACATGCTGTAAATGATCAGACCAAGTTCTACTAAAGATGAGTATGTCATCCAAATAAATAACTATGAAAGAATCAATGAATGGTCTAAGCACATCATTCATCAATCTCATAAATGTGGCTGGGGCATTTTTTAGGCCAAAAGGCATGACCAACCATTCAAACAAACCTTCCTTAGATTTAAATGCAGTCTTCCACAAATCTGCTGGATCAATTGGTACTTGGTGGTATCTAGACTTCAAGTCAATTTTTGTAAAGAAATTAGCCCCCCTAAGTTGGTCCAACAAATCATCAATTTGAGGGATTGGATATCTATTTTTAACATAGATTTTTTTTAATGTTCTATTATCAATAGAAAGCCTCCATGTACCATCTTTCTTTTTAGCAAGGACAATTGGACTTCCACAAGGTGAAGCACTTGGATGAATGTGTCCTTTCTGAATCAACTCCTAAATTTGTCTCTTAATCTCATCATTTTCCAAAACTGACCTCTATATATTAGCGCATGTGGTAGTGGTGTGCCTGGGATTAAATCAATAGAGTGCTTGACTTGACAGTGTGTTGGTACTCCCACTGGTGGTTTAAACACACTATGATATTCTTTCAAAATTTTATCCATCTGATTTTGTTGATTATCTGTTACCTTAGCATGTGTATTAAGAACAACTGACTTTGTTTGTTTAGGGTGAATCATGAGTAGAAAAAAAGCTCCAGTTTGAGCAATCAAGCATTTACATTGTTTAGCACTAATTAAAGAAGCAGTTTGTGTTGGACATACCTCTGGTATTTGATATCTCTTCCCACCAAGCTTGATTGTGACACTATGTGGCCTAGACTCATACACCCCATTCCTCTGATACATGTATGGCTGCCCCAAAAAGACATCACATACATCCAATGATGCTACATCACATATCACTTCATCCTTGAAAGGTTTGAATGAATATGGAAAATGACACTGTTGATTTATTTGAATATCTTGTCCCTCATTTAACCATCACATAGAGTATGGTTGTGGGTGTCTTGTCACTTTCAGATTTAATCTTTTGACTATCTCCCTAGAGATCAAATTCTTTTGACTCCCACTGTCAACAATAAAATGCAGAGGCTTTCCATCAACCCACATCTATGAATGAAAAAGTCTCTCTTCATCTTCACAGGGCAATACTTTAGCAGTTCCAACTACGACATATGGGTTTGCTTCTATGATGGAATCATTCTCCTCTTTCTCAAAATTATTTACTGGTGATGATTTTGGTTCAGCTTCCTCTCCTCGTATTTTTGTCATCAAAATTTTAATACTTCGACAATGCTTTGTGTTATGGGTTGGGGACTTATGCATCTCACACCACATGCCTGTGTCTATTTGTGTCTTTTTAGTAGACCACCATGTGTTCTTGGGTGAATTTGAATGAGGTTCCTTGGTCACCTATTTTCCTACAAATTTATTGCCACCTTCAACCCTTGGCTTGTTGTTTGCAAAGTAGTCCCTCTTCCCTTTCTACTTGAATTTATCTTCAATTTTTGTAGCATATTTATAGGCAGTTGCCAATGTCTCAATATTCAAAAATTCCATCTCTTTTTGAATATACCTATGAAGACCACTCCGATATTTCAAAATTCGATGCTTCTCTGAATCATCAATACCAAGTTTTTCTGAAAGTGAATGGAATGTATTGGTGTAATCTTGCATAGAATGATCCCTCTTTTGTCGAAGAAGCTGCCACTCTATGTATTTTTGTTCATATACATCCTCCGGAAGGTAAGCTTCTTTTATGTATTCCACAAATTCTCCCCATGTGGGCTTCTTATCAAGAGAAATTTTAAAACCATATTCAACAAATGATTCTCATTCTTTATTTGTGACTTTGGTTTCCCATGCTAATTTCACATGGGTTTCAACTTTGAGGAGAGAAAATGTTATCTTTTCTGCATCTAAGAAATTGTTTATAGAAAAGTATCTATCCAACTTTGATAACCAGTTATCAACAGCTTCAGAATCGACCTTTCCTTCAAAATTCAGGATGTCAAAATTGACCTGCACTTTGATAGGGGTATTTCCACAAAATGATGTTTCTGATTCAAAGGGTTTTTTTATTTTGTAGGAGGCATGAAAATTGACTCATCATCTCCTCTCATTTCTTATTTAAAGCTTCCTCGACCAACTTCTTAACATCATCATCTGACATCTTCGATTGTGTGCGTCTCAAAGGTGGGTATTTTGACAAATCTTGGTATCCAATCCTAATCTTTGGTAGGAAGACCTTGTGTAAATAGGCATAAAGGAGCATTCCTACTCTGATACCACTAATATGATTTATGAAAACCAGATTATAATACCTGGTGTGATACCTACAGTATTGTAGAATTCAGCATGAAAATGGAGAACAACAAGATTGCAAACCAAAAACTGATCCATTCTATTTGAATATTTGAGTTTATACAAGTCTGATGGATCCCAAGGGTCATCAAAATCCATTGGAAATGAAATGAAGAGCCATCATAATATTTATTACAAATAAACTATTCAAACTATTAAAAATTATCAAAAAAACTATATATAAAAATTAGGTCCACTTGGAGAAGGCATAACTTTCTAGTCCTAGCTCCGATTTACGAACCGTTTGATGCGTTAGAAAGGTATTCAAATTATCTAGAACCAAATTTAAGAAGTAGGAAGATCATCCAAGCCTAGAAATGCACTGAAGACCCTAAAAAATGCAGTTTACTAAAACATAGTAAAATTTGAAAAATTAGATTTCAGTTTTTTTTCCAAATTTAATCTTGAGCATTTGTACTACACATGCAAGATATTGTGAGTTTGAAGAGAGTTTGTGCCATGTGTGATAGAACCTAATTTATCTAATATGGTGCATTGTTAAACAAATTAAGGGTAGAGTAGTTATTACTTAGTTTTTTATGGGGGACAATGAAGATTTGTCTGACAAATAGCAGGTCTTCTTTAGTATTTCATGAATTTTTACCACTTATACTATTTCAAGCCTTTGAGTCCTAGAGACAAGTGGAAATAGGAGTTTCTTTGTTGAGTGAGGGCTAATTAGGCCTAGGAAAAGACCATTTGGGGATGGAAGTATTCACTAGTCAAAGGATGGAAGATTGAGATTGAGATGGGGTTAGTAACTCTGAAAAGGGTATTTGAAAAGGTAAGTACTTTGAAATGGTATTGTTGAATCATTGAGTTGGTATCCTTAAGGTGAAAGTAGAGGGCTCTACATCAAGATGTATGAAACAAAGAAGATGAGGAATATCAATAAAAGATTAAATTCTCTACAACTTTGGTAATCCACCATCCTATGGAACAGTGAATCCATATGTGTGTGGCACAAGGGCAAGGTCAAGAGGGGCCAAACAATGGCACACCCTAATGATCCATCCTGATCAATAACATGTGGAAGCACAAAAAAAATAGTGAGAGAGAGAAAGTAGGATCTTTCATTAACTTTCATCAAATAGATTCATACATGCCAAGCTGTAAGGCCTTCCCGGTTAAGGCCAGATATTACAATGAATTACATAAGTCCTCAAACATGCAAGGATTTTCCATTAATCTCTATTCTACTATCTTCTTACTTCTACCAAGAAAAATCCCCTCTAAACTCTAACCAAACAACTATACTTATACAAGAGGCTACCAAATTGAGTCGACCTTCATATCCATAATCAATAGAAGGAATGGTCAAATCTAGGACCACATGCTTCCCAATGATGGATACCACATTAAATCTGCGACCCATAATCAATGCACAAGTCACCCTCAACAAGAACTCAAAATAAACTCATCGGTAAACAAGGTTATCAAGTGCTAGAAAAGCATCACCAAGCACTAGGGAAATTCACTGAGTGCCAAAGAGATAACCGACCAACATGGGTGAACATAGGAAATCGAGAAACACCAAACCAACTCGGTCAAAGAAGGAACCAAGCAACATAGACAAACTTTAAAATCTTTTTGGTGACATAGGATTGCCAAGGACCTGAGATGATCCTGCATCAGTGTGTTTGAACGTGATCTTGGCTGGGTGATGATATAAGAACATTTCCTTTTTTTATATTTACACGTTCATGAAATCATTATACTATTTTTGTTGTTAATAAAGTTAAGAAATTGACTGGTGTTGGTGACTGTGACTTAAAGGGGTATAGTCAGTGGATTAAGGGTTCTAAACCTCTATTATGTAAATAATGAACTTTGAATCTTCCTAAAGATTTTTCCAATGTTAAAAAATCCTAATATTTATGATAAAAAATGCAGGCATTAGGGTCATTCTTATAGTTTCATTTTATGTCGCTTTTGTATGAGAGTTTAACTTTTTGATTCCCATTCAATGGCACCTATGTTTGTGAGAAAAAAATTCTTTAATCTTTGAAGATAATGGTTCTTGGTTTTCCTTGCATGAAACTTAGATGAATGTTGCTAACTTGAAATTTTTCTTTGAACATTAAGTGTTTATTATGTATGCCTATACCTCATATAATCCAAAAAAATATTCAACATGAGGATTTTGGTAACTTAAAGGGCCTTAGTGATAGGCTTTGAGTTGAGAAACTTCAGTGTCTAAAATTACATTGTTTCCGAGATGTGTTGAGGAGTTTGCTCCTTGTTTAATGTTAATTGTTCTTATACAATCCACTCATACAATAGTGCAATGCTATGTGGAAGGGATGGTTGATAGTGTTCCTTGAGGGAAGGGGGATTGTGAAAGAATTTTTATCATTGTATTGTGCATTTCCAATATGTTTGGATGTAGGGAAGACCAGGAGAATGAAGGATCACTCACTCATTGCATGATAACCCAGTTTTGAAGGGTCACTAGTTGAGGGGACAATCAAGGTTCAAATGATTGGGACATTGGAGGACCCTATTTCTTTGTATTAATTTCTATTCAAATTGGATGCATCAATTTCTTGTGAGTTATCAGCTGCTATGTATCCTACAACTGCATCCGTAAATTTGCATATACTTCTCTAGGGTTGTAAGCCACTTAGGGATCAAAATAGAGAAAATAAATAAAAATCATTCTTTGTCCTATTTCCTTTTAACAAAGTCTCAACTATCAATGATACAATACATTTGATGCCCTAAGATATCAATACAAATGGCACCTAGCTAGAAGCTTATAGGCTGTCCACTTGATAACCACAGTCAAAATTTCAAAAAAATTGATATCCTTGAGCACAAGCACCAATAACATCAAATAATGGAGTTAAAGCATGGGCTAGGTCATGACACCAGTAGAATGCAGTGATTTCAGTGAGCATCTCAACAATATACAATGGCATCATTAAACGTGCCAGTAATATCAACAAACATGAATCCAAACATTTCAAAACAGTGAATTGATATCCTTGAGCACAAGCACCAATAACATCAAATAATAGAGATAAAGCACTGGCTAGGGCACGACACCAGTAGAATGCAGTCATTTCAGAGAGAATTCATGATCAAATAAAATGCAATGCATTTGAAATTTGTGATTGAATATGATGCCAGAGGTGCGAAAGATGAAGAAATCACATACCTTCTCTCGCATTCAGCTTTCGCTCATTTTCTCATGCTCCTTTTCTATGCAATAAAAATAAAAATGATTTGGTCGTTTCACTTTTTTTTTTCATCTATACCCCGAAACTATCAGAATTTTGATGGTCCATTTAAAACCCATCGGAATACTGACACCATCGGGGCCTATTACAAAAAAAAAACACCAAGTTCATAAAAAAAAATTACCCGTCGAAAGTTTCTGTCAAAATTTGGCCCCAAATGTAGTAGTGTCCTTAATTAAAGTCTTTGTCTAGAAGATCACAAGTAGGAAGTAGTAATACCTATTCAAAATAAATAAGATATCACTACATAAAAGCATTCAACATATTCTCAATACAACAATCAAAAGATAAGGTTAGTGATTTATAAATTGTAAAGGATACAATTAGATCTCTCTCAAGACCCAATTGCCATCTTGAGAGATCACCCTAATTCAAAGTACAACTACAAATATGCTATAAAAACCCTTAAGCCCAAAGTTTGGCTTAAGCAATAGACATGCCTATCTTGGCCTTGCAGAGCCTAAAGTGTAGGGGAAGAGGATTATAATCAATCATTCCCATTCATTGGCCAAGTCAGTTGGAAAGTCCAAGCATTGAGTTAGGCAAGCTCATAGGATTTCTAATCTGTTGATTTAGGAACCAACAGATTGGTAAATCTATTGGAGAGTTATTTTGAAAAACATAAAAATTCCATAATAATTGTAAAAGTACACTCTACTAGAAGGAATAATCTAGAATAAAATAAACAATATTTTACTCGAAAAAGTGGTGGACTCTATTATTAAAAACTAATTTCAGTCAGTGAATCTACTGATGGAGAATATCTAGAAGGAGATGAATTTTTTTCTTTTTGAAAGAAATAACAATTCTATTTCAGAATATATCAAAATAAACAAGCGTTTCAAAGAAAACCATTTATTCCAGATGGAATCAGGCCATTGGATCTCAAGAGATTTCAATGCATCCCTAATAAGTTATTCCCTAAGCTTTCATGACTTGTACCAAAGTTTCATGGAGAATGTGACAAATCAACACTTTAGCATTTGGATGTATTTTATACATTCATAAAGGATTATGAAATTTGTACCAAAGATTACGTGATGAAACTATTTATCAGGACATTAAAGGATTATTCAAGAGAATCTTATGAATTACTACCTACATAGAGAATATCATCATGGAGGGAGTTTGAGAAATGGTTTCTTAACATGTTCCATGATAAAGGTGAGGAGGAAAAAAACATGTGCTATGAACAAGACCAAAACCATGATTATGTTATAGAGTCAGGATCCTATATGTATCCTTTGGATGAATTGTACAACATACAAAGGTATAAAGATGAGTCTGTAGTACATCTATTCATAAGGATGTTTGAAATTTATCAGGAAATACCTTTAAATATCAAGCCTTTGCTATCCAATAAAATGTATGAGTTAGGAATCTTGCATGATCCACAGGTGAGACTTATGCTCAAAATTGTACATGAAGATATGATGGCAACAAATGATGAATATAGGGACAAATATATAGAAGTGAAACACAAACCTAATGATGTTTCAGATTTGAATAAAGAACCAAATTTTGGATCAGTTTGAGGAAGAATTTGCACATGTCAAGATTTATGTCTAAACATATATCAATGAGTGTAATAATGAGGAAAAGGATCTTCTCAGTATGAAATAAATTTTAGATTTATTGGACATGGAATATCAGAAACATGCTAAAAAAAGTGGTCCAAATTTTTCCTCAATCTAACAAAATAAATAGATTAATGAATCAATGCATATGCATGAGGTATTTGATGAAATGGAAAATGAATCTGAGGAGGATAAAAAATTTGATTTGATAAAGAATTTATATCTAAAATTGGCTTCAATTTTTCTTCAAATCCCTTATACAGTGAAGTACTAGAGAAACCTGACAAAATTTTTTGTGGAGATATATGCACACATAATTTTTCTACAATTTCAAATCCACTGTTTGAAGAGGATGGGACATTTTTAGAACATAAGGACATAGCATGACACAAATCATATAATGTTGGGACAAAGTCACATACATTATATGAGAAGGAAATAAATATTGTCTCAGATCATAAGGTAAATGATACCTTTACTTGTCCGAGTGAATAAATTGATGAAGAAATTAGAATTTGTACAAGTGGTGACTTGAAACATTATAGTGAAAATCATCTTGGAGATATGGTGTAGCCCACTTGGAATTACAAAGTTGAGGGAAATTGGTTTTCAAAAGTAAAAGAAAAGAAATATGGGGAGACTTTAGGGTTTTTGGTAAAAGGTGAATCAAATAGTGAAAGAGGTAATAAAATTAATGGAAATTTTAGACATTATCGAGAAAATCATCATAAGATAGATTTAACATATAGAACTAAAGTTGATGTAAAAGTGATAAATAAATCAAAAGGTGATATTTTCATTTTCCATAAATCATGATGGAGGAATATAAAAACCCTAAAGACGATACGCATAATAAAATAAAACATTTAAGCTATCATTCAAGTCAAATAAAGAGACTTTTGGATGGATATTACAAGAGAATATTTCATAATATGAAAATCCAGGGAGATGATGAGGACATTTTCATAATTATGATGTTATGTCGAGATGAAAACAAAATCTATGATAGAGGGAAACTTTGATTTTTATTTTGGGGGGGCCTAGGGCGACCAAATAAAGTTTTGAAAATATATACAAAGGAGGAATGATTAGTATATGGTCCACTTCTCCCAAATATAACTAGAATCTCGCTATACTCACAAGGAGCATATGTCCCCATAAAGAGCTTGTTGGAGCTCTAAATTTCTGGCAAGATTTAGAGTTCCATATAGTGATAAAACCTTAAAAATGGCCTCCTGAAATCCATGCCCAATAATTGATGAGATGATAGATCAGATTCCATGGGATAAAATATTATATTATTTTTAATTTAAATTTGAAGGATTAAGAAAAGAAGCTTTGTGATAGGAACAATCAGAATTTTATGAGTGAAGGTTTCAAAGATGCTTAAATTTCGACTTGCTGAAACAATGGGATTGAAAGAGGATGATAATGATAAAAAATTGAAAATATAAAAATGACCCAGTTCATAAAATCAAGTTTCTAATCTTCAAATAAACTCTTAGCTTTTCACAAGATATTTTGGGTTTCTGACCAAACCAAAATCCGAAAGATAGGTAGTTATTATTTAATTAGTTGATTAGTTTTTTCAAAAAAGTTTTTAATAGGGTGGTATCTTTTCACCCTAAAGGGGTGCGAAAAATATTCAACCACATATATATTTGTGGTGTAAAATGTAAAAAGAGGGAAACATTCAAATTTTAATCAATGTCAATCAATAAAGTAAATATTTAATTTTTTACTAGACTTTCTGCAAGTGATTTATTGTACAGAAGACTTTTTGAAGTATTAAAATAAATCAATATTTTCTCTAATTTGGAGTCGTGGATTTGATCATTTTGGATTGATCAGTCCTTTATGATTTTATCTCTAGAAGATAAAGTTTCTTTAAAACTTCATGTTTGGAAATTATTCCCGTTATTATACAATTTGATCATTAGGATTATTAGGCACTAGTAATTCTATCTTATTGGTCTCATTAAGCTTAGGTTAAATTAAGTAAGACTAATTGTGGTGTAATAGAATAATAAAAGTCATTGAAGAGGAGAAGTTGATAGGAGCATTCAGGTGGTGTTCTCTGTCTTACTTAGTCTTACATAGGATTAAACAAGGAACTGTCTCTATTGCCCAATAGAAAAAAGACATTGGTCTATCATCCTTAATTGAAGTCCTTGTCTGAAATATTATAAGAAGGAGACAATAACACTTATTAAAAATAAAAAAGATATCACCACATAAAAGCATTCAACTTATTCTCAATACAACATTCAAAAGATAATTTTAGTGATTTATAAATTGTAAAGGATACAATTTGATCTCCCTCAAGACCCAATTTCCGTATTTAGAGATCATCCCAATTCAAAGTATAGCTACAAATATGATATAAAAATCCTTAAGCCTAAAGTTTGGGTTAAGGAATAGGTACAACTGCCTTGGTCTTGTAGAGCCTAAAGTGGAGGGGAATAGGATCACAATCAATCATTCTCATTCATTGGACAAGTCAGTTGGAAAGTCTAAGCATTGTGTTAGGAAAACTCATAGGATCTCCAATCTATTCATTTGGGAACCAATAGGTCATTCTTATCATATAAGTGGAGATAAAAGTAAGTTTGTTTCAATTGACAAATATGATGGTGGTCCTGTTAGATTTGGTGATGATAAGGCTTCTTACATTGTCGGTAGAGGGTCTATTACTTTTGATGGAAATAATAACACTAGAAATGTCTATTATGTAAAGGGTTCATATCATAATTTTTTGTGTGTTAGAAAATTGTGTGAGAATGGATATGATGTTATTTTCAATAATGAAGGATGTGAGATTCAAAAGATATCTAAAGATGTGATTTCAATTGGAAAAAGGAAATAGGAACATGTATCATCTTAATGGAGCTTTAAAAGGATGTCATTTTCTTTCACAAACTGATTACAGTTGGATTTGGCACTAGAGAATGTGTCACATCAACTTTGATAATTTGGTAAGAATAAGTTCATCTCAAGTGGTGAGAGACTTACTTAGGTTGTGCAAACTGGATAATGTGATTTTTAAATGATGTCAAGATGGAAAACATATAAGAGAATCATTCAAAGAAAAATACTTTTGTTCTACCAGTTTACTAGAGTTAGTACACACCAATATTTGTGGTCCTACCACAAATATTGGTGAGAGATACTTTATAATTTTTATTGATGATTATTCAAGACTGACTTGGGTTGCATTTCTTAGAGAAAAATCAGAAGCATTTGAGAAGTTTAAAATATTCAAGGATAGAGTTGAAAATGAATGTGGTAGAAGGGTTAAATGTTTAAGATCTGACAATGAAGGAGAGTTTTCTTTTGATATGTTTTATATTTACTATGAGAAACATGACATTAAGAGATTTTTGTAGGGTATAGAATACCACAATAGAATGGTGTAGTGGAAAGAATAAATTAGATAATTCGGGAGGTAGCAAGAATAATGTCGAAGGAAGAAAGTTTACCATAAATCTACTAGAGAGAAGCTGCAGTACATACTACTATTTATACTTTAAACATGGTTCTGTACTAAAAGAAATATGGAAATACATAATATAAGTTATGGCATGGGAGAGAACCTATAGTTAAGTACTTCAAAGTCTTTGGAATAAAATGTTACATTCATAAAGATAAAGATAATCTTGAAAAAGTTGACAACACAATAGATGAAGGTATATTTTTGGGGTACTCTACAAGAAGCAAGGCTTACCGGTGTTGCAACAAAAGGTTGAACAAAATTATGAAAAGTGAAAATGTGAAGGTTTATGAATATTTTTAGAAGACATCTAAGAGACTATTGATTATGAATATGATACATAGGACAAAGGAAAAGACACTAAGAAAGAAGAGGAGAATCAATTGACCCAACATCTATAGCTAAGAAATAAAGGTACGTATGGAGAAATCATTTTGAGAATCAGATTATTAGTGATAAGAATAGATAATTTGTCACCAGAAGTAGAGAAATACAAGATCATTCTTTTTTGTGTCTACTTTTGGAGATTCAACCTAAATCTATAGAAGAAGCATACACTGATCCAAATTGGGTAAATGCAATCAAGGAAGAAATTGATCAGATTGAGAAGAATCAAACCTAGGAACTTGTGCCTAGACCAACAGGTAAGAATGTGATTGGTACAAAGTGGGTATATCAAAACAAGTTGGATGAGAATAGAAAAGAGATAAGAAACAAGACAAAACTAGTTTGTAAAGGTTATACTCAGATTGAGATAATTGACTTAGAGGAGAATTATGCTCTTATTTCTTAGATGGAGGCTATTTGAATATTTTTGGCATTTGAAACACAAGGATTTTTGAAGTTTATCTGATGGATGCGAAGTCAACATTTTTGAATGGAGAGCTAAAGAAAGAAGTTTACATTAAGCAACCAAAATGTTTTAGATCAGAAGAAGAACTAGAAGTAGTATGTAGATTGAAGAAGACACTCTATGGTTCGAAGCAGACACTCTATGGTTCGAATCTGACACCGACAACTTGGTATAGCAGATTAGCAGGGCATTTGATTAGACATAAGTTTTAAAATTTTTTTACAAACAACAATCTATATTATAAGAAAGATTTAGATCAGATCTTGATTGTTGTTGTGTATAATTGATGATATCATTTTTGGAGGCATAGATGATTTGTGCAAAAGATTTGCAGAGGAGATGCTGAAAGAATTTGAGCTGTCCATGATAGGAGAGTTGAATTTCTTTCTTAAAGAAGTTTGTTAAATAATTTTTAAAGAAGTTTGGGTTGGAGAATTCCAAATAGGTATATGTACTCCAATTGTTATTGGTTGTAAGCTAACTAAGGAAGATGAGTCACCGAAGGAAGATGAAAGTAAATATAGATCAATTATTGGTGGATTATTGTACTTGACTGCTACTAGACCAAATATCATGTATGTGATATGCTTGACAACCATATTTCAACAAGAACCAAAATAATCACATCTTAATATGGCAGTGAAAAAGATATTCAGATATTTGAAAGGAACAAAAGATTTTGGTTTGTGGTATCCAAAAGGTGTAGATTTCATGCTGAAAACTTATACCGATGTAGATTGGGCATGATGTTTGGATAAATGAATAAGTACTAGTGGCAGAGCTTACTTTCTTGGCTCCTAGTTATTTGCTTGGTCAAGCAAGAAGAAGGATTCTATAAATTTATCAACTGCTGAATCATAATATATTACAAAATCCTCATGTTGTACTCAGGTATTATAGATGAAACATGCTTTAAAGGATATAGGAGTTACTTTTGAAGAACCAATTTCAATCATGTATGAAAATAAAAGTACAATAAGCATGTCAAAGAATCTTGTACAAAGTTGCAGAACAAAACATATATCTATCAAGTATCATTTTATCAGGGAGAAGGTGTTGGATGGTGAACTGAAGCTTGAGTATTTACCTACAAAGGATAAGATAATAAAAATTTTCACAGAAGATTTGTGCAAATATTCTTTTGAGTATTTGAGGGGGAAGCTGAGTGTTCTGCTCCTTCCTCGTGTTTATTAAATGCACTGGTGTGTGCATTGGTTCATCATGTTGCATGAATATTCCTTTCTAGATTAGTGCTTGGAAGCTTCCTCTTAGGGGGAGAAGCGTGAGTTTTTAAGGGGGATTTTATCCCTTTGTCCTTTACTGAAAAAGAGGGAGAAAGTTAGAGAAAGTTGAAGAACAGTAAAATTTGTTGTAGATATCATTTGGAGTTGTTTGATTTGTTATTGATGAATGTTTTCATCAATGATCAAGGGGGAGATTGTTAGATTGTGAATTTGATGCTATTCATGTTGTTTTCATTAATGGTTGTCATTGATGTCAACATATCCCATGTATTTTCATGTTATGGTTTTATTAGTTGATGTGTACCAATAAATTTGGTACTATTGGTTGTTGTATCAATAGTTTGTGTGTCTTGGTAGAAGTGTTCACCAAAAGATGTGCTTTAGTTATCTATCCTTATTCTTTTTGATGTTGGTTCTATGTTGTGTGCAACATTTGGTGGATCATTTGTTTGGGGTCGATCCCTTTTCAAGTGTGTTCATTTGTGTTTCGATCCCAGCTTTGGTGATGGCTTTGGAGATGGTGTTGCATGTTGGCATGTGCGAGGAAAGTTGTATTAGTTGAGGTGGTCCACATTTCATTCCTTACCACTATGGGGATGTCTTGGTATGACCTATTTTAAATTGTGTTTGGTCGACGTGGTTGATGGCATCAAGTAGTATAAGAAGGCCTAGGATTATTGTTTCTCACGTGGCTTACGTGTTGCTTGTATATGAAGTAATTGCAAATCTATTTATGGAGATCTACATGTTGTTTATCATGTGTGTGGCAGAGTGTTGGTGACAATGATCTCAGTGGTGGATTCAATTTTATTTTAAATAATTTGGTAGAGAGCCTCTTTGCATTGGTAGTGATCCTTTTCATATTTAAGGGTAGTTAGCTTGACTGGTAGCGAGCCTTACCTACAGTGAGCACAATTAATAGTGAGTCTTTGTACACATCACCTTAACCAGTGTCACCTTAATAAGTATTTTTCATTTCATTAGAATTAGCTTCTCCATGGTTTTTCCCAGTTTCAATTTTCTACGTAAATCTTGGTGCTATATGTGTTGGTGTTGCCGTATTTTACATGTTTACAATTTCTGTGGATGTTTTATGTGCTTAACTGATAAATCAATTTTTGTTATTTCTAGTGTTTAATAGTTTACCAAAAGAGAAATTTTTTTGTTAAGTGTGTGGGAATAACTGATTTACCCCCTCATTTATTTGACTTGTTCAACACTACTAACAAACTAGTTTTTCTAATTATTAATTTTATTGAAATTGTGTTCTTGAAAGAGAGGTCACAAGTTCAAATTTCATAGTGGGTAAGATATATATGCCCGATTTGTAGAATAGTTGTCCATTCCTCTTGCAAGAATTGTTAGAGCAATAAGTTGTTTTTATTATTAATTAAATCATATTGATTTAATTATTAAGTCACTTATTATCTCTTTCTTTAGTTAAGATAAACTTTAGGCATTTAATAATTAATTATTTTATTAATTATTATCATGCAACCTAGGTTTCTCCTTTAGGGTTTTAATCCCCTTGTATAAGGATTGATCTCTCTTGTAATAACACATTCATTCATTACATTGTATTGCAATTTTTATTTGTATATTAGAATGTCTCCTATTTCATGGATCATTGAAATTTGGCATCCATAGCTATTTTCTTCTCTCTTTCTGTGATAGGTGTTTGCATGTAGGTGATTCTTCAGAGCTATAGGGTTTATTTTCACATCAACTCCAATATGGTATCAGAGTTCAGATCTTCTACTGCTTGTTTTTCATTTGTTGAAGAATTTTGAAACTTTGAGGGTTTCAAAATTTCAACTCTTTTTATGTTGGATATGGGGGTATACTTTTTTGGGCATTTTGGGCTCAAAAGGACCTCACGATTATGCTCAAAGCATCCAAAAACCCCTATTTCCATATAAAATTTATCAAATTGGCCACAGTTGACTTCTGGGACAAAAATTTGTCCTCCAGGCCATACAAGTACAGACATAATTTTTCCAGGCAAAAAAAAGGCTTTTTAATAATTTTTTTTAGACTTTATCTTTTTTACAAAAGCTTTTTCTAAGACTTAAAAAAAATCATGTGTACATTTTGTTTTGAAAAAGATGGGTCCTTTTTTTGGAAGTACGCTGCATGTGTAGATAGGTATGCCTGCATGTGCAGGTACTGAAATCATCATCCATGAGTCTAAATTTGATGACCATCAACCCATCAATCACTTTGATTCTTTTGTTATAAAGAGAAGCTTGTTTTTTTCCCATAACTATCACAAACGGTGTCAAAATTTGGCAAACAAGATATCGTCGGAAATCTCTTTCTGAGCTCTATCCAGATCTAGAGGTTAGAATTTCTGAATTTTTTTTTTGATGGTGTTTGTTTTTCAAAGCCATAAGTTCTATTTTGCACTCTAGGAGCCATATCTTGCACATCCGAACTCCTTTTTAGAAACTGAGATATCATTGGAAATCTTGTTCTGTATTCTTTCTAGTTCTATGAGTCTATTTCTAGGTTATGTTCCAAGTACACTTTATTCAATTTTTTATATTTATGCACTCTGGTGAATATCTTGGATGTTTCAGGTCTTGGGATCTTTTTCCTTGTATGGGATGACTCATCTTTGGCTGTTATTCATGTTTCTACAAATTTTTGTCTTCTTTGATATTTATAGACATATTTTGTAAGCATTTCTTTTTCACAAACACACAGAAATAAAGTGCCGCTCTATTGCATGCTTAGGATCTTGCACATATTTGTGCCTTCTGTACTCACACTCCATTATAAATTTCCTTGTGAGGGGGGGGGGGGGGTTTGATGTTTTCCTTATTTTCCATCTACCCTTTTCAAGTGTGTGTTCCTTCCACAACATTAGCCTCATGATGCGTGTCAATAACACTAGCCTTTATATGTGTTTGTACTTTCTTTGCACCTTCGATGTTCCTAGTTCTTCATCATGCAATTATTGTTGGTCATCCTTTTCAGTGTATCTATCACCTCTCCCTTTTCTTTATTATGGGAGGGTTTCTACTGTTGGTTCTTATGCTTCCTTGGTTGGATATTGGAGTGAGTTATGTATTCAAAATTTGTTCCTATGTACTAGGCGGATGCAGTGGCTGGGTACCTATGCATTTCAATGAGATGGACCATTTGCAACATGGACACTCTTTCATTCCTATTTTTGGATGTGACCTTCCATCTTTGATTGATCAAATCTTTAGGCTTTGGTGTTTTATGCCATTTGTATCTTCGAGTTCATTTGTTTGCCTTTGTTTTCCTACTGAATCAAGTAGTATCATTTGAGGGCACTCATGCAGATTACAGTCTTCGAGCTATCTAGTCATTTTCTATTTTAGTGGAGGTTTTTCAGATCACTAGTTATTTTTGACAGGTTTGCAGTTTCTTGCTTGAGTGGTGTTCTGCATGTTCATTCTTTGTTCCTATTTTCTGGAATATTCTCTAGTTTTGGAGGCTTCTTCATTCCTTCACTAGTCTTCATATCTTTTTGGAGTAGAGTTTTCCCCTATGGTTTTCTCTATTTCTACTCTTTATAGAGACTCTCTTTTGTACTTGCATACCTGATCAAGCCTTTGTTGTTGGGACCCATTTGCTTTCAGTAGTTGTTTTGAAGTTTTTAGCTACTCCCCAAGTTTATCTTAAGGGGGTGTTAGAGGAATAAGTTGTTTTTCTTATTAGTTAAATCATATTGATTTAATTATTAAGTCACTTATTGTCTCTTTCTGTACTTAAGCTAAAATTTAGGCATGTAATAAATAATTAATTTATTAACTATTATCATACAACCTAGGTTTCTCCTTTAGGGCTTTGATCTCCTTGTATAAGGATTGATCTCTCTTGTAATAACACATTCATTTATTACATTGTATTGCAATTTTTATTTGCATATCAGAATGTCTCCTATTTCATGGATCATTGAAATTTAGCCTCCATAGCTATTTTCTGCTCTTTTTGTGATAGGTGTTTGCATGCAAGTGATTCTTGGGAGCTGTAGGGTTGATTTTGACATCAACTTTAATATGGTATCAGAGTTCAGATTTGCTGCTGCTTGTTTTTCATTTGTTGAATAATTTTTGGAGCTTTGAGGATTTCAAATTTTCAACAGTTTTTATGTTGGATCTGGGGTTACACTTTTTTGGGCATTTTGGGCTCAAAAGGACGTCACAATTATGCTCAGAGCATCCAAAAACTCCTATTTCCATATTAAATTTATCAAATTTGACCACAGTTGACTTCTGGGACAAAAAATTGTCTTCCAGGCTATACAAGTATGAACATGATTTTTTCAGGCAAAAAAAAGGCTTTTTAATAAATTTTTTTAGACTTTATCTTTTTTTACAAAAGTTTTTTCTAAGACTTAAAAAAAGCATGTGTACAATTTTTTTTGAAAAAGATGGGTACTTTTTTTGGAAGTACACTATGTAATACCCCAAAAATGGGCTATAAGTTCATTAACCTCCTACATTTACAATTCGAACGAAATCGACATCAAAGTCCTAACCTAAGGCACATCTAAACATCATTGAATCATAATTGATTATCTTAAATTCTGCATCGGGGAATATTCCTAGTAATATTCCTAATCATCTTAATTATCTTTAATTTAATGATTATTTGGCGATAAATCACATTTATCCTAAGTTTGATTAATTGAATATTTTCATATTTAATTAATTAGATTTAATATCTTGCCAAATTAATTATGTAATTAAATTTAATTCTATCTATTATTAATTGTATTATTTAATTTTGACAATAAATCAAAATTCCTATGAATAATTGATTAAATTCTTATTTAATTAATTAAAGCATGTTGTCATTATTTAGTAATATAATTTTTAATAAAAGTTTGGTAAAATAGTTAATTAACCCATAAATTAATTATTTTATTTCAAAAAGCAGTTAAGTTGAGAATAAATCACTTTATTTATTTATTAAATCATAATTATCCATGTGCACATTCAAGGACCAGTTAAACTCAAAATTGGAAAATCAATGCAAGTTGTTAGCTTTTTGAAGCTCAACATCTTTTTGAGTTTTAAAGTGGATCTAAACTTCTAATTCGAGTTGAACTGTGCTTTTGCATGATTTTTGTGACTTAATTATCTGTTATTTAAAAATAACTCAAAAATCAACCTGAGTTATTTGAGTGATTTAAGACTTTTTCTCATGCACCTCCAAAGCCTTGGATTTCTATAAAACCAAGGCTCAGCTCTTCATAATTCATCTCATATTTTGCACAATCATGCTGGAGAATTGCAATTGGAAGGCTCAAAGCTTATTGCGAATCAACATTGTTGTGAGATCAATTTCAAATTCATAGCTTTCATATTATTGTTAGAATCTTCATTCTCATATCATATCATTTCTAGATAAGCATTGCATATCAATTTCCATATTAGCATAGATTCCATATCAAGTTTTCATATCATTGCATAGAAAATATAAAAAATATAGATTAATTGCATTCATATTTCATATCTAGATCAATTGCATTCAAATCCTTTGTTTAGGTGTCATCTAGGTCACTGATCTCGATAACAATCTGAGAACATTAATCTCGCACCTACTAGAAGGTAGTAAATCGCTTGGTTAGATAGTTTTCAATTTTGCATGATTTCGATTATAGCTAACCTCTAATGTTTTACTGAAGTGTTGTGTTTATAGATCAGGTACAATTTTCACACAGACACACACTGCATGTGTAGATAGGTACACGCTTGCATGTGCAGGTACTGAAATCATCATCCACAAGCCTAAATTTGATGACCATCAACCCATCAATCATTTTGATTCTTTTGTTTTAAGAAGCTTGTTGTTTTTTTTCCATAACTATCACAAACGGTGTCAAAATAGGGCAAACGAGATATCGTCAAAAATCTCTTTTCGAGCTCTATCCAGATCAGGAGGTTAGAATTTTTTATTTTTCTTTTTTGATGGTTTTTTTTCAAAGCCATAAGTTCTTTTCTGCTCTCTGGGAGCCATATCTTGCACATCTGAACTCCTTTTTAGAAAATGAGATATCATTGGAAATCTTGTTTTGTATTCTTTCCAGTTCTGAGTTTATTTCTAGGTTATGCTCTAGGTACACTTTATTTAATTTTTTATATTTATGCACTCTAGTGAATATCTTGGATATTTCAGGTCTTGGGATATTTTTTCTCGTATGGGATGACTCATCTTTGGTTTTTATTCACATTTCTACAACTTTCTATCTTCTTTGATATTTGTAGATATATTTTGTAAGCATTTCTTTTTTGCAAACACACTGAGATAAAGTGCCGCTCTATTGCATGCTTGGGATCTTGCACATATTTGTACCTTTTGTACTCACACTCCATTATAAATTTCTAGGGGGGGGGAGGTTTGATGTTTTCCTTATTTTCCATCTACCCTTTTCAAGCGAGTGTTCCTTCCACAACATTAGCCTCATGATGTGTATCAATGACACTAGCCTTTATATGTGTTTGTACTTTCTCTGCACCTTCGATGTTCCTGGTTCTTCATCATGCATTTATTGTTGGCTATCCTTTTCAATGTCTCTATCACCTCTCCCTTTTCTTTATTATGGGATGGTTTCTACTATTGGTTCTTATGATTCCTTGGTTCGATGGAGTGAGTTATGTATTCAATATTTTTTCCTATGTACTAGGTGGATGCAGTGGCTGGGTACATATGCATTTTGGTAAGATGGGCCATTTGCAACATGGACACTCTTTAATTCCTATTTTTGGAGGAAACCTTCCATCTTTGATTGATCAAATCTTTAGGCTTTGGTGTTTTATGCCATTTGTATCTTCGAGTTCAGTTGTTTGCCTTTGTTTTCTTCTTAAATCAAGTAGTATCATTTGAGGGCACTCATGCAGATTACAGTCTTCGAGCTATCTAGTCATGTTCTATTTTAGTGGAGGTTATTCAGATCACTACTTAATTTTTGATATATTTTGAAATTTCTTGCTTGAGTGGTGCTCTACATGTTCATTCTTTTTTCTTATTTTATGGAATATTCTCTAGTTTTGGAGGCTTCTTCATTCCTTCACTAGTGTTCATCTCTTTGTAGTGTAGTGTTTTTACCATATGGTATTCTCTATTTCTCCTTGTGATCAGTGAAAACCTAATCTATCTTGAAAGGCTTAGACATGTCAAACATTAGTTTATGAGCATATACCTAACTTATAAAGAAAAAATATTTGCAAAGACACTCAGATAGAGCTTAAACGGGAGCACCCTGCCACCGTTTGATTTGATCTCACTTTAGGGATGTGGGTGTACTCTCTATTCGCATGGAGAATGTCCCTAATGATGATTAGGGGGGATTTGGATCATTCAAGGACCATTGACACTCTATAATGGCACAAAATCAAGTATAAAAGACCTGATTTTCCCTTAGAGCCCAAGCAGTCAAAATAGAGCTAAGATGCAGATTAGGCTACATGATGCTTATGCTAAGATTGTTTTTAACCAAATAGAGATGTGATATGATGCTATATGCTATGAAAAAAAATGAAAGAAACTATGTTTAATCCATTATGCTAAGCTATGATGTGTTAGAAATCTTGAAGAAAACAAAGAAATCTAACAATTAGGATTGATTATGCTAAGTCTAGAAGTAAATGAGCATGATAACAATGCATAAATGATATGAACTAAGCTAATAATTTTCTCTTGGAAGGAGGAGTATTTATAGGATTTTGGAAGGGCTTGGGTTAGGAGGATGAGTTAGAGTTAGGGGTAAGGTTTGAGGTAGAGTCAAGGGGATAAGATTTGACTTTCAAAGGTTGAATGGACCAAGATTAGGATAAAGGTTGAGGAATTTCTAGAAGAGTCTAGGGGTTTCTAGGATTTAGGCTTTTAAATAAATGTTTAATTTATTTAAGGAATGTGGTTGAGGACTTTATTTACTAAATGAATTTAGTAAATAGGAGGGGTTATGCTTAAATTAGATTTAAACATTTTTTTGGAAGGGGTTTATCATTCAAATATGATTTAAATGTTTTGGGGAGGGATCTTTTAATTAAAGATGCTTAATTAAAATAAATGGATTTAATGGCATAAAAATATATTAATTAATTAAATAAATAATTAATTAGTAAATAATGATGTCATCAGGGGTTTTTAGAAAAATAAAAATACTTTTATTTTCTATTGGATTTTTAGGTGTCTACATTTTTCCCCTCTTTGATGCGATGTCGCAAGTGGCGTGATGTCAAAGATAAGAAAATAAGATGTCTAGGCTAGAATTTAGAGGAATAAGGGGTTGTGCCCCCTCAAGAAAATAATGCAAAGAGGAAACTTTGTGGAATTTTCTCGAAAGGAAACAGAAAGGGAAGGACCAAGGAAGAATAAGGGGGGATAAATAACCAAGCTTTTAAGAGAAAATATGGAGGAATGCAAGGTGAGATGGAATGAAAAATGTAGGATGCAGCTACATGAAGATGCAAGATGCAAGAGTAATCTAGATGATGCAAGATGAGGGGGATTTAGGGAGCTCCATGTGTTGGATATTTTAGAGAGCACAACCTAGTTTGATATAGCAATGCTAGAGACTTGCCAAGGTTACAAAAGAACACAAGGCTTTGTCACCAGTGTTGCATAGGACTGAAATGAAAAAGACACATAGGGTTGCCCCAGCATCACACATGAAACCTAGAGGAGGCATGATGGAAATGATGCTGGAACAACCAAAAACACATGACTAACTCACAGGCAGAAGAAAAAGATCAAAAGACCTCGGTCTAGGTTTTCCTCATTCGTAGCGCACCATGATATAAAGGATCATGGTGAATTTGAGTAGAGAACAATGAGAAGTCGTAAAAGATTAACAAGATCCAAAGGACAAAATTCAAGACCAAAATGATAACTCCAAAAGACATCCTTTACCAAGGAGAGAGATTGATTTGATTGATGGTGGAAAGATTGGTCTGAATGTGTGGAAGGTTACATTGACACAGACCTGGTGTGATTGGTGGAAGATTAGGCTGGACAAGAAGGATACATTTGTGTGGACCTGTGATTTGGCTTAGGCTAGACAATACAAAAGAATACATCTGTGCAGACCCGTGATGATGGGGAGAATGTTGTGTTACTGATTGAAAAATGATGCAGTTCAAAGATAATCATGATGATAAAGGATAGTCGACAATTTATATTGCTAAAGTACAAGGTTGGATAGTGTGTGTGTGAAAATTGTACCTAGCTGTGAACACAACTCTTCAGTAAAACATTAGAGGTTAGTAAATCAAAGAAATCTGTAAATAAATGAAACTAAGCTAACCAGGCATTTTCCTACCTTCTAGTAGGTGTGAGTATGGTATTCTCAGATTAGACCGAGATCAGTGACAATGCAACACCTAAACAAAGGATTTAAATGATTGAAAGCAATGAGACATGACTGCAAATTAATCTATCTTTTTGGATTTTTGATGCAATTATGATGAGAAATTGTATGAATCTAATCTAGAATGATTTGGAATGATATGAAAATTAATCTAACAATGATATGCTATGAATGAATGCTATGAACCCTCAAAAACAATAACAAAAATCTCACAATCACCTTGTGTGCAAGAGTTTGATTCTTCAAATGTCAATTTGCCAGAGTAAGTATGCAAATTCGAGGGATATATTATGAAGAGCTGAGCCTTGTTTTTATAGAAATCCAAGGTTTGAGGATGCATAAGAAAAACCATAAATCACTCTTGATAAACTTAGGTTGATTTTTGAGTTAACAAGAAATTAAGAATAAATAAACTCAAAATCATGCAAAAGTAGTTTTTATCTCAAAATAGAGTTTAGTTCTCTTTTTCAACTCAGCATCAGATGTTGAGTCTAGAAAGTTAACAAATTGAAATTGAAAATTGATTTAAAGTTAACTGCTTTTCTAATTATGCATGATTTAATATGAATTAATTTAATAAATAAAGTGATTTATTTTCCACTTAACTGATGTAATACCCCAAAAATGGGCTATAGGTTCATTAACCTCCTACATCTTCAAATCGATTGAAATTGACATCAAAGTCCTAACCTAAGGCACATCTACATATCAAATTTAATTGATTTTATCCTAATTCTGCATCGAGGAATATTCCTAGCAATATTCTTATTTATCCTAATTATCTTGATTTAATAATTATTTGGTGATAAATCTTATTTATCCTAAAGTTTGATTAATTGAATACTCTGAATATTTAATTAATCAGATTTAATACTGCCACTTGATTATTTAATTAAATTTAATTAAATTTATTCCTGAATTGTTTTATTTAATTTTGACAATAAAATATAAAATCTCATGACTAATTGATTAAATTCTTATATAATTAATTAATGTCAATTGTCAATTTTTAATAATATAGTTTTAGAATAAAGTTTGATTTAATAATTGATTAACCCATAAATCAATTATTTTAATTTAAAAAATCAGTTAAGTTGAGAATAAATCAGTTTATTTTTAAATTAATTTATAAATAAATCATGTACAATTAGAAAAGAAGGCAACTAGAAATTAACAATCAATTTTAAAATTGAAACTCAACATTTGATGATGAGTTGAAATTTGATCTAAACTCTATTTTGAGTTAAAAACTGCTTTTGCATGATTTTTGTGAGTTAATTATCTCTGATTTATTGATAACTCAAAAATCAACTTGAGTTTATCAAGAGTGATTTATGGATTTTCTCCTGCATCCTCAAAGCCCTGGATTTCTATAAAATCAAGGCTCGGCTCTTCATAATTTAAAAAACTCAAATTTGCACAATTACTCTGGCGAATTGGTGATTGAAGGATTATGCACTTGCGACAGGCGATTTGTGAGATCTTTCATAGTTGATCATAATTTTTGCATAGTTTCATATCATAGAGTTCATATTCATTCATAGCATTCTTAGATTAAATCTGCATTCAATTTCATTCATATAGCTTAGATTCATACAGATTTCATATTATTGCATAGAAAATACAAAAATATAGAATAATCTACATTCATATAGTCTTTCATCTTTTGCATTCAAATCCTTTGTTTAGGTGTTGCATTGTCACTAATCTCGATTTCAATCCGAGAACATCATACTCGCACCTACTAGAAGGAAGTAAATCACCTAGTTCGCATAGTTTCAATTATTTGCAAGATTTTAGTTTTTGCTAACCTCTAATGTTTTACTGAAGTGTTGTGTTTACAACTAAGTACAAAATTCACACACACATTTTTGGCACCCACTGTGGGGCCCTGAAATGGGTTTCCATTTCTTCTATTTCACTTCTATCTATTTTTTTGTCATTTTTTGGTCTATTCTATGATTTCATTCTCTGTTCATATATTTTTTGTACAACTTTTGTCAGAAAGTCGTATTAGGAAGACCCCACTATCATATGATAGTTGATTCTATCGAGGCTCATATCATAAGCTACACATTGTCTTTTGGTAAGATACCCACTATCGTACGAGTTTCCCGACTATCGTCTGGAAGGTAACCCATTGTCGTACGAGTTTTGGCTCTAGAATTCAATTGTCGTTTCATAATTTTTTGGTAGTTTTTCAGATTTAATTTTTAGATTTGGACTAATAGCTAACCCTAACAATTGAAATCTTTTATTTTTGACTGATATTTGCTGAATTTGATTGGGAAAAGCACAACTAAATTGCTAAAATAGGTAAAATCTACTAAGCGCATTGCGAGGAATTCAGGTATTCTACTACGATCTGATAACACTTTAATTTGGACATAAAAAGAACTCTCACGTGTTAGGCTTGTGTGACTTTTCTTTCTTTCATATCACAGACTTCATTTTGGGCTATAAAATGAACATAGGTTTGCTTTCTGCATATCTGTTACACATAGTAAATAAGCCCTATGAACACTATTTGAAGATGATCTCGAGAGAGTGGGATTATTTCACTTGTTCATGCATGTGAAGCTTATCTTGACGAAGGATCCCCTTGTAGATAGGGAGGTTACTGAGATTGTCTTGCATTCTACTAGATTTGTTGTCTTCAACTTTTGATTGATACATTCTCTCTTTGGAGAGGTTGATAGATCATAAGTGGTTGACATCATAGATCTTTGCAAGATAATTTTGGTCTTAGCATGTCAGATTAATCTATCTACTTTGTTTTGGTTAAAAGTGAAAAGGCTAGAGGACTATGCTCTACTCCCTTTTTGGGTAGTATCAGAAACTCAGATCCTTGAATCTAGAACCAGTCCCCATGTGGTATCTTTTGTGAGTCACCTTTAGAGAGGGTTAACCATAGTGGACATTCCCTTAATTGGGTCAATCACATGGATGGAACCTCAAGCGGTAATAGCCATTTTCACCGTGGTAGCAACAACCTCTATATAAATATCTTTGTGGAGGAAATCTTCACAAGTGTGGTCTCTTGTTGGGCTGTCAGATCTCCTTAGCAGCTCCTGATCGATTAATTCTTGGACTGTGTCAAAACCCTGGTGTGCCTAGATTGGAGTTCACCCTCTTGAGATCACAAAAGTTGCAGAGTTAGACCATTACTACAAACCCTAGTGAGGCCAAATTTTCATTTTCTAGGAATATGTGCATTATTGAAAAACTTTTTGGAACATACATAATTAGCACTTTTAGGTATTAGCACATTCAATCACTTGATTGTTCATGCGCAGGGTTGCTTTGTCCCCTGTTCATTATTTTTAGACATTCTTGAAATCACTTACTTACTATTCTGTGTGCTTGTTTATCTATTTGGTTATTGGAAACAAATGATCCCAGAATAATCTTCAAACCTAGACAGAAAAATTTGCAAACAATCTGAAACTAAAAACCTAAAATTTAAAAAATCTAAAGTGAAATACCTTTTTGGAGTCAAAAGTCATCCCATAGGGTCAGATTATCGTACGAGTTTTCAGCAAAAGTCATTTCATAACTCCTATATTATCGTACGGTATCCAGTACTATGTTGTATGAGTGTTGTCACCAGAAATCAAAAGAATAATTTTCCCTAGCAGTAATTTTCATACGAGTCTTGCAATTTTCATTTGAGAGCATACCGAGTGTCATATGAGTCTTCAAAAACTCGTTTGAGAAATTTCAAAAAAGTTGTCAAAGATTGGTCAAATTTGTCAGAAATCCATTTTTTACAGCCTATTTCCAGATTCTGTCAAAACATTCACTATGTCAGGAACATAGCAGAAACTAGAATGAATTTGATCATTTTCCTAAAGTGGTCTCTTGAGTCTAATTTAGCCTTCTGATTTATCGATTTGAGTCTTTTTCATCTTGTGTCAAAACCTTGTCAAAATTATCTTCAAATTTAGTCTTCTTACTAAACAACTAAGTGTTGTGAGCTCGTGCCTGCCATCTTTTGGGTGTCTACCCACACTATTATGGTGTAGTATCCTTCATTTACATTCAATCTAATCTTTAATCAATTCAATCTTGACAAGGTTGCGTCATTCGATCTTCTTGAATCAATTCATTCTTCAATTGTCTTCATCTTATTATTTTGCTTCACCCAAGGTTAATGGTGGTAACTAGAGCTTCATCACACAAGAAACCTAGAGAAGCATCTCATACTTTGCCTTTGTCTACTCACATAGGTCCAACTCTTGAGAAAATCTACAATTCAGGACTTTACGAAGACGACGATCTTGGCAATTTTTGATTGAAAACTGGTTACATACCCCTTCCATCAACTCACAGAGGTAATCAACAAATTCCACCTCAATCTAATCTAGGGAGTCCTAAAACTCCTAACATGTCTCATGGAGGGACACATCATGAGTCTCAAGGACATCACTCTCAACACAATATGGATCAAGAACCTACACCTTCTGAAATTGTTCGATATCAAAATGATGACGACTTCAAGAAAATGATGAGGCATTTCTTGAAAGAAGATAGAGAGGCATACTTTCTAGAGTTAGCTCATCAAGGAGCTAAAATTCCTCCAAACTTTAATGTTGAAGATATCATTATGCATGAGGAAGAAGCCCCTATCATGACTATGATGAAACAGATGCATGCCATACAAGTCAAACTTAACAAACTAGAGAAAGCAAAGGAACCTAAGGAGTTCTCCATGGAAGCTCTATGCCCTTTTCCCTTTGATAAAGACTTGTACATGCCACCATTACCTAAAAGAGTGGAAATGTCTAAATATGATAAGTATGATGGAAACTTTGATCCTCAAGATCATGTCAGAGAATTCTGTACTCAATCTATGGAGTTTATGCATGAACCAACATACTTAATGCGTCTCTTCCCTCGATCTCTGGGAGGAGCAACCATTCATTGGTTCTCTAGAATGCCTCCAACTATCAAAAGTTTTGAGGAGTTAATCAAACTGTTCTATCAACAATACTCCTACAATATCCAGCATCCAGTCACCATGATTGACATCTGTAATCTGAAACAATATCCAGCAGAACCATTCCTGACATTTCTCAAGAGATGGAGGAAGAAATTTTCTCTATATGCTAGACCCATTCCAAAAACTGAGAAGCTGGAAATCTTCATCAACAATCTTGTTCTAGAACTCAACTACCCTTTACAAATGCAAAATCATAATCCTTTGATAAGATGGTAGATAATGTGATCAAATTTGAGAAAGTACTTGTGAAAAAATGAGACATCACACTTCAAAAGGACAAGTATGAATCTGGATCTAGTTCTAAGGACAAGAACAAAAATTAGAATTAGAATAAAGGCATTGTCACTGATGGCATTGTTGATACTATCCATGCCCCATCTAAGGCACCCACTTTCAATCTCACTGTTGGTACCCAAGCCATCAAAGCTTTCGAAGCTAAAGCCACATAATCCTATAAGAAGTCATCTGATTATAAACCTTGGGCTACAGATCCTAACTGCAAATTCACTCCTATTGGAGAGTCCTTGGAATCTACCATGAAAACTCTATTGGCTAACAAAATCATCTACTTGCCTGAGATAAAAGTCTTTGATCCTGAACCTAAACCATAATGGTGGAGAGAGAATGACTTCTATGAATTCCATCACAATAAAGGTCATAAGACTAATAAATGTGTTCACTTGAAGCACATCATACAAGATAAAATTGATAATGGAGAAATCATGATTGGCAATCATAAGAGAAATAATGATCATACAACATTCACGGAAATATTTCCAAAACTTGGTAAAGAAGATTCTTTTTCTCAACCTAATATGGGTGCTAAAGTCAATTATGCCTACTCTGGAAATAATGACATTATCAATATGGTTGAACCAGGTCTATCTGAGCATTGCAATGTCATCACAATTGTAAGAAAAGATAGAGAAAACCCATCAGCTAATGCAGTTACTCGATCACAAGCTCAAGTGCATCTACGAGGACAAATACCAAATTCATCCAATGTCCCTAAGGTGCCTTTCAATCTTTCATCTACTTCTAAATAGAAGGCTACATCTAAATCTTCAAATCCTAAAGACACAAGGCCTACTTCATATAGTATTGTCCAACAACTCCAACATACAAATGCAAAAATATCCATGTTTGAGTTGCTTTAGATATCTCCAGCTCATAGAGCCATTCTAGACAAAGCTCTGCTTGGATCCAATGTTCCTGATAACCTTGATTTAGATAGATTCCAAATTATGGTTGGTCATCTTACGTCTTTGCAGTATATTTCCTTTTCAGAGGAAGATGATAACTCTTTGAGTGATCCGCATAACCAGCCCTTGCATATTGAAGTCTTGATCCAAAACTATTGTGTCAAATGTGTGTTGATAGATGGGGGCACTGGTCTAAATATTTGTTCTTTTAGCTTGATTACATAATTGGGATTTTTAGAAATGACCATTGATCCTAGAAAGAAGATAACTATGAAAGCATACGATGAGCAAGAAAGGTCTTCCAAAGGAACAATTGTCTTACCTATCAGAGCAGGTCCAGTTATCAGAGATACTATATGGCAAGTTCTTGATCTACCTTTGGCTTACAAAATCCTTCTAGGGAGACCCTGGATACATGAAATGAAAGCTATGTAACACCCCATCTATACTTAAAGATAAAAGATGATACTAAAGAAGAAACAACCATAAATAAAATCACATAAACCATAGTAATAATTTTTTTTTTAAAACTACAAACTGAAACATATAATCATAGTAACTATTTCTAGAACTTTATAGTTTTCAATCGATTTACATCAAAGTAATAAGAATACTCTTTATTCAAAGATTAAGTTCCAGAAATAAAATTTTCTTCTTTCCAAATCCATTACATTCTACGAATAGATCTGATAACTAATAACCATGAAATGATCTGTTTCCCATAAATCTTAACAACTGCTATCCACTGTCCCATACTCATTGATTTATCCATCTAAAAACCTGAAAATCAAAAGTAAACACAAACACAAATAGCAAACAGGGCTCAGTCACATGATAAAGAAAATGAATCATCTCCAAATATCTGCAACCATAATAGTCAGTATAATATAACATTTATGCAGATTTAAATACAGATGTAATTGAAAACCTAATAACATAATTCCATTCTTTTACACCAAAATCATCAAGCACTAAATTTCTTTCTAACAGAAATAAACTCACAAATAAAATGACAAAGTAATGATCCAATAGTTCATGGGTGTTCACATAAGGACCTACGCTATGTATCCGTAAGGAACCTCGTAGTAATCCATTATGTCTGATGAAACCATAATGTTTTATCTTGTTAATTGAAAACCATAACCCTTGAATTTATAATTATCACTTAATTAAACAACTGACAGAAATTCTTTCCCATAAGGATATAGACTAGTGTCAGTCACAACTGACAAAAATTCTATCATCACAAGGTACTAGACTAGTGTCAGCCCCCAATCTAAGGATCATACTTGCATTATCTCAAAAACACTTGATCTAGCAATTAATGAAAGCAGTGAAATGAACTACATTACACAATTTCACTAACAATCTGTTTCTATTGCATCAATTTACAAAATTGAAATAGCAATCAGAGATCCATTATAAAACCATGTTACCATATTCCTTAACATACATTCATAAACATGATGTTTCTCAAAAGATGAAAAGATCACAATTCTTTCTCCATCACAAATCCAATCAAAATAATCTCCACATTAACTTAACATTAAATCTGAAACTGTACAATAAAATGTCCATATCAATTTCATGATTCCATTGAATAGAAGAGAACTAACATAATCATATATCAACTGAATCAACACAACACCCTTCGCTTTTAACAAACATACAAGCTTGCCATAACCAATTTATAATAAACTAATTGGCCATACATCCTGCTTTATTAATTACAAGTTTACACCTTTATATACATGTTGGCGTATGTACATGTATACACCACGGCTTGTGTATACATATACATATCCCAGCAGGTATATATATATGTATATATAATTATATAAGCTTGTAATTAATAGTTCAGAATGATAATCATAGCATCTATTATATACATGTTGGTGTATGTACATGCATACACCATAGTTTGTGTATACATATACATATCCCAGCAGGTATATATATATATATATATATATATATATATATATATATATATATATATATATATATATATATATATATATATATATATATATATATATATATATATATATATATATATATATATATATATATATATATATATATATATATATATATATATATATAACTAATTGCATAAACTTGTAATTAATAGTTTAAGTCCATAAATATGCAATAGAAAACCATACTAATCATCTCAGTTCTGTCACAGAATACATCTACCTTAATAAACTACTAAATTTTCCGAATACATAAAATAATGATAGAATAATAATAATAACCGACTTCTACCTCTAAACAAAATACCAAAGTGGTTTTCCTTACTGTCTAAACAAGATAGTAATTGACTCTCCTAAGAATTTCCTAACATTTCCTAATGTCGATACAAACTATAATTCACATTGGTGATAATTTTTGATGAATCATAAAGCTTGCAGTCAAATTTTGGTATAACCAAAGATATCCACATTATCACTATTTACTGAAACAGACAGTGACAAACACCCATTGACAAAACATCGACACCAGATAACTAAAGGAGTACACCCAAAAGTACTTTAATCCACACCTATGTTGCAAGAGTGTAAATTCACAATATGATAGGTATTAGATAACACTGTGCATACCTCTAATCCCTTTTCCACAATACAGCTCAAAAGAAAACATCGATACAAAAATTTGGTTTATAACAGTGATAGAAAAACCTGATTTCATCTTATAACCCAGACTTTTCACATTGAATACATTATGTTGCTATAGAGTTCCTAACAACAGGAATAGTGTGAGAAGATCTAAAAGAAGCTTTTAACACAAAAACTCATTCTGGTTTCATACTGTATTAATATACCGATTCTCAAACCCGACTAACTCCCTTATCACTGACCAAAACAAGTAAACAATGACACAAATCCCTTTATAGAATAACCATATTCAACTTGCAACAACTAAACTCCCATCATTCGGCATAGACTTAATGAAAAACACTGCCAACTTCATACCCAGTCTCAATGAAAACCCATCAACACATTATGCCCGAAAACAGCATATAAAAATATGTATTTCAAATTCTTCCACTAAACATAACCACCATAAACTTAAATAAACTATTTAATCCAACCAAGAAGCAACACCGGTTCATGACCAAAACTCACAGAGTTTTCAATCACATACCTCACATTCATCGACTAACAAACAGTAGTAATTAACATCCTAATAATTCATTTGCAGAATCATAAAATGGAAATAGAGGATAAGGTGAGATATGCCCCTGCCTGGTATTTGTGTGGGGAGGTATCCAAAACTGAAATGCCAAAGCTAGCCCCTGCCTGGTGAGCTTCACAGACTGCCAAAGTGCCGTGCAAGAGAGCCCAAAATGCAGAGATAACAGTATGAAATACCCAACTTCCTAAATGACCATGAATAGAAGGGTTTAACTTTGCCGTGAAAACCCCTTCCATTCCAAGCCACTTATCATGTAAGATACAACAGTAACACGGGTCCATAACCAACTATTTACCCAAACTGTCATAGCATAACATGGTGAAAAATGGAGTCATATTCAACTGAAACTCTTCACCAGAGCTAATGGCGGTCATCAAACACAACAATGAATTTTCATCGATAAGTTCATTCAATGCGAGCTTATCTCTTGCAGTAAACACAACACATTTCCTACCAAATGTCCATCCAAGTACAATTCCACAACCCGAAAAATAGCTTAAACCCCACTAACACCTCAATGCGATGATAGTGCATTAAAACCCTGCCGATAAGTCATGTCTTCGAGCTAGATTAAAAATAAGAAGACTTAGCGATAGATATCTATGTTTAATAACATTAGACAATCTTAGGTTAAGAAAACTATCTTAAGCATCAAAGGTAACAGCGCATTAATCAATGCAAAATTACTAACACTTCATCAAACTAAACTCCTACTAACATACAAAATAGGATATACTAACTTAGTTAATTCATATAATTTTAGTAAATGAAATACCACATACTTACTAAAACATTCACTCATAATTATATGTATAAAAATACATATATGCAAATTTATTTATTTTGAATTTCAAAATTTGATTAACATCAAATAACAATAATTCTCTATATAATGTCTATAATCATCAAGATACAATTAACCATAATAATATAACCATTTCTAATTATGTCTAACATATTATTAAGGATTCCAAAACAATGAATCAATAATTAGACAATTGACTAACCATTTAGTTTGTCCTTATCTTCATAATCAAACCAATATTCAAAAGTTAGTCTAAACCGATTCTGACACCAGAAAAGACTCATTAAGCTACAGAAATAGACATAATTCTCTGAGTGTCTGGCATAATTACAGAGATAAACATATTTAATCCAAATAACAAGGTTCAAAAGAATGAAATCAGAGTTCAAACTCATAAAAGTCTAACATAACATAACATAATATAACATAGAAAAACAAAGCCTGAGACTGTCAGGGGCATGACAAGCTATTCCTTCTACATACCATCAGTGTTTGAAATTTCCTTATGAAGGAGTAGAGGTGACGATTCCAGTAGATCTATATACAACCTGCAATGCATTGAAGGAAAGTGTTGATAAACTTGTTCCTAATAACAAAGAATCTTCCACTAAGTAGCTAGACGTTGCTTCAACATCCAAGATGGAAGACATTGCTAAAGAGATTAAAATCAAAGAAAATGGTTTGGGAGAATATACTATAGAGCTAGTCTTGTCTTTGACATCTCTCCCTATCTCACTCAAGTCCTATGGACAAACTCTAAAACAATTAAAAAGGAGTCTAAAGAACCTCTTGAAGCATATAAAGGAAATTTTGTTGTAGAACAAGTGTCCAAACAAGATTTTGAAGAGGATGAAGCTGTGCTTGCGTGGCTATACAAAGATGAACCTGAATCTCAAGTTGTTGAAAAATGTGACTCTAAAACACCAAAGATCCCTTCTAAGTCATATGGCCCAGGGGAAAAATTGATCACAAAAATGGGATATAAAGGAAAAGGACCTCTAGGACTATAGGGTAAAGGTCTTCTATCACCTCTTAACCATCTTGGCTGAGCAAAAAAGAATACAATAGGTCTAGGATATAAGAAGAAGCCTTTATGTCTTAGAAAGAATTCCCCACATGTCTTAGAATAGATTGAACCATCCACAAAAAATCAACTAAAGGAAGAAACAACTGAATAATCTAATAGTGATGATTCAAACACCACTCATGATCTCATTCCTTATGAGCATTTTCCTAAAGAAATAAAAGACCTCTTTGAAGCTGAAGATGATCCAGTAAAAATAATCAATGTAGTAGAAACAAAAGAACCTACTATAGAGAAAGAGATAGTTGTACCATAAGAACCAGCTAATCTCAAAGGAAATCAAACAGACAAAGAGGAAGGTGGTAGTTATTCTGAGACAGATTCCCATGAGTATGAATTCAAATTAGAAGCTGACTGTAACCCTTCTTGGGGTATTCATCCTGACTTTACTCATGTTCTTAAATTTCCTAGAGGCATAGATGAAGAATCTAATGACTATGAATGGGGAGCCATTCCAGAGGAAGATGAGCTTATCACATAAAAACATGTTGATGTTATTCACCAATATGCACCTAAACACAATGTAAGTCTAGAATGAAATGATGAATTTGACGAGTCTAATCCACCCATGGCTGAAGTGGACTCCCACAATGACATTGAGCCTATTCACGAATTGAACATCTTAAGTTGTAATATCACCTTTGAGCTCGAGCGTCGGGTTAAGACCAATGATGAAAGATCCATATCCGTAAACAATCTTTCCCAATCTTTCACCGCTTTGACTATCCAACATCCTGAATTTCTTAACCAAACCTCTACGAATCTGAACCAAGGTATTTATACCTTTCTTAATGACTATGCCATTGCTTGCTACCTCAATGCAGTTGAGCCTATGATGACTTCCATCAATGAACCATGCATTAGCATGATGGAGTCGGACATCAAGTATCTTAATCAAAAGAATAAGAATAAAAAGAAAAAGAAAAGGAGTTCTAAGGGTGAAAAGCACTTTGTGGCAGTCTCAGAACCTACAAGAGTAAAAATAAAAGATGTTTCCGAAGGTGAAAACCTCTCTGAGGCACCTAAGGATGAGATATTTGATGTCCTTCCGAGTCATTTACAAGATAGATCTATAGTTCTAATTGAGCCCACTCAATCTATCAACTTGGGAACAACAGAAGAACCACAGTTGATCCATGTGGCCCGATCCTTATTAGAAGAAGAAAATAAAAAATTGACAACATTCCTAAAAGAAAAGAAGATCAAATTTGCATGGAAATACTCAGATATGCCAGGGTTGGATCTTGATCTTATAATGCACCATTTATCTATAGCTCCAAATGTTAAACCTATTAAACAAAAATTGAGAAAGATGCATCCACATCTTGCACTCTTGGTAAAAGCTAAATTAGAGAAGCTACTACAAGTCAGATTCATCTGTGCTATTGATTATGCTGAATGGATCTCTAATATTGTATCTATTTCAAAACCAGACAAATCTATAAGAGTGTGCATAGATTTTAGAGATGTGAACAAAGCATGCCCTAAGGATGATTTTCCATTACCTAACATTGATATGATAGTGGACATGACTGCGGGCTTTGAGATGTATTATTTGATGGATGGTTTTTCTGGATATAATCAAATCAAAATTGCTCCAGATGATCAAGAGAAAACTACTTTTACATGTGCATGGGGTACCTTCTATTGGAATTTCATGCCATTTGGGCTTAAGAATGCTGGTGCTACATATCAGAGAGCTATGACATCTATTTTTCATGACATGATGCATCAAACTATGGAAGATTATGTTGATGATACTTTGGAAAAATCTATGATAAGATCTCACCATCTAAATGATTTGAGAAAAATACTAGACAAAATGGAAAAGTTTAGTCTCAGATTCAACCCTAAGAAGTGTTCTTTTGGTGTCACTTCTGGAAAGCTCTTAGGATACATTGTTTCAAAGAAAGGCATTTAAGTTGATCCTGCTAAAGTTAAAGCTATCATGGAGATGCAACCTCCCAAGAATATCAGTCAAATGAGAACATTACAAGGGACAGTAAAATCTATTAGACACTTCATATCTTAGCTAGCAGACATATCACAGCCTTTCACAAAGACATTACATAAAGGTGTGACCTTTGCATGGAATGAGGAATGTGAAAAGAACTTTAACCATATCAAGAAATATCTATCAAATCCTCCTATCTTGGTGCCTCCTATTCAAGGGAAGCCATTGATCTTATATGTCTCTGCAATAGATACATCACTGGGGGCATTACTAGCACAATATGATGAGAATAAAAAGGAAAGAGCTATATACTATATCAGTAGAAAATTGGTAGCATATGAGAAGAACTATTCAATGATTGAGAAAGCTTGTCTAGCTATGATCTTTGCATCAAAAAAATTGAGACATTACATGTTAGCTCATACCACACATTTGGTAGCTAAGATTGATCCACTAAAGTACCTACTAAGCAAAGCTGCCCTCACAAGTAGACTAGCCAAATGGGTCATGCTCTTAAGTGAATTTTGTTGGATACAATTGTCTAAAGGAGATTGTTGGATTAATTGTGTGTTGTCTTTGATGTCACACAAATGTCATATCATTTACCAAGCTCAGTCGGTCAGCAAAGCAGTTCTCAGTATTTACCGAGCTCAGTCGGTCTGTAGGCAGTTTTTAGTATCTACCGAGATATTTCAGGCGTCAAAGAAAAATATGGCAGAAAATAGTGTTAACCGAGCTTCCATGGTTATCAAAGGAAATTTAGTGTTTACCAAGTTCATTCAGTCTCCAAAGGATGTTATAGAATTTGCAGTGCTTACCGAGTTCTCTCGGTCACCAAAGGAAATCTCTTCGGATTAGTGTTTATCGAGCAAGGTCGGCCCAGTCAAGGAATTTGTTATTTTGAGAAATAAAGTTTGTTTATTTCAGCCGACTGTTGTAATGATTAGTAATGTTATTAGTGCCAACTTGACAATCTGAATGGACAATCCGAATGATATATATAGAAGGTCAAGTTGTGAATTAAAAAGTGTGTGCAAGTGAAAAGAAGAAAAGTGTGAGCGAATTTTGAAGGATGATTAGATATCCTTGAAGAGCAGCAAAGATATATTTGATCAGGGAGGATCTAGTGAAGTAGAACAGAGATCTATAATCAACAATTTAGTTGCATCATTATTTAGGTCACTTCATTGTTACTTTCTTACCATTGTAGCAGTGATATCAAAATCTCCTAACCGAGTTGGTTTAACAACCATTTTGTAAATCCTCTAACAAGGTGATAGTTCTATTGAATTGTTTCAAGACCTCTTACAAGGTCACTCCTAACAGGGTGATTAAATCCTCTAACAAGGTCACACCTAACAGTGTGTTTTGTAACCTTTAACCAGGTTGGCTCCTAACAGGGCTCACTTCAGAAGAGTGAAAAATAGTAACTAGTTACATTGGTGGTTTTTCCCATATTGGGTTTCCATGTTAAATCTGGTGTCTCTTGTGTTCATGATACTTTCTTTATTCATGTATGTTAATCACTGATGAATGCTTAAGAATAGTTATAATTAATACTCACTGCAATAACCAAGTTTTCAGTATAACAATAGTAAATGATTTAATAAAACATTTAAGGGATCTGTAGTAATATTTTTTGTGGTTAACTGATTCACCCCCCCTCTCAGTTACTCCACCTATATTTCCAACAATTGATATCACAGCTTTTGGTGCTTGCAAGAAGGGTTTCAAGGACCTAAGCTAAAGATCAAGATGTCTTACAAGAGAGAAATTCTAAGGCTTAACAGAGATAACTTTTCATCGTGGCAAGGTCTCATGAGACTTCATCTGGCTTCCATTGGTGATTCAGGATGCAAATATATTGATCAAGAATATACAGTCTCTAATGGCACATTAACTGTTGAAGACATTATAGAGAAAAAGAACCATAATACCATGATGATAGACATTGCATCAACTCTTAGCTATGAAGAATTTGATGAGATCAAAGACTGCACAACTACTTATGAAATGTGGAACAAGCTGAAGAAAATTTATGGTGGTGATGACAATGTGAAGAGAGCCAAAGTAGAAAGCCTAAGAGGATAGTTTGATCAGATGAGGATGAAAGAAGATGAAAACATTGCAAAATGTGTTGAAAGGATCAAGGTGAGTGTTAGTGCAATCAGAGCTTCTGGAGGAAAAATTGATGATGAAAATATTATAAGTAAGGTTCTTAGAACATTGCTTCCTATCTATGCAATAAGAGTATCTGCTATTCAAGAAAGAAGATGTGAACAAAATCACAATATAACTTTGGATGCCTTAGTTGGAAGGTTGATAGCTTTTGAATTAGATAACTATGACAACTATGTTCCAACTTCTAAAAATATTGAATCAGCATTTGAGGCCAAACTTTCACTTAAGAAGGGCAAGAAAATCTAGTCAGAAAGTGAAGAAGAATCAGAGGAAAGTTCAAATAGTGATCTTGAAGTTATTGAAGCATTACTTGCAAAGAAATATACTAGAGGCAGAGGTAAATACAAAGGTAAAACTCCTTTAATCTATTTTTCATGTGAAGAAATTGGTCATATTGCAGCTAGGTGCCCAAACAAGCAAAGAAAAGATGAAAAAAAGGTCACAAATACAATGGCAAGAAGAATTTCAAGTCATTCAAGGATAAAGGTAAGAAAACATGTTTTTTGGCTAAGGATTCTGATGATAGTGAAGAAGAAATTGTCTTCATTGCTGTAAAAGATGAATCTGATGATGATGAAGATGAGATGGCACTTATCTCTCATATAAGCAAAGATGATACATGGATTATAGACAATGGATGCTCACATCATATGATTGGTGATACAACAAAGTTTGAACACCTTGAAGACTATGATGGTGGTAATGTAAGGTTTGGAAACAATGAACCTTGTTGTATAAAAGGAAGAGGATGAATTTCATTAACCAAAGAACTTATATGTGATAATGCATATTGGGTTGAAGGAATAAAGCATAATCTTCTAAGTGTAGCACAACTAATCAACATTGGATTCAAGGTTGAATTCATGAATGGCAAAGCAAGACTACTGAATGACAAAGGAAAACTGATTGGTTCAGGCAAACAAACCAAAGGTAACCTGTTTTATCTTGATCTTGGTGAATGCTCATGTTTTATTGCTCAAATTGAAGAAAGTTGGTTATGGCACAAAAGGTTATGTCATGTAAATTTTGATAATATGGTGAAAATAAGCAAATTCAAGAAAGTAAGAGGTATTTCTACTTTGAAGAAACCTGATGTTGGTCTATGCAAGAATTGTCAGATTAGTAAAATGGGAAAGACTAGCTTTAAAAGTAAAAACTATCAGTCTGAAGATATTTTGGATATTGTGCATACTGACTTATGTGGACCTATTGGAATTGAAAGCTATACTAGAGAAAAATTCTTTATTCTCTTTGTTGATGATTACTCTAGAATGATGACTGTTATGTATTTAAGAGAAAAATAAGAAGCATTTGAGAAATTCAAATGGTATTTGGCAAGAGTAGAAAAGGAAATAGGAAAAAGAATGAAGTGCTTAAGATCAGACAAAGGTGGTGAATTCATCTCCCATGAATTCAATAATCTCTGCATTGAAAGAGGAATCAAAAGATAGGTATCAGCCCCAAGAACTCCTGAGCAGAATGGAATAGCTGAAAGAAGGAATAGATCTATCATGGATTGTGCAAGGAATCTAATGATTGAAAAGAACATTGCTATGAAATACTAGAAGGAAGCTATTAGCACTACAGTTCATACCTTGAACCAAGTACAATTGAGGAAAGACACATTCAAAACTCCTTATGAGTTATGGTATGGCTATAAACCCAATGTAAGTTACCTGAAAGTATTTGGTAGTAAATGTTACATCTTAAAAGAACTAGAAAAGGAAAATTTGATGTAAAAAGTGATGAAGGAATATTTTTGGGATATTCTTGCAAAAGTAAAGCATATAGATGTCTGGATTTGTCTACTCACAAAATCATAGAAAGTGCACATGTGAAAGTTGATGAGTTTGCAGAAAAGACTGAAGAAGAAAGCAAAAAGGAACTAGAGGATTACAAAAGATTTGTTTACATTGAACCTGATACATTGCCAGACACATCTGTCAATAAGGAAACTACATCTCTTGAGCCCAATATAGTAACCGAGTCACAAGAAGAAGTTCAAACTGAGTCTCAGCCTGAAGCTACCGAGCAAATATCTACCGAGCCCGAGCAAACTGAACCTAAAGATGAAATTCAAGAAAATGACAATATAATTCATTCAAGAGGCAAGGAACCTATATTGGCCAAGTATGTTAGGAAGCATCATACACCAGATCAGATTATTGGAAAAAAATCAGATGGTACTATGACAAGAAGTGAATTGAAAGTTACATGTTTACTTGCTGATTTTGAAGCTAGAAATGTTAAAAATGCATTGGAAAATGAAAGTTGGATTGAGGCTATGAATGAAGAAATAGAACAAATAGAGAAAAACAAGACATGGACTCTTGTACCTAGGCCTAAAGACAAAAATGTAATTGGAACAAAATGGGTATTCAGAAACAAGCTGAATGAAGATGGTCAAGTATCTAGAAACAAAGCTAGATTAGTGTGTAAAGGGTATTCTCAAGAAGAAGGTATAGATTATGGAGAGACTTTTTCTCCTATTGCAAGATTAGAATGTGTAAGAACTCTACTTGCATATGCAGCACATAAAGGATTTAAGGTATATTAGATGGATGTAAAATCTGCATTTCTCAATGGTATTCTTGATGAAGAAGTCTACATTGAGCAACTTGAAGGTTTTATTGATCCAGAAAAAAAGGATATGGTTTGCAAGTTACACAAAGCATTGTATGGTCTGAAACAAGCCCCTAGAGCATGTATGAAAGATTACATAACTATCTTATTCAGATTGGTTTCAAAAGAGCTAATGATAATAGTAGTTTATACATCAAAGAAGGACTAGATAATAAAATTGTTTTGGCAGAAATATTTGTGGATCATACTGTGTTTATAGGTAATGATGATCAGTGCAAAGAGTTTTCAGAGCAAATGAACAAAGAATTTGAAATGTCTATGTTTGGTCAGATAAAGTTTTTTGTTGGTCTTCAAATTCAGTAGAGCAAGAACGGTATCTACATTACTCAGTCTAAATACATCAAGGAAATACTTAAGAAGTTTGGTATGGAAGATGCAAAACTAGTTGGTACACCCATGTGTGTAGGACTAAAGATTACAAAAGATGATGATTCAAAAGAAGTAGATCAGACCTTATACAGATCAATGATTGGAAAATTATAGTATGTAGTTCATACAAGGCTTGATATTGCCTTAGCAGTTGGTATTGTAGTAAGATTCTCAGCAAAACCCAGAGAAAATCATATGATGGAAATCAAAAGAATCTTGAGATACTTGAAAGGAACTAAAGATTATGGCTTGTGGTATAAATTTGGAGGCAATCTAGACTTAAAAGTGTTTACTGATGCTAATTGGGTAGAAAATATTGATGATAGAAAGAGTACAAGTGGTGGAGCATTCTTTCTTGGCAAGAGGTTGGTATCTTGGACTAGTAAAAAGCAAAATTGCACATCCCAATCCACAGCAGAAGCAGAATATGTTGTTGTAGTAGTAAAATGCTCTAATCTTGTTTGGTTTAAATAGTTATTGGAAGGCATGAAGGTTGAGATCAAAGAACTAGTTGTTATATTTTGTGATAATACAAGTGCAATAAATATTTCAAAGAATCCAGTAATGCATTCCAAAACCAAGCACATTGCTATAAAATATCACTTTGTTAGAGAATTGGTACAGGACAAGGAAATCAAATTGGAATATATTCATACAAAAGAACAAATTGTAGATATATTCACCAAGCCACTACCTAAGGATGCATTCTTGTATCTAAGAGGTAAGTTAGGGGTTATTCCCCTATCCGAGGCTCACTAAATGAAGTTTTAGTGATGCATCAACAGAGCATATTGAAGATTAGTCAGTTGATGTAGCTTACTCAAGGAATCATTGCATATATATCAGTACTCAAGGTAAATTTCTATTCACCTGGTATGTGTTGTCTTTGGCATGTGTTGTCAAAGAGGGAGAGTTTGCTGTCATACTTCAAGAAATTTCTTAAGATTTCTAAGAGTTTTCTTGGAGAGTTTTCAATCAGAAAGAGAAGTTTGCTGACAAAGGGAGTTCTCATAGATGAGAATCAGAATGAAGCTAAGGATATGTTCCTTACTCTATGTTTTCTATGAAATTTCATTGTGCTATGACATGTTGTGTTGCCATCAATGCCAAAGAGGGAGATTGTTGGATAAAATTGTCTGAAGGAGATTGTTGGATTCATTATGTGATGTCTTTGATGTCACACAAATGTCATATCATTTACCGAGCTCAGTTGGTCAGAAAAGCAGTTCCCAGTATTTACTGAGCTCAGTTGGTCTGCAAGCGGTTTTTAGTATCTACTGAGATATTTTGGGCGTTAAAGAAAAATATGGCAGAAAATAGTGTTAACCAAGCTTCCATGGTTATCAAAGGAAATTTAAAGTTTACCGAGTTCACTCGATCTCCAAAGGATGTTATAGAATTTGCAGTGCTTACCGAGTTCTCTCGGTCACCAAAGGAAATCTCTTCGGATTAGTGTTTACCGAGCAAGGTTGGCCCAGTGAAGGAATTTGTTATTTTGAGAAATAAAGTTTGTTTATTTCAGCTGACTATTGTAATGATTAGTAATGTTATTAGTGCCAACTTGACAATCTGAATGGAGAATCCGAATGGTATATATAGAAGGTCAAGTTGTGAATTAAAAAGTGTGTGCAAGTGAAAAGAAGAAAAGTGTGAGAAAATTTTGAAGGATGATTAGATATCCTTAAAGAGCGGCAAAGATATATTTGATCAGGAAGGATCTAGTGAAGCAGAACAAAGATCTATAATTAGCAATTTAGTTGCATCATTATTCAGGTCACTTCATTGTTACTTTCTTACCATTGTAGTAGTGATATTAAAATATCCTAACCGAGTTGGTTTAACAGCCATTTTGTAAATCCTCTAACAAGGTGATAGTTCTATTGAATTGTTTCAAGACCTCTTACAAGGCCACTCCTAATAGGGTGATTAAATCCTTTAACAAGGTCACACCTAACAATGTGTTTTGTAACCTTTAACCAGGTTGGCTCCTAACAAGGCTCACTTCAAAAGAGTGAAAAACAGTAACTAGTTACATTGGTGGTTTTTCTCATATTGGGTTTCCACATTAAATCTAGTGTCTCTTGTGTTCATGATACTTTCTTTATTCATGTATGTTAATCACTGATGAATGCTTAAGAACAGTTATAATTAATACTCACTGCAATAACTGAGTTTTCAGTATAACAACAGTAAATGATTTAATAAAACATCTAAGGGATCTGTGGTAATATTTTTGTGGTTAATTGATTCACCCCCCCCTCTCAATTACTCCATCTATATTTCCAACAAATTTGACATTGAATATGTTGAATGAAAAGATATCAAAGGATAGGTTATTATAGATCAACTAGTAGATGCACCTTTGTTTTATGACACTCCAATGCAAATGGAATTTCCAGATTCCTCTATCATGAATCTTTCTTCTAGAAAATGGAAATTGATCTTTGATGGCTCCTATACATAGAATTGATCCAGAGTAGGCATATTATTTATCACTCCTCAAGGATACTCCATCCGTAAGGCATTTATAATCAAATTTCCTTGTACAAACAATATTGCTAAATATGAAGCCCTTCTTAATGGTATGAAAATAGCAATTGAGTGGAGAGTAATAGAATTACACATTCATGGAGACTCACAACTTGTAATACACCAAGTTAATGATGTGTATCAAACAAAAGATGAAAAGCTCATTCCATACAAGAGAATGGTAGATGATCTCAAGAAATAATTCATATCTATCATCTTTGAGAAAATTCCTAGAATAGAGAACAAGGCTGCCAATGCAATGGCAATGCTATCTAATTTATTACAACAACCTGAACATGAGCTACGTTATGAGTTCCTAGTGGAAGCACTATCCTATCCTGCATATGATTCCCCCAAAACCCACATGATTTGCACTATTTTTGGTCATGATTCATCCTGATAAAAAAACCTTTTCTCCTATCTCTAAGATCAAATCAGTCCCAATACCTTTAACCACCATGAGAAAAGATACCTTATCCACAATGCATCCCGGTATGTCATTATTGGTCACAATTTGTACAAATGAGGTCTAGATGGTACACTACTTAGATGTTTAGAATGGGAAGAGTCTCAACGTACATTAGAGGAAGTCCACGAAGATATTTGTGGATCACACTCAAATGGTTTAACACTAACTCAAAAGCTTATTAGGGTTGGGTACTATTGGCCCAAAATGGAGAAAGATTCAATCAAGTTTGCTAAGAACTGTCAAAAGTGCCAAGTACATGGTTACTTAATTCATGCACCAAGGAGAGATCTAATTCCCTTTACTACACAATGGCCTTTTCACCAATGGGTATTTGATCTTATAGGAACCATACATCCTCATTCTTCTAATGGAAATACCCATATAATCACTACTACAAATTATTTTACAAAATGGGTAGAAGTAATCCCTTTGACTCAAGAAACTAGAAAACAAATTTCAATGTTCATCTTGAACTACATCATATGTCAGTATGGTATTCCACATTCTATAGTCATAGATAATGGTGGACAATTCAAGAACAAAGACCTAGATGATCTATGTGCAAAATTCAAGATTACACAACATTGGTCATTTATCTACTATCCTCAAGGGAATGGACAAGTAGAGGCTTCTAACAAAAATCTATTGAAAATCTTACACTGTAAAATTAATAAAACATGAAGAGACTGGAATCTCATGATCAATCCAGCTCTTTGGGCCTACAAAACAAGTATCAGAATGTATACTGGGGCTACACCATTCTCTTTGGTTTATGGGTCTGAAGCAGTACTACCTATTGAGGTTGAAATCCCATCACTAAGAATCAGAATGCATGGTCTAGTAACTGATGATGACTATAGAGTGTCTAGGTTGCAAGAACTTGAACTACTAGAATAGTGTAGACAAGCAGTATATGACAATCTCAGAGTATATCAGAAAAGAATGTCTAGAGGCTACAACAAGAAAGTCAGCCACAAAGAATTTCAGGTTGGTGATCTAGTCTTGAGAGAGAATCCTAAAAATAAATCACATAGAGCATGCAAGGGGAAGTTTGAACCCAACTAGCTGGGTCCCTTTGTTATCACTACTACTTTTGGCTCTGGTGCCTATCAACTCTCAACAACTAAAGGTGAATATCTGCGAGAACCAATCAACATTCTCCATCTGAAGAAATTCTATGCCTAAGGCATTCAGTATTCAAAAATGTCCTAAATTTTTTTGAAAAAAGTCCTAAAAAAATGAACATCTTGGTGAAAACCTAGCAATAAGCACCTTGATGATTCACAAAAAAATCAAAAAAATCATAAGTACAAAAAAATTGAAAAAAATGAAAAATACAAAAAAATGAGAAAAAGAAAAAGTGCCTTGGTGAAAACCTGGAAATAGGCGCCTTGGTAGCAAAAATAGAATCTCTACCAAGATGGTGAAAACCTGGCAAACAGGTGCCACTTGTTTCAAAATGCTCCATCTATCATTGCAATCTTGGTCTTTCCCAATTTTTAGTCTTGCTTTAGTTTGTACATATGTCCTGGTTTGTTTCTGCATTCCTATTTTCAATAAGTCAGTCTGTACACCAATCGGTTCAAGCGTCTGTATCCTATCAATGTTTCAAACTTGGGGGCAATCAAAGTCATATCCTATGGCCTCCAGTGTCTTAGATGAGTCATATCTAGTTAGAGTCCTTTGAAGCTTCATCTGAGTCAGTCAGTCTCCTCCCCAAAAAGGATTTTGCATCTACAACAATGCAATCAAACACAAATTGAAAAAAATCTATGGTTTTACATACTTTTATCTCCTTGTATGCTTACTGATTCGCATTAAGATTTTTGCATATTGTGTCCTTTTGAGCTCTTCGATGATGTCCTTTACAGGATTTAGAGAGTGATGACTGGGGGCATAATCTTTTCTTTGTTTTCTGCTTGTATGTGAAAATATAACAACTTTGGAAATTCTGGATTGAAATGGTGTCCATCTATAAGAGCCTCTATCTTGTATTGGATGGCCATGCGTACCTCAACCATTGACACTTGGAGGATTCAAGGAAGTTTGATCTAGCTATTGTCTTTTTGAGAAAGTTCTTACTCCTATTGTGGAACACGATCTTACCTAAGGACATGAACGATAAAGGGTCACTATGGGTAATTCACTGGATTTAGAATGATCTCTTGACTGCTTGATGTGTTTATTGCACAATGATTTAATTAATAAGAAAAATAACTTATTACTCTAACACCCCCCTTAAGATAAAATTAGGGAGTAGAAAACACCTCGAAACAACTACTGAAAGTAAATGGGTCCCAACAACAAAGGCTTGATCATGTATGCAAGTACAAAAGAGAGTCTCTATAAAGAGGAGAAATAGAGAAAACCACATGGGAAAAACTCTACTCCAAGAAGAGACGAAGACTAGTGAAGGAATGACGAAGCCTCCAAAACTAGAGAATGTTCCAAAAAATAGGAACAAAGAATGAACATGCCGAACACCACTCATGCAAGAAATTGCAAACTAGTGATTTGAAGAACCTCCACTAAAATAGAACATGACTAGATAGATCAAAGACTGTAATCTGCATAAGTGACCTCAAATGGCACTACTTGATTCAAGAGGAAAATAAAGGCAAAAAACTGAACTCGAAGATACAAATAGCATAAAACTGTAATACCCCAAAAATGGGCTATAGGTTCATTAACCTCCTACATCAACAAATCAAATGAAATTGATACAAAAAGTCCTAACCTAAGGCACATCTGCACATTATCAAATTTAACTGATTATCCTAAATTCTGCATTGGGGAATATTCCTAGCAATATTCCTAATTTATCCTAATTATCTTTAATTTAATAATTATTTGGTGATAAATCCTATTTATCCTAAAGTTTGATTAATTGAATATGATGAATATTTAATTAATTAATTTAATTCTGCCACTTATTTAATTACATTTAATTAAATTATTCTTAAGTTGTATTATTTAATTTTGGCAATAAATCTAAAATCTCATGACTAATTGATTAAATTCCTATTTAATTAATTAAAGTCAGTTGTCAATATTTGATAATATAGTTTTTGAATAAAGTTTGATTTAATAATTGATTAACCCATAAATCAATTGTTTTAATTTCAAAAAAATAGTTAAGTTGAGAATAAATCACTTTATTTTTAAATTAATTTATAAATAAATCATGCACAATCAGAAAAGTAGGCAACTAGAAATTAACAATCGATTTTAAAATTGAAACTCAACATCTGATGATGAGTTGATCTAAACTCTATTTTGAGTTAAACACTACTTTTGCATGATTTTTGTGAGTTAATTATCTCTGATTTCCTGATAACTCAAAAATCAACTTGAGTTTATCAAGAGTGATTTATGGCTTTTCTCTTGCATCCTCAAAGCCCTGGATTTCTATAAATTCAAGGCTTAGATCTTCACAAAGGTCTGCTCATTTTACTTGTCAAGCTGGCTGGCAATCAAGACCTCAAAATTGCATCCTCACTCTAGCGAATTTGTGACTGAAGAATCAATCTTTTGCGAATCAAGGCTATTGTGAGATTTTCATTTATTGTTTTGAGCATTCATAGTTTCATATCATATAATTTCTTAGATTAAATCTGCATTCAAACTCAATTTCATACATTCTAGCTTTGATTCATATAGTTTCTCATTCTTATTGCATAGAAAATATAAAAATATAGAATAATCTGCATTCATATAGTTTTTTAATTCTTTGCATTCAAATCCTTCATTTAGGTGTTGCATTGTCACTGATCTCGATTCAAATCTAAGAACATCATACTTGGACCTACTAGAAGGCAGTAAATCACCTGGTTAGCATAGTTTCAATTACTTGTAGATTTCAATTTTTGCTAATCTCTAATGTTTTACTGAAGTGTTGTGTCTACAGCTAGGTACAAAATTCACACACACAAAAACATCAAAGCCTGAAGATTTGATCAATCAAAGATGGAAGGTTGCCTCTAAATATAGGAATGAAAGAGTGTGCATGATGCAAATGGTCCATCTCACCGAAATGTGTACCCATCCACTACATCCGCCTACTACATAGGAATAAATATTGAATACATAACTCACTCCATCGAACCAAGGAAGCATAAGAGCCAATAGTAGAAAACCTCTCATAATAAACAAAAAGGGAGAGGTGATAGATACACTGAAAAGGATGACCAATAATAATTGCATGATGAAGAACCAGGAACATCGAAGGTGCAGAGAAAGTACAAACACATATAAAGGCTAGTGTCATTGACACACATCATGAGGCTAATGTTGTGGAAGGAACACTCACTTGAAAAGAGTAGATGGAAAACAAGGAAAACATCAAACCCCCCCCCCCCCCCCCCCCTCCATGGAAATTTATAATGGAGTGTGAGTACAAAAGACACAAATATGTGCAAGGTCCCAAGTATGCAATAGAGCAACACTTTATCTCAGTGCGTTTGCAAAAAAGAAATGCTTACAGAATATGTCTATAAATATCAAAGAAGACATAAAGTTGTAGAAACATCAATAAAAGCCAAAGACGAGTCATCCCATATAAGGAAAAAGATCCCAAGACCTGAAACATCCAAGATATTTACCAGAGTGCATAAATATAAAAAATTGAAAAAAGTGTACCTGGAGCATAACCTAGAAATAGACTCATAAAACTAGAAAGAATACAAAACAAGATTTCCAACGATATCTCATTTTCTAAAAAAGAGTTCTGATGTGCAAGATATGGCTCCTGGACTACAAAAAAGAATTTGTGGCTTTGAAAAAAAACACCATCAAAAAAGAAAATTCAGAAATTCTAACCTCTAGATCTGGATAGAGCTCGGAAAGAGATTTTTGACGATATCTTGTTTTCCAAATTTTGACACCATTTGTGATAGTTATGGGAAAAAAACAACAAGCTTCTCTTTATAACAAAAGAATCAAAGTGGTTGACGGGTTGATGGTCATCAAATTTAGGCTCGTGGATGATGATTTTAGTACCTGCACATGCAGGTGTACCTATCTACACATGTAGTGTACTTCCAAAGAAAAGTACCCATCTTTTTCAAAACAAAATTTACACATGCTTTTTTTTAAAGTTTTGGAAAAAACTTTTGTAAAAAAGATAAAGTCTAATTTTTTTTATTAAAAAGCCTTTTTTTTGCCTAGAAAAATTGTGTTCATACTTGTATGGCCTGGAGGACAAATTTTTGTCCCAGAAGTCAGTTGTGGCCAAATTTGATAAATTTAATATGGAAATAGGGATTTTTGGATGCTATGAGCATAATCGTGAGGTCCTTTTGAGCCCAAAATGCCCAAAAAAGTGTAACCCCATATCCAACATAAAAATTGTTGACATTTTGAAATCCTCAAAGCTCCAAAAATTCTTCAAAAAATGAAAAACAAGCAGCAGTAGATCTGAACTCTGATACCATATTGGAGTTGACGTGAAAATCAACCCTATATCTCCAAAGGATCACCTGCATGCAAACACCTATCACAGAAAGAGAGAAGAAAATAGCTATGGAGGCCAAATTTCAATGATCCATGAAATAGGAGACATTTTGATATGCAAATGAAAATCACAATGCAATGTTATGAATGGATGTGTTATTACAAGAGAGATCAATCCTTATACAAGGGGATCAAAACCCTAAAGGAAAAACCTAGGTTGCATGATAATAATTAATAAAACAATTAATTATTATATGCCTAAAGTTTAGCTTAAGTAAAGAAAGAGATAATAAGTGACTTAATAATTAAATCAATAATTTAATTAATAATAAAAACATCTTATTACTCTAATACCCCCCTTAAGATAAACTAGGGAGTAGATAAAACCTTAAAACAACTATTGAAAGCAAATGGGTCCCGACAACAAAGGCTTGATCAGGTATGCAAGTACAAAAGAGAGTCTCTATAAAGAGGAGTGTAGACACCTAAAAATCCATTAGAAAATAAGTATTTTTATTTTTCTAAAAACCCCTGATGACATCATCATTTACTAATTAATTAATTATTTAATTAATTAATATATTTTTATGCCATTGAATCCATTTATTTTAATTAAGCATCTTTAATTAAAAGATCCCTCCCCAAAACATTTAAATCATATTTGAATGATAAACCCCTTCCAAAAAATGTTTAAATCTAATTTAAGCATAACCCCTCCTATTTACTAAATTCATTTAGTAAATAAAGTCCTCAAGCACATTCCTTAAATAAATTAAACATTTATTTAAAATCCTAAATCCTAGAAACCCCTAGACTCTTCTATAAATTCCTCAACCCTTATCCTAATCTTGGTCCATTCAACCTTTGAAAGTCAAACATTATCCCCTTGAATCTACCTCAAACCTTGCCCCTAACTCTAACTCATCCTCCTAACCCAAGCCCTTCCTAAATCCTATAAATACTCCTCCTTCCAAGAGAAAAGTATTAGCTTAGTTCATATCATTTATGCATTTTTATCATGCTCATTTACTTCTAGACTTAGCATAATCAATCCTAATTGTTAGATTTCTTTATTTTCTTCAAGCTTTCTAACACATCATAGCTTAGCATAATGGATTAAAAATAGTTTCTTTTATTGTTTTTCATAGCATCTAGCATCATATCACGTCTCTATTTGGTTAAAAACAATCTTACTATAAGCATCATGTAGCCTAATCTGCATCTTAGCTCCATTTTGGCTCCTTGGGCTCTAGGGGCAAATCAGGTCTTCTATACCTGATTTTGTGCCATTATAGAGTGTCAATGGTCCTTGAATGATCCAAAACCACCCTAATCATCATTAGGGACATGCTCCATGCGAATAGAGAGCACACCCACATCCCTAAAGTGAGAGCAAATCAAACGGTGACAGGGTACTCCCGTTTAAGCTGGTACTCCCGTTTAAGCTCTATCTGAGTGTCTTTGCAAATAGTTTTTCTTTATAAGTTAGGTATATGCTCATAAACTAATATTTGACATGTCTACACCTTTCAAGATAGATTAGGTTTTCATTGATCACATTTTGGCACGCCCGGTGGGAGGCACTTCACAAGTCTTTCAATTTTTGTAGTTTTTGGCAAAGTTTGAATTTTGAAGATGGAGGAGGTAGTTTGATCATCTCTCTTGTCTAAAAATCCATTTTTCCTCTATTATATCTATTCATTCTTCTTCTTCTTGCAAAATCCTATCCTATTCTTCCAAAAAATCCCTAAAAAAATCTCATTTTGACAAAAAACTATGTATTTTCTGTGTGAAAAGTTCGTGTAAATGCATTTGAAACTGCCAGAAGATCGCATCCAAGGAATTCAGGATCACATCCGGGGTCTACCGTATTTCTTGGATAGCATTCAGGAACACTTCAATTTGGGGTAAAAATTAACAAAGAAAAGTCATACACATCTTGTTTTAGTGTTTAAAATGAACCCCCAAATCATTCTTGAATGCATTAGAGACTAAAAATTTGCAAAATCTTCTAACAAACAAAACCAAATCAATTGCATCCTTGCAACATCAAGGTTTTAGATGCATTCATACAAAGTTAAGAACACTTCATTTTGAGGCCTAAAAAGAACCACAAATTGCATTAGATCATCTTTATTTTGGCTCCTAAAATCAATCCTAGGAAGCATCCTAAAATCAAACTTTAGAGTCCTAAAAGAGTCATTTTTCATTTCCAAAAACAAACACACTCTTGAATGGTCTAAAAAGTGAATGAAAAGAAATCTATATTCCCTCATCTTTCAAAATTCAGTTCATTTCAAAGTTCTAAAGAAACACACAAACAAAGAACTTGTAATCACTCAAACGTTTACTTTTTGAAAAGAGAAAGAACAAATCAAATCTTAAACACTTGTGTCTTCAAGGTTTTCAAAATTCAAACACACTTAAATCAATTTGGGAAAAGAATCTTCATGATGTGCATCTAGGAGTTTTCAATTTCTTGCAAAATCCTTGTTAATCTAAGTAATGTAAAACACTTGAACTTAGACAAGTTCACTTGTTTTACTTTTAGAGAGGCCAGTCCGAGGAGAAAAGTGCTTCCTCTCTAGAGAATAACCTCAAACCGGTATCTTCCTCGATCGGTATAGAAATAAAGCACTGAGAAAACTCTCACTTACATTCCCTCAATCTTGGGTGATGCATGTTGATGGTAGCCCAGTGCAGGTGAATAATCCCTACTATTTTTGCATGGTCAACTAGGCTCTTAAGTGAGTCACGCATGTACAAACCAATTGGGAGGACTCCATGGAACAACTACAAACTTGATAAAATAGAATCTACCCTATCTACATCTAAAGGTATCAGAATCCTTGTGCTTGAACCAATCCAAGGGGTTTACCAGATCACCTTAAGATACTCACCATATGTATCCCCTTTTAGGGGTATCAAGTTGTGGGCAAGGATTCTAATACTCACCTTCCCTTAGGTAGTTCTTCTTGATGTGTTTTCTGAAGTTTTAGACTCAGTACAAAACATTTGTTGAAACATTCACAAACGAAGAGTCCTATACATGAAAATCCTTTACAATAATCAATCAAAATCTAGAAGTCATCCAAGCTTGCAGAAACATGTCATCCTAGTTTGATCTTGTCAGTCATCCCAATCTAAGCCTTAGTCTTCCAAATCTATCTTCATCCTTCATTCCTATCCAAATCATCCACAAGTCAACATGTCTCAAAACTATTATGACGAGTTTGGTTATTATGTCTCTCCTCTTAGTCCATCCTATCCTGATGATGATGAAAGCCTTGTAGATCACCATGTGTATTTTGGAAATCTTAGCAAGTTTTCTCTGAACATCCCCCAGCATGCCATCAATCCTCCAAACTATCCTACCATGCCTTCATGCATATCCACTAGCACTCCCTATCATACCTTTGACAAGGGAAATCCACTATCCTATTCATCCACACCTTCTTCCTATCTTAAACCTACATATTCTCCATATGCATCCATCATACCTCCATCCCCTTCTATGGTCATATCCAAATCACCATCTTTCCATAGCAACACTCCAAGTTACATCCCTTATCCAAATCCTCCATCTCCTTATCCTCCAAATAATTTTCAAATCCCAAATCCTAGTCTTTCAATCCATTACCCTAATCCACCATCCTATCTAAATCTAACATCTTCTATTCTAAACCGCATTGTCACAAATCCCCTCCCATAAAAAGAATGCACCCTTCAATCCTCTTCATATCTTGTACCTCAATCCATCATTCCTACCTCACCAAATAGCCAATTCAGTTCACAAGCTTCCTCTAAACCTACCTATGTGAACTATCTAGTCATGCCATTTTCCAATTCCTCATCTACACCATTATTCCCCCAAGAAAGTTCACTATCTTTCACCCCATCTTCATGTGAGGCCTATCCTAGCTCACCATCTTCTACACATTCTATTTCATCACCTCCTCCAATTCGGAAGTCTCCAAGGTGTTTCACTAGGAAGCCAACAAAAAAATCCATTCCTACAGCAAACGAGACATGCCATCTCAATCCTTCATATGAAGCCATCATTGATGAGCTCCATCAACCTCCCCCATCCATTTTCCTTGTTTCATATGTCCCACTCATTGATCCTCTTCCATCTCCCAGCACCATTAAGTCATTCTTATGCATTGACTTCACCAAATCTCCATCCACATCTCCTCCTCCTAGCATTGTCCAATGCATATCCGATGAGCCTCATGAGTTCACCACTCTTCCTACCATCATAGTTGTAGAGTCTCCCATCCTTCCATCCACTCCATCTAAAGAGTCCATCCATATATCCCCCAACACTCTATCGACACAAATCCTATAATGTCAAGATCTTGTCCAAAAGCATGTTGAAGTACCCATCGAATAAAATCAAGATCCAATCCCTTCACTTCCTCTATTACATGTTCCATTTCTTCCATCACCTCCAATCCTAGATCCTATCATACCAAATCCCCCAATCCAAGATCCTATCATCCTAAATCCTTTGTTTGAAGATCCATTACCATTCCCTAATCCCAGTCAAGATCCCATCAGCCTATCCTCTACACTTGAGGATCCTCCGATCAAAACTATCCAGCTACCATCACTCTATCCTCTTGGTCCACTTACATTTTTCAATAGTGGCCCACTCAAAATAGAAGAGATCAATTTCATGTCTTCCACTATGGCACCAGATACTGGGAGTTTATCTTATTCCCCAAGTCAGAAATATCTTATTCCCCAAGTTTGAAGATCCATTATCATCCCCTAATCCCAGTCAAGATCCCATCATCCTATCCTCTACACTTGAGGATCCTTTGATCAAAACTATCCAGCTACCATCACTCTATCCTCTTGGTCCAATTACATTTGTCAATAGTGGCCCACTCAAAATAGAAGAGATCAGTTTCATGTCTTCCACTATGGCACTAGATACTGGGAGTTTATCATATCCTATGGTCTCCAATATACCTCATATGAGTCATATCCAGTTAGAGTCCTTTGAATCTACATCCGAGTCAGTCAATCAATCTCCTTACCAGAAAGTATTTTGCAATCATACATAAACAAACATCAACAACAAACTGAAAACAATCTTTTCTTCACTGCTTTTATCTCCTTGTATGCTTAGTGATTCGCATTGAGATTTTTGCATATTATGTCCTTTTGAGCTCTTCGATGATGTCCTTTATAGGATTTAGATAGTGATGACTAGGGGCATAATCTTTTCTTTGTCTTTTGCTTTGAGTGAAAATCTAAACAACTTTGGAAATTATGGATTGAAATGATGTCCATCTATAAGAGCCTCCATCACGTAGTGGATATCCATAAGTACCTCAACCATTGATACCCTAAAAATTCAAGGGAGTTTGATCTAGCTTACATCTTTTTGAATGATTTCTCAATCCTACTATGAATGACTATTACCCAAGGATGTGAACGATACTGGGTCACTGTAGGTAATTCACATTGGAGACAAGAATGAATTTTGCAAACTATTTGGCGTGTTTCTTTTTCAAGGTTTATTCACGTCATCACAATGTTTATGTTTTGATGCTTATACAAATTGCTATATCAAAATGGACATGATATTCAGGTCATTCTGGCTTTTTGTGCCTTGGTGCTTATATCTAACCTGACATAATAAAACAAAAATAAATATTCATATGTCTATGGTTGCCTAACCAGTGGACATTGTATTGATTTATCTGGTGTTACCTAAAGCAAAAAGAACAAAAAAAAAATTCATTGATGAAAACGACCGACACATGATTAGTGACTAGGTCCTAGGTCTTAGGTTTGCATTTCATTTTGCACTTTACATGATTGCATTTATCTCATGATTGGCCAAATCAGCTTGATGCTTAACAATTCTCCAAAACTATGCTAACCATATCATAAAGACTGAGTATCACACGAAGGTCTTCTTAACAGATCACCAAGCAAGCACCCCTGGCTAATTTTGATGTTCTGAACCCATTTTTGGGATCAAAATCAAAATCTGAGATCATTTATATTGTCAACTACTTGCATAATCGACCTTCAATCATCACAGAAATCTAGAATTCAACTTAACTGATTATCTTACATCAAACTATTTGAATTTCAACTTGGTCAACTCATGGTCAAATCTAGTCAAACTTGGTCTCCAGGAGCTCCAAATGATGCAAAACACATTCTCAAATGTGTATAACCACTTCTCAAATCAATTAACATGCTTCTAAACCATTTAATGTTCACTTTTCTTGTTAGATTTTGATTTTCATCCTGAAGGGGGCATGGTATTGCACATCAATCAAGTCTGTAAATCAAATCTTTCCTCAGTAATCAAGACAACAACCATGTCTAGTTGTTGATTCATTAAAAGACCTTGTTGCTTGGGGCACATTGCTTGGGGCATATCAGATTCATCAAGATCCAAATCAATTTGGTATCCTAATCAATCTTGTAAACTGTATCAACTTTTTGTAACCATTGGTTCATTAGTGTTATTTCCTTGGTTCTTCGTAACTAAAGGGTTCAGATGTGATACCATTTCTATTCCTTTGGATAATCAGGTCTAAAATCAGGTCACTCACTTCTTCATAATCATAAAGTTCAGAATCAGGCATTTTGATACTTTTTCGTAATCACTGGTTCATTGTTGCTATAGTTGACATCATCACGATTCTTGGTCAACCAGGACCTGAATCAACTTTTCCAATCTTTCAATTGGTTTCTATCTCCGAATCGGTTAATCTTTCAGGATCATTTTTTCCACCACATAATTGAGTCCACATCTTTATCAAAAATAGATTTCCTTTGAACCACTGCGCTTTGCACAATAATTCTAAGAGGGGCAAAATGTAATACCCCAAAAATGGGCTATAGGTTCATTAACCTCTTACATCAAAAATTCGATCGAAATCGATATCAAAGTCCTAACCTAAGGCACATTTGCACATCAGTTTATCAAAAACCTAATTGATTATCTTAATTCTGCATTGGGTAATATTCCTTGAATATTCCTAATTTATCATAATTATCTTTAATTGAATATTATTTAGTGATAAATGTCATTATTTATCCTAAAGTTAATTAATTGAATATGATGAATATTTAATTAATTAATTTAATTTTTCCACTTAATTATTTAATTAGATTTAATTGCATTTATTCCTAATTAATATTGTTTTTATTTTGACAATAAATCAAAATTCCTACAAACAATCAATTGAATATTTATTTAATTGATTTAAAATCAAAGTTGTCAAATTTAATGATTTAATTAGAATAAAGTTTGATTTAATAATTGATCAACCCATAAATCAATTGTTTTAATTCAAAATCAGTTAAGTGGAAAATAAATCACTTTATTTATTAAATTAAATCATATTAAATCATGCACAATCAGAAAAGCAATTAACTTTTAATCAATTTTCAATTTCAATTTGTTAACTTTCAAAACTCAACATCTGATGATGAGTTGAGAAAGAGAACTAAACTCTATTTTGAGATAAAAATTGCTTTTGCATGATTTTATGAGTTTATTTATTCTTAATTTCTTGTTAACTCAAAAATCAACCCGAGTTTATCACTTGAGTGATTTATGGTTTTTCTTATGCATCCTCAAACCCTGGATTTCTATAAAAACAAGGCTCGGCTCTTCATAATATATCCCTTGAATTTGCATACTTACTCTGGGAAATTGACATTTGAAGAATCAAACTCTTGCACACAAGGCGATAGTGAGATTTTTGTTATTATTTTTGAGGGTTCATAGCATATCATTGTTAGATTAATTTGCATATCATTCCAAATCATTCTAGATTAGATTCATACAATTTCTCATCATAATTGCATAAAAAATCCAAAAAGATAGATTAATTTGCATTCATATCTCATTACTTTCAATCATTTAAATCCTTCATTTAGGTGTTGCATTGTCATTGATCTCGGTCTAATCTGAGAATACCATACTCACACCTACTAGAAGGTAGTAAATCGCCTGGTTAGCTTAGTTTCATTTATTTATAGATTTCTTTGATTTGCTAACCTCTAATGTTTTACTTGAAGTGTTGTGTTCATAGCTAGGTATAATTTTCACACACACATTTTTGGCACCCACCATGGGGCAACCCACCTTTTGATTTTGGTTTTTTTTGGAGCTAACCCCCTTGTGTAAATTTGCTTGGAGACTAAAACTATAAATTTTCAAAGATTTTATCATATCTCCCAAACGGCTTGGAGTTTCAGTCTGAAATTTCTTTTGCAAGTTGGCGACATATCAGGGAAGCTTTGATAAAAACATTCAAAAATTTTTGAGATATTTTGAATTTTTAATAATTTTTTCTTTATTTTTCATAAAAAAATAATTTTCGGCACAAATCAGCATATTTTTGGAAATTTTTACATTTTCAAAAATCTTTTTAAATTATATAGGGGGTCCATTCTTTGTGTTTTCAATTTGGATGCAATATCATAGTTGAAATAGCCGATTTACAAAAACTAGTCTGTTTTGGTAAAATAGATCTCTAGGGCACAAATGAAGAGATTTTTCTAAAATTTTTACATTTTTGGAAAACTATCTATTTTTTAGCAGGGTCTTTGTTTTGCATTTCCATTTTTGTGGCCGAAATCATATCAAAAAAATTAGATCTTGTTGACTAGGTCAAATGCAAAAAAAAATTAAAAAAAATTGTGATGGGTATGCACTTATTTTTCATATGATTCAATGCATGATATGAGTTGTCATTTGGATTATTTACTGGTTATTATTGCTCCTAAAAATTAGTTTTTAGATCTAACCCTAGGGTTTGCATAAGTTGAATATACATTGCATATCTTATTTTCTTGTCGGAGAATTTGTGGCTTACTTGCGCCAAATTGCTCAACAAAGGTAAAAATTAGGTAAAAATCTACTAAGCACGTTGCGTGGGAATTTAGGTATTCTACTGCATCTAAAAACATTTCAATTTAGACATAAAATGAACATCTCACATGTCTAGCTTGAGTGCCTTTCCAACTTTCATAAATCACACTTTAGTTTTGGGCTATAAAACGAACATAGATTTTCTTTTTTGCATATCTATTACACATAGTAAATAGGCCCTATGAACACTATTTGTGGAGTTCTTGAGAGATTGGGCTTCATTCTCTATCTTTCCATACAAAGTCCTTCTTGACAATAGATCCCCTTGTAGGTAGGGAAGGATATTGTTATTATCTCATGTTCTACTTGGTTTGGTCCTCAACTTTGATCGGTACATTCTCTCTGATGAACTACAACTGATTGAGAACCTCATTGAAGAACTTCAAGTGATGAGAGATCACCGAGCACTAAACTATTATGTAAGACAATTGAATCAATTTTATGTTGTCATTGATGTCAACTAGTTTTGACAGTACTTATCATGGAGTTGCAAACATCTAACACATTTGTAGAAGAGAAGAGAAAGATGAAGAACCGAGATATCTACATGGAGGAAGATGGATATGACATATGAGGATAAGGAATACTCTTGGTAACTTATTGATGAGTCTATGACTTCATATTGTTGACTTGATTATGTTGCATTAATCTATTATGAAGTTGGGAGAAAAATGTTACAAAGCAGTGTGGTCATTTAATGAAGCATTCCAGTATACACCGAGCACAATATAAACTAAGCTTGTGTTCATCGATGCATTTCTTTGTTAACCGAGAATGAAAAAAAGAACAAAATGATTAGTTTAGCCGACAGAAGTTGATGAGTTGTAAAGTGTATGATCACGAGGTGGACAGATAAAGTTTGTTATAAGATCGATGGCTAGCAAAATTCAAGGAAGATCTAAAGGAAAAAATTGAAACGTATTACTGACACATTAGATGAGGAAGCTTTAAGTGGAAAAATCAGCAAAGGAGATTAAGTGGCAAAATCTGATGGATCAAAAGAAAATGGTTTACTTGTCTATTTAAGAGACTAGGGTTTCATTATGAAACTTATGTCGGAGGAAAGAATACTGTAGAGATACCATGTGAATAAGCTTCATGCATGCCTGATCAAACGGGTTAAGGAGAACCAAACTGCAGAGATTACTGAGCGTCATAAAGCTATAACCAAGAGACAGTAAGTTACTGAATATTGTTGAACAGAATTGATATAATGATCAGAGGATTTGAATGAGCATAATATAGATCTATACATCTACAAATCAAGTTGTATTGTAATCAAATCACCTACTGTTATAGTTTAACCATTGTAATCAGATATAAATCTCTTAACCAAGTAGAATAGACAGTCTTGTAATGTCATTCATAGAATGTACATTTGTTATCTTGTCAACCCCATAGTGAATGCTTAGTTTGTAAATATGAATTGAAAAATGTTAAAGTTGCATTGGAGAATGAAGATTGGATAAATTCAATAAATGAAGAGATTGAATAGATAGAGAAAAACAAGACATAGACCTTAGTACCTAGACCTAAGGATAAGAATGTTATCGGTACTAAGTGGATCTTCAAAAACAAGCTGAATGAAAATGGAGAGGTTACAAGGAATAAAGCCAGACTAGTTTGCAAGGGGTATGCACAGGAGGAAGGAATTGACTATGGTGAGACCTTTGCACCTATTGCTAGACTAGAAGGAGTTTGAATGTTACTGGCTTATGCAGCACATAAGAAATTTAAAGTTTATCAAATGGATGTTAAGTCTACATTTTTGAATGGGATACTTGAAGAAGAAGTCTACATAGAACAACCAGAAGGGTTCGTTGATCCGAACAAGAAAGATATGGTATGTAGATTACATAGAGCTTTGTATGGTTTAAAGCAAGCACCGAGAGCCTGGTATGAAAGGCTGCATACTTATTTGTTAAGTATTGGATTTGTTAGAGCTAGTGAGAACAACAATTTGTACATGAAAGGAGATACTGATGATACTATTCTAATTGTTGAAATATTTATGGATGATATTATCTTTGGAGGACAGGATCACATTTGTAAATCATTTGCTAATGAGATGATAAAAGAGTTTGAAATGTTTATGTTTAGAGAGATTAAGTTCTTTCTAGGACTACAGGTTATTCAATAGAATTATGGGATATTCATCACACAATCCAAGTATATAAAAGAAGTACTGAGAACATTTGGCATGGAAGATGCTAAACTAGTTGGAACACTGATGGTCACAGGCTGCAAATTAACTAAAGAGGATGAAACTACATATGTGAACCAGACACTGTACTGATCAATGGTTGGTAAGTTGATGTATGTAGTACATAGTAGACCAGATATAGCACATGATGTGGGAATTGTTGCAAGATTTTCTGCAAATCCTAGGGAGTCACACATGATTGCTACAAAGAGAATCTTAAAATACCTGAAGAAAATAGAGGATTATGGATTATGGTATCCTAATGATGGAAAGTTTGAACTTAAAGTTTACGCTGATGCTGATTGGGCTAGAAATGTGGATGATAGAAAAAGCACAACCGGAGGAGCATTTTTCTTTGGTGAAAAACTTGTTACCTGGACAAGTAAGAATTAGTCTTGTATTTCCCAATCTATAGCCAAAGTAGAGTATGTTGCTGCTGCTACAAACTGTTCAAATATTGCATATATTAAGCAAGTGTTAGAAGGAATGAATGAGGTAATCACTGAGCTGGTAATTATATGCTATGATAACACTAGTGCTATAAACATTTCAAAGAATCTAGTGATGCACTCTAAAAAAAAGCACATATCTATCAAGTATCACTACTTAAGAGAACAAGTGCAGGAGAAGCAAGTGAAGCTTGAATTTGTTACATTTAAAGAGAAACTTGTTGATATTTTCACAAAGCCTCTACTGAAAGATATATTTGAATACTTGAGGACTAGACTTGGGGTCCATCCCCTATCTACCGGTCACTAATGTGATTTGGAGATTGCATCAACCTAATCTTATCAGAAGATCATTCATGTTGATGCAACATAGTTTACACTTTGGATTTTTGTCTAAGGTTCTGAAAGATTTGAGAAACCAGTGCCATAATCAATATATAGAGATACAGTCAATGCATAGAACAACAGTGAGTTAATTGGCTACTACAAGAGTTGTTTGTTTATTTGTTTCATTGGCATTGTTTTCAAAGGGAGAGATAAACAATATGATAACCGAGGAGAATACTAGAACATCTATCTAAGGGAGAGAAATAGAAGGAATCTGAGAGCTGCTAAAGATCATATCTATAGAAGATAGTCTGCACATTGCAATGATGTTATGTAACATAGTGATTAAACATATTGAGCTAGGGAGAGCTTACTGAGCTACAACATTTGTTTATAGAGTTGTATAATACATGTTTGGTATGTGTATGGTATACTTTATATTTCTTGAGCTGCCATCAATGCAAAAGGGAGAGATTGATGAACTACAACTGATTGAGAACCTGATTGAAGAACTTCAAGTGATTAGAGATCACTAGGCACTGAACTATTATGTAAGATAATTGAATCAGTTTTATGTTGTCATTGATGTCAATTAGTTTTGACAGTACTTATCATGGAGTTGCAAATATCTAACACATTTGTAGAAGAAAAGAGAAAGATGAAGAATCGAGATATCTACATGGAGGAAGATGGATATGATAGATGAGGATAAGGAATATTCTTGGTAACTTATTGATGATTCTATGACTTCATATTGTTGACTTTATTATATTTCATTAATTTGTTATGAATTTGGGAGAAAAATGTTACAAAGTAGTGTGGTTGGTTAATGAAGCATTCTAGTATACACCGAGTAGTGTAGTGTATACTGAGCACATTATAAACTAAGCTTGTGTTCACCGATGCATTTCTTTGTTAACTAAGAATGAACAAAAGAACAAAATGATTAGTTTAGCCAACAGAAGTTGATGAGTTGTAAAGTGTATGATCACGAGGTGGACAAATAAAGTTTGCTATAAGATCAACAACTAGAAAAATTCAAGGAAGATCTAAAGGACATAATTGAAATGTATTACTTACACATCAAGCCGAGGAAGGTTTAAACGAAAAAATTAGTGCAGGAGATTAAGCGAAAAAATCTAACGGATGAAAGGAAAATGGTTTACTTGTCTATTTAAGAGACTAGGGTTTCATTATGAAACTTATGCTAGAGGAAAGAATACTGTAGAGATATCATGTGAACAAGATTCATGCATGCTTGATCAAACTAGTTAAGGAGAACCGAACTGCAGAGATTACTGAGCATCAAAAAGCTATAACCGAGAGATAGTAAGTTACTAAATATTGTTGAATAGAATTGATATACTAATCACTGGATTTGAATGAGCATAATATAGATCTGTACATCTACAAATCAAGTTGTATTGTAATTAGATCACCTATTGTTACAGTTTAACCATTGTAATTAGATAAATCTCTTAATCGAGTAGACTAGAAAGTCTTGTAATGTCATTCATAGAATGTACATTTGTTATCCTATCAACCCCATAGTGAATGATGGTTGGACGATAACGATAGTGTTAAATCCTCTAGCAAGGTCACACCTTACAGTGTGTTTTGTAACCTTTAACAGGGTTGGGTATTCACCGACCTCACTTCAGAAGAGTGAACAATTTTTGGGTTGCCGATCCCAGGTGATTTTTCCCTTTACAGGGTTTCCACGTTAAATCTCTTGTCTTATGTGTTGATTGTGATGATTGTTGGATATCATACTTTACATGTTGCATATTAGATTTGATCGGTAGATACTACAAGTTATTAATTGGTAATTAGTAAAAGCACAAACAATTTACTATTCTATGTTACTGAGCTGCAGAAATTTGTTTAAATTGTTTTTGGGTATACATTTTGTATTTGGGACTATGGATAACTGATTCACCCCCCTCTTAGTTATTCTAACACTCTCTTGGTCCCACTTAGAGAGCTCGATAGACATCATTGTTGACATCAAAAACCTTGGTGAGGTGATTTTAGTCTTAGCGTATCAATTCAAGAATGTGTCTATTGCGTTTGGGTAAAAGAGAAAAGGCTAGAGGATTATGCTCTACTCCCTTTTTGGGTAGTATCAAAAACTCAGATCCTTGAATTTGGACCAAGTCCCCATGTGTTATATTATGTGAGTCACCTTTAGAGAGGGTTAACCATAGTGGACATTCCCTTTATTGGGTCAACCATGTGGATGGAACCTCAAGTGGTAATAGCCATTTTCGTCGTGGTAGCAATAGCCGCTATATAAATGTCTTTGTGGAAGAAATCTCCATGAGTGTGGTCTCTTTTTGGGCTGTCAAATCTCCCTAGTAGCTCCTGATTGATTAAATTCTTAGATTGTGTCAAAACCCCGGTGTGCCTAGATTGGAGTTTTCCCTCTTGAGATCACAAAAGTTACAGAGTCAGACCATTACTAAAAACCCTAGTGAGGCCAAATTTTTCATTTTCTAGGACTATGTGCATTATTGAAAAACTTTTGAGAACATACACAAGTAGCATTCCTAGGGATTTGCACAATAATTCACTATTGCTTGTTCATGTGCAAGGTTTCTTTTGCCCTTGTTCATTGTTTTAAGATGATTGCTTGCTTCCCTTTCTTGTTGTTCTGCATGTTTTCTATCTACTTGGTCCATTGGAAATGAAAAAACTTGAGACAAACTACTACACAAATCTTCAAACCTGGACGGAAAAATTTGCAAACAATTTGATACTGAAAAACTAAAAAATTACAAATCTGAAGCAAAAATCGTTTCTAGTGTCAAAAGTCATCCTGAAACTTCAAAACTCGTATCAAAGCTAAAGTCAAAGTTGTCAAAAACCTTCCAAATCTGTCAAAAATCCAATTTTTACATCCAACTTCCAGATTTTGTTAGAAAATTCACTATGTCAGGAATAGAGCAGAAACAGAGAAAACTAATCTATTTGCCTAAAAGTGGTCTCTTGAGTTTGATCCAGTCTTTTGATCTTTCAATTTGAATCATGTTCATCTAGTGTCAAAACCTTGTCAAAATCATCTTGAATTCAGCCTTCAAAAAAATGGCTAAGTGTTGCAAGCTCATGTCTGCCATCTTTTGGGCATCTACCCATACTACTAGGGCACAATATCCTTCATTTACATCCAAATCTATCTTCAATCAATCCAATCTTGACAAGGTTGCACCATTTGGTCTTCTTGAATCAAGTCATTCTTCAACTATCTTCATCTTACTCTTTTGCTTCACCCAAGGTTAATGGTGGAAACTAGAGCTTTCTCACAATGAAAACAAAGAGAACAACCCAAAATCTCTTCAGCGGCATATTCTGTCATTGCTCAGACAATTCATCAACCTTACGACATAACTAAATTTGGAGAAGACACTCTTGGAAATCTTTTCTTGAAAGGTGGTTACGTCACCCCACCCGTATCTATCCATAGAGGTACTCAATCTACTACGCGTCAATCAATTCATAGAAGTTCTCAGAACAACATTATGTCTCAAGGAGGAGGAAACCAAGGATCCCAATGCCATCAGTCTCATCATGAGGATCCTGAACCAACTCTGTCTGAGATTGAATGATATAGAACTGATGAACACTTTTAGAAATTGATGCAACATTTCTTGCAAGAGGACAGAGAGGTATATTTCCTTGAGTTAGCAAGACAAGGAGCCAAACTTCCTCCCAACTTCAATGTTCAAAATATCATCACTCAAGAGGAAGAAAATCCTCTTACTGCTATGATGAAACAGATGCATGCCATGAAAGTTAAGCTTAACCAATTGGAAAAAGAGAAGGAACCTAAGGAGTTCTCCATGGAGGCCCTATGTCCTTTTCCATTTGATAAAAACTTGTTCATGCCACCATTCCCAAAATGGTTGGAGATATCCAAATATGACAAATACGATGGCAACTCTGATCCCCAAGATCATGTTAGAGAATTTTTCACTCAATCTATGGAGTTTATGCATGAACCAACCTATCTAATGCATCTTTTCCCATGACCTCTGGGAGGAGCAGCCATTAATTGATTCTCAAAAATACCTCCAACAATCAAAAATTTTGAGGAGTTGATCAAGCTATTCTATCAACAATACTCCTACAACATCTAGCATTCAGTCACTATGATTGACATCTACAATCTGAAATAGAGCTAAGGAGAATCATTCCTGACTTTCCTCAAACAATGGAGGTAAAAGTTTTCTCTATATGCTAGACCCATTCTGGAAACTTAGAAGCTGGAAATTTTTATCAACAATCTTGTTCCAGAAATCAACTACCATTTGTAAATGCAAAATCATACATCCTTTGATAAAATGGTAGAAAATGCAATCAAAATTGAGAAAGTACTTGTATAAAAAGGAGACATATCAATTCAAAAAGACAAGTATGAATCTGGATCTAGTTCCAAATACAAAGGAAAAAACTAGAACAAGTATAAAGGCATCGTCACAGATGGCATTGTTGATAATATCCATGCCCCATCTAAGGCACCCGCTTTCAATCTCACTGTTGGTACCCAAGCCATCAAAGCTTCAAAAATAAAAGTAGTAGAATCAAACAAGGAGCCATATGATTACAAACCTTGGGCCATAGATCCTAAATGCAAGTTTACTCCTCTTAAAGAGTCCTTGGAATCCTCCATGAAAACTCTATTGGCCAACAAAATCATCACATTGCCTAAGATCTAACAATTTGATCCTGAACATAAACCAAAATGGTGGAAAGAGAATGATTTATGTGACTTCCATCAAAACAAGGGTCATAAAACTAATAATTGCATACACTTGAAGCATCTCGTACAAGAAAAAAATGATAATGGAGAGATTGTAATTGACAATCATAAAATGAATAATGATCATACAACATTCATGGAGCCATTTTCGAAGCATAATCAAGGAGTTTCTACTTCTCAACCTAACATGGGTGCTAAAGTCAATTACGCATACTCCAAAAATAATGATGTCATTCACATGGTTGAACCATACCTATCTGAACATTGCAATGTCATCACTATTGTGAAAAAGGATAGAGTTTTTTCAATCAGCAAATGCAGTGACTCAATCACAAGCTCAGGCCCAATTACAAGGACAAAACTCAGGTTCATCAACTACCCCTAAGGTTCCTTTCAATCTTTCATCTGCTTCTAAATAGAGGGCTACCTCAAAATCATCAACTCCTAAAGAGACGAGACCAACATCATATAATATTTTCCAACAACTCCAGCATACCAACGTAAAAATATCCATGTTTGAGTTCCTTCAGATATCTCCTGCTCATAGGACTATTCTGGATAAAGCTTTGCTTAGTTCCAATGTTCTTGAAAATCTTTATCTAGATAGATTCTAGACTATGGTTGGTCATCTGACATCTCCCCAATATATCTCCTTTTCAGAGGAAGATGACAATTCATTGAGTCATCCACATAACCAACCTTTACACATCGAAGTCTTGATCCAAAACCGTCATGTCAAACATGTGTTGATAGATGGAGGCACTGGTCTAAACATCTATTCTTACAACTTGATCACTCAACTAGGATTATCAAAAGCTTCCATTGATCCTAAAAAGAAGATAACTATCAAGGCATATGATGAACAAGAAAGATCTTCCAAGGGAACAATTGTCCTGCCTATCAGAACAGGCCCAGTCATCAGAGATATCATGTGTCAAGTTCTAGATCTACCTTTGGCTTACAAAGTTCTTCTAGGAAGGCCTTCAATATATGAAATACAAGTTATTCCATCAACATACCATCAATATGTGAAATTTCCTTATGAGGGAGTAGAGGTGACAATTCTAGCTGACATATCTACAACTTGCAATACATTAAAAGAAAGCACTAACAAACTTGTCCCAAATAATAGAGAATCTTTCCCCTAGCACACAAATATAGCATCTACATCCAAGATGGAAGACATTTCCAAAGAGGTCAAAATTAAAGACACGGGCATGGGAGAATACACAATAGAACTAGTCTTATCTCTCACATCTCTCCGGTTGTCCCCAAAATCTTATGGACAACCATCAGACAAAGTGAAACCTACTGCTAAAGAATCTTAGGTCATATTTAATGGAATTTTTATCACATAAAAAGTATCCAAGAAAGAATCTGATGAAGAAGAAGCTATACTAGCATGGTTATACAAAGATGAGTCTCAATCCCAGACAGTTCAAGAATGTGACTCTAAAATGCCTAAAATCCCTGTCAAATCTTATGGACTAGGTCATAAACTCATGTCTAAAATGGGGTATAATAGAAAATGACCTCTAGGAACAAGGGGCAAAGGAATTATAAAATTGGTTGAACACTGTGGAATGATGACTAAAGATACTATAGGCCTGGGATATCAAAAGAAGCATTTCCATCTTAGCAAGGATTCCCCACATGTCTTAGAATAGATTGAACCATCAATATAAATTTAGTTAAAGGAGGACCCACAACAATTAGACACTGATGATTTAGACACCTCTAAACTTATTCCTTATGAACATTTTCCTAAAGAAAAACTAGATCTTCTTAAAGATGATGAAAAACCTAAAGAGAATATCAATGTAGTAGATACACAAGAACTTGCTACTGAACAAAAAAAAGGAAAATCTATCACAATAGGTGAAAACTTGGGATGTTCCAATGACTCTGAAATAGATTCCCATGAGTATGAATTCAAATCAAAATCTGAAGGTAATCTTTCTTGGGGGATTCATCCTAACTTTACACATGTTCTCAGATTTCCCAAGGGTCTAGATGAAGAATTAGAAGATGAATCCAATGACTATGAATGGGGAGTTATCCTAGAAGAATATGAGCTTATCACTGAGAAAAAAATTGATGTGATTCACCAATACTCACCTAAATCCAACATAAGTCTAGAGTGAAATGAAGAACTTAGCGAGTTTGATCCACCTATGGCTGAAGTGGAATCCAATAATAACATTGAGCCTATTCACAAATTGAACATACTGAGTGGTAATATCACCTTTGAATTCGAGAGTCAGGTTAGGACTGATGATGACAACACCATATGCATGAACACCATTTCCCAATCTTTCCCAAACTTGACTATCCAACATCCAGAGCTTATAAACCAAACAACTACCGATCCAAACCAAATTATCCACACCTTCCCAACTAACTACGCCCTTGCTTTCTACCTCAATGTAGTGGAACCTATGAAAACTTCTATTGTTGAACCTAGCGTTAGGATGAAAGAGTCAAATATCAAATATCTCAGTCAAAAAAATAAGAGCAAAAAGAAGAAGAGTTTTGAGGGTGAAAACCACTATGTGGCAGTCTCAAAACCTAAAATAGTAAAAATAAATGATGTATCCGAATGTGAAAACCTCTCTGAGGTGCCTAAGGATGAGATATTTGATTTCCTTTTGAGTCATTTATAGGACAGATCTCCAATTCTAATAGAGCCCACTCAATCTATCAACTTGGGTACAGTAGAGGAACCACAATTGATTCATGTAGCACAATCTTTATCAGAAGAAGATAAATAAGCATTCACCAAATTCTTAACAGAAAAGAAGATCAACTTCACATGGAAGTACTCAGATATGCTAGGGATAGATCCAAATTTGATAATGCATCATCTTTCTATAGCTCTAGGAGTCAAACCTGTTAAAAAGAAATTGCGAAAGATGCATCCACATGTTGCATTACTAGTCAAAGTTGAACTTGAGAAGTTACTAAAGGTCGGATTCATTTGAGTTATTGATTATGCTAAGTGGATCTCCAACATTGTTCCTATTTCAAAACCAGAAAAATCTATAAGAGTATGCATAGATTTCAGAGATATGAAAAAATCATGCCCTAAGGATGATTTTCCATTACCAAACATCGATATGATAGTGGACATGACTGCGGGCTTTGAAATGTATTCCCTAATGGATGGTTTTTCTGGATATAATCAAATCAAAATTGCTCTAGAGGATCAAGAGAAAACTACTTTCACATGTGCATGGGGTACCTTTTGTTGGAATGTCATGCCATTTGGCCTTAAGAATGCTGGAGCTACATATCAAAGTGCTATGACATCGATCTTTCATGACATGATGCATCAAACTATGGAAGAATATGTTGATGATGCCTTGGATAAATCTATGATAAGATCAGAACATTTGAATGACTTGAGCAAAATTCTAGATAGAATGGAAAATTTGTCTCAGATTGAATCCTAAAAAGTGTGCTTTTGGTGTCACTTCTGGAAAGCTCCTAGGCTATATTGTTTCAAAAAAGGGCATTGAAGTGGATCCTACTAAAGTCAAAGCTATCATGGAGATGAAACCTCCTAAGAATATCAGTCAAATGAGACCCTTACAAGGAAGGGTGCAATCAATCAGACATTTCATATCTCAGTTAGCAGACATATCACAACCTTTCACAAAGGCATTACATAAAGGTGTGACCTTCTCATGGAATGAGGAATGCGAAAAGAACATCAATCGTATCAAGCACTATCTATCAAATCCTCTTATATTGATGCCTCCTATTCAAGGGAAGCCATTGATTTTGTATGTCTCCTCCATAGATAGATCACTGGGGGCATTACTAGCACAACATGATGAGAACAAAAAGGAAAGAGCTATTTATTATATCAGCAGAACATTGGTGGCTTATGAGAAGAACTATTCAATGATTGAGAAAGCTTTTCTAGCTATGTTCTTGGCATCACAGAAATTGAGACATTACATGTTAGCTCATACAGTGCAATTGATAGCTAAGATAAATCCATTGAAATACTTATTGAGCAAAGTTTCCCTCATAGGTAGACTAGCTAAATGGGTGATGCTATTGAGTGAATTTGACATAGAATATGTTGAGATAAAAGCTATCAAAGGCCAAGTAATTGTAGATCAACTAGCTGAAGTGCCATTGTTTGATAATACACCATTACTAATGGAATTTATTGATTCATCCATCATGCAAATCTCTTCTAGGACTTGGGATCTTTTCTTTGATGGATTTTACACATAGAATGGATTGGGAGCAGGCATATTGTTCATAACACCTCAAGGTTACTCAATACCTAAAGCATTCAGAATCAAGTTTCCTTGCACAAACAATATTATTGAATATGAAGCCCTTCTTAATGGTATGAAGATAGAAATTGAGTGGCGAGTGACAGAGTTACACATTCATGGAGACTCCCATCTTGTAATACACCAAGTCAATGATGTGTACCAAACCAAAGATGAGAAACTTGTTCCATACAAATGCATGGTTGATGACCTTAACAAGTATTTCATCTCAGTCACTTTTGAACAGATTCCTAGAATAGAGAACAAGGTTTTTGATGCTATGGAAACACTATCATATTTACTCCAGCAGCCTGAACATGAGCTATGCTACGAGTTCCTGGTGGAATCATTGTCATTCCCTGCATATGATTCTCTTGAAACCCGCATGATCTGCACTATTTTTGGTCATGATTCTTCTAGATACAAAAACCTATGCTCCTAGCTTAAAGACCAAATCATCCCCGACACCTTCAACCACCATGAGAAACAATACCTTATCCAAAATGCATCCTGGTATGTCATCATTGGTAATGATCTATACAAATGAGGTCTAGATGGTATGCTTCTTAGGTGTTTAGAACATGAAGAGTCTCAATGTGCATTAGAGGAAGTCCGTGATGATATATGTGGATCATATTCGAATGGTTTAACACTTGCTTGAAAACTTATTAGAGCTGGGTACTATTGGCCTGATATGGAAAAAGAGGCTATCAAATATGCAAAGACCTATCAAAAGTGCCAAGTACATGGTAACTTAATTCATGCACTAGGGAGAGATCTTATTCCCTTTACTACACAATGGCCTTTTTGACAATGGGCATTTGATCTAATAGGTTCTATTTATCCAAATTCTTCTAATGCACATACCCATATTATTATAGCTACAAACTATTTCACAAAATGGGTAGAAGAAGTCCCTTTGACTCAAGCAACCGACAAGAAAATTTCCATGTTCATTCTAAACTACATCATTTGTTGGTATGGAATCCCACATTCAATAGTCACAAATAATGGTGGACAATTGAAGAACAAAGACTTAGATGGCTTATGTGCTAAATTCAAGATAACACAACATTGGTCATCTATTTACTATCCTCAAGGGAATGGACAAGAAAAGGCATCCAATAAGAATCTGTTGAAAATTATACACCATACAGTTAAAAAAATAGGAAGAGACTGACATCTCATGATCAATCCAGCTCTCTGGGCCTACAAAACAAGTATCAGAATGCCCACTGGGGCTACACCATTCGCTTTAGTTTATGGGTCTGAAGTGGTCCTGCCTATTGAGGTTGAAATCCCATCACTAAGAATCAGAATGCATGGTCTTGTAACTGATGATGACTACAGAGTGTCTAGGTTGCAAGAACTTGAACTACTAGATGAGCACAGACAAGAAACATATGATCATCTCAGATTATATCAGAAGAGAATGTCTAGAGGCTACAACAAGAAAGTTAGACATAGAGAATTTCAGGTTGGTGATCTAGTCTTGAGAGAGAATCCTAAAAATTAATCACATCGAGAATGCAAGGGGAAGTTTGAATCCAACTAGTTGGGTCCCTTTTTTGTCACTACTACTTTTGGCTCTGGTGCCTATCAACTCTCAATGACTAATGGAGAACAGCTCTGAGAACCAATCAACATTCTCCATCTGAAGAAATTCTATGCCTAAGGCATTTAGTATTAAAAAATGTCCTGAAAAAATTATAAAAATCAGAAAAAGTCCTGAAAAAATGAACATCCTAGTGAAAACCTAGAAATAGGCACCTTGATGTATCACCAAAAAAATAAAAAAATGGACAAGTACAAAAAAATTGAAAAACTGAAAAATACAAAAAAAATGAAAAAATGAAAAATACAAAAAAAAGAAAAAAAGAAAAAGTGCCTTGGTGAAAACCTAGAAACAGGCGCCTTGGTAGCAAAAATAGAATCTCTACCAAGATGGTGAAAACTTGGCAAAAGGGCACCACTTGGTCAAAATGCTCCATCTATCAGCACAATCTTGGACTTTCCCAGCTTTCAGTCTTGCTTTAGTTTGTACATACCTCCTGGTTTGTTTCCGCATTCCTATTTTCAATAAAGTCAGTCTGTACACCAATCAACAAAATGTTTGTATCCTATCAATGTCATATCCTATGGTCTCTGTAAGAATTTGCCTAAGGCAAATAATGAACGCCAAGATCTAGAAGGTCAAGAGATAGCACAAGAGAGACAAAATATGATATGATCAAATGATCAAATAATGAATAATAGGTAGATAGATTGAATTGAATTCATACAATGTTGGAGTACCTAAATATATAGGCAATGCAATAAGACTACATGATAAGGAGATGATAAGATATCACCCACACAAGGTGGAATCACATGTCCACCAAAGGTGGATCATCCTCCATTGTACATGAAAGTATGTGAAGCATGTGCAACAATGAGAGGATGATAATGTGATAAGAGCAATAAAGGTGGATCTCACACACAATGAGGTATGTGATGACAACTATCACACCTAAAGTGGAAATTCTCCTAACCATGTGCTAAAATGAAATGCAAACTCCTAGGTGTCACACTGACAACTAATATGCAAATGCATTATCCTAAGTAAACTTAAGTAAAATGTAATTAGTAAATACTTAATTACAACAACAATCTCCAATATACCTCAGATGAGTCATATCCAGTCAGAGTCCTTTGAAGCTACATCTGAGTTAGTCAATCAGTCTCCTTACTAGAAAGGATTTTGCAATCAAACACAAATAGACATCAACAACAAACTGAAAACAATATTTGCTTCACTGCTTTTATCTCCTTGTATGCTTACTGATTCGCATTGAGATTTTTGCATATTGTGTCCTTTCGAGCTCTTCAATGATTTCCTTTACAAGATTTAGAGAGTGATGACTGAGGGTGTAATATTTTCTTTATCTTCTACTTTGAGTGAAAATCTAAATAACTTTGGAAATTCTGGATTGAAATGGTGTCCATCTATAAGAGCCTAAATCATGTATTAGATAGCCATGAGTACCTTGACCATTGATACCCAAAAAATTCAAGGGAGTTTGATCTAGCTTACATCTTTTTGAACCATTTCTCAATCCTACTATGAATGACTATTACCCAAGGATGTGAACGATAATGGGTCATTGCAGGTAATTCACATTGGAGACAAGAATGAATTCTACAAACTATTTGGGGTGTTTGTTCTGCAAGGGGTATTTAGGTCATCACAATGTTTATGGTCTAATGCTTATACCAATTGCTATATCAAAATGGACATGATATTCAGATCATCATGGCTTTTTGTGCCTTGGTGCTTATATCTAATTAGACATAATAAAAAAAAAATCAATATTCATATGTCTATGGTTGCCTAACCAGTGGAGATTTTATTGATTTATTCGGTGTTACCTAAAGAGAAAAGAACAAAAAAAAAATATTCAGTGATGAAAATGACCGACACATGATCAATGACTAGGTCCTAGGTCTTAGGTTTGCATTTCATTTTTCACGTTGCATGATTGCATTTATCTCACGATTGCCCAAATCAACTTGATGCTTAATAATTCTTCAAAACTATGCTAACCATATCATAAGGACTGAGTATCACACAAAGGTCTTCTTAATAGATCACCAAGCAAGCACCCCTGGCTAATTTCAACGTTCTTAACCCATTTTTGGGATCAAAAACAAAATCTGAGATAATTTATATTGTCAACTGCTTGCATAATCGACCTTCAATCATTACAGAAATTTAGAATTCAACTTAACTGATTATCTTACATCAAACTATTCAAATTTCAACTTGGTCAACCATGGTCAACTCATGGTCAAACCTAGTCAAACTTGGTCTCCAAGAGCTCCAAATGATGCAAAATGCATTCTCAAACGTGTATAACCACTTCTCAAATCAATTAACATGCTTCTAAACCATTTAATGTTGACTTTTCTTGTCATATTTTGATTTTCATCCCAAAGGGGCATGGTATTGCACATCAATCAATTTTGTAAATCAAAGCTTTCCTCAGTAATCAAGACAACAACCACGTGTAGTTGCTGATTCATCAAAAGACCTCGTCACTTGGGGCATATCAGAGTCATCGAGATCCATATCGATTTGGTATCCTAATCAATCTTGTAAACTGCATCAGCTTTTCGTAACCATTGATTCATTAGTATTATTTCCTTGGTTCTTCATAACTGAAGGGTTCAGATGTGATACCATTTCGATTCCTTTGGAAAATCAGGACTGGAATAAGGTCACTCACTTCTTCATAATCATAAAGTTTAGAATCAAGCGTTTTGATACTTTTTCATAATTACCAGTTCATTGTTGCTATAGTTGACATCATCATGATTCTTGGTCAACCAGGACCTGAATCAACTTTTCCAATCTTTCAATCAGTTTTTGTCTCGGAATCAGTTAATCCTTCAGGATCAGTTTTCCCACCACATAACTAAGTCCACATCTTTATCAAAAATAGATATTCTTTGAACTGCTGTGCTTTGCACAATAATTCTAAGAGGGGCAAAATGTAATACCCCAAAAATGGGCTATAGGTTCATTAACCTCTTACATCAACAATTCGATCAAAATCGACATCAAAGTCTTAACCTAAGGCACATCTGCATATTGGTTTATCAAAAACCTAATTGATTATCTTAATTCTGCATCGGGGAATATTCCTTGAATATTCCTAATTTATCATAATTATCTTTAATTGAATATTATTTGGTGATAAATGTCATTATTTATCCTAAAGTTGATTAATTGAATATGATGAATATTTAATTAATTAATTTAATTCTACCACTTAATTATTTAATTAGATTTAATTACATTTATTCCTAATTAATATTATTTTTATTTTGACAATAAATCAAAATTTCTACAAACAATCAATTGAATATTTATTTAATTGATTTAAAATAAAAGTTGTCAAATTTAATTATTTAATTGGAATAAAGTTTGATTTAATAATTGATTAACCCATAAATCAATTGTTTTAATTCAAAATCAGTTGTGTGTGTGTGAATTTTGTACCTAGCTATAGACACAACACTTTAGTAAAACATTAGAGGTTAGCAAAAATTGAAATCTTGCAAATAATTGAAACTATGCTAACCAGGTGATTTACTGCCTTCTAGTAGGTGTGAGTATGATGTTCTTAGATTGAAATCGAGATCAGTGACAATGCAACACCTAAACGAAGGATTTGAATGCAAAAGATGAAAGACTATATGAATGCAGATTATTCTATATTTTTGTACTTTCTATGCAATAATATGAAATCTGTATGAATCTAAGCTATATGAATGAAATTGAATGCAGATTTAATCTAAGAATGCTATGAATGAATATGAACTCTATGATATGAAACTATGCAAAAACTATGATCAACTATGAAAGATCTCATAAATCGCCTGTCGTAAGTGCTTAATCCTTCAGTCACCAATTTGCCAGAGTAATTGTGCAAATTCGAGTGTTTTTAATTATGAAGAGCTGATCCTTGAATTTATAGAAATCCAGGGCTTTGAGGATGCAGGAGAAAAGCCATAAATCACTCTTGATAAACTCAAGTTGATTTTTGAGTTATCAATAAATCAGAGATAATTATCTTACAAAAATCATGCAAAAGTAGTTTTTAACTCAAAATAGAGTTTAGATCAAATTTCAACTCATCATCAGATGTTGAGTTTCAATTTTAAAATTGATTTTTAATTTCTAGTTGCCTACTTTTTTGATTGCGCATGATTTATTTATAAATTAATTTAAAAATAAAGTGATTTATTCTCAACTTAACTAATTTTTGAAATTAAAACAATTGATTTATGGGTTAATCAATTATTAAATCAAACTTTATTCTAAAACTATATTATTAAAAATTGACAATTGACATTAATTAATTAAATAAGAATTTAATCAATTAGTCATGAGAATTTAGATTTTATTGTCAAAATTAAATAAAACAATTCAGGAATAAATTTAATTTAATTTAATTAAATAATCAAGTGGCAGTATTAAATCTGATTAATTAAATATTCAGAGTATTCAATTAATCAAACTTTAGGATAAATAAGATTTATCGCCAAATAATTATTAAATCAAGATAATTAGGATAAATAAGAATATTGCTAAGAATATTCCCTGATTCAGAATTAGGATAAAATCAATTAAATTCGATAATGTGTAGATGTGCCTTAGGTTATAACTTTGATGTTGATTTCAATCGATTTGAAGATGTAGGAGGTTAATGAACCTATAGCCCATTTTTGGGGTATTACATTTTGCCCCTCTTTGAATCACTGTGCAAAGCGTAGTGGTTCAAAGAATAATCTGTGTATGATAAAGATGTATGAAATGGATTTGAAAGATTAACCAATTCTGAGATAGAAACCGATTGAAAGATTTAAAGATGTAAGATTTAGGTCCTGATTGACCAAAGATAATGTTAACTATAACAACAATGAACTAGTGATTACGAAAAAAGTGCCAAAATGCTTGGTTCTAAACCTTATGTTGCAAAGAAGTGAGTGACCGATTCCAAACCTGATTTTCCCAAAAGAATCATATTGGTATCACATCCTGAACCCATCAGTTATGAAGAAAAAAAGAAATAACACTAATGAACTAATGGTTATGAAAAGCTGACACAATTTACAAGATAGATTAGGATACCAAATTGATATGGATCTCGATGAATCTGATATGCCCCAAGTGATAATATATTTGCCCCAAGTGATGAGGACTTTTAGATGAATCAGTAACTAGATGTGGTTGTTGTCTTGATCACTGAAGAAAGATTTGATTAACAAAATTAGAGTTACAAACTTTGAATTATGTGTAATACCATGCCCCCTTCGGGATTAAAATCAAAATCTGACAAGAAAAGTCAGTGTTGACTAGTTTAGAAGAATGTTAATTGATTTGAGAAGTGGTTATACACGTTCAAGAACATGTTCTACATTGTTTAGAGGTCTAGAAGACCAAGTTTGACTAGGTTTGATCATGAGTTGGCCATGGGTGACCAAGTTAAAATTTCAATAGTTTGATGTAAGATAATCAGTTAAGTTGAATTCTGGATTTCTGTGATGATTGAAGGTCAATTATGCAAGCAGCTTACAATATAAATGATCTTAGATTTTGATTTTGATCCCAAAAAAGGATTCTACTTGCTACTTCATTGGAGGAACCTTCATACAATGCTCATTCCTTGTGTCATGTTTAGCATTTTTGGTTTTGAAGAATTATTTAAGTGTTCAAGCAATTTGTGAGATCATGCAAAGTGCAAAATGACATGCAGAATGAAATGCAAACCTAAGACCTAGGACCTAGTCACTGATCATGTGTCAATTTGTTGTCATCATTGAACTTTTTAGGTAATCGAATAAATCAATACAATGTCCACTAGTTATGAAACTATAAACATATGAATATTGATTTGTGTGCACAAGAATCAATACAACACCCACTGGCTAGACAACCATGGACATATGAATATTGATTTTATTTTCAAAATGTCAGATTAGATATAAGCACCAAGGCACAAAAGCCAGGATGACCTGAATATCATGTCCATTTTGATATAGCAATTTGTATAAGCAAAGGGAAACATCCAATGGTGGAGGAGCCATCGATGATAGACAAGAATGGATGTGTGATGAAGAAGGGGAGAGACACCCATTTAGAGATGGGGTCCCCGCTCGAGGCTGAGCCACTGGATAGGCATCTCCACCTAGGGTGGAGCCACCCATCTACCGATGGGTGTCTCCACCTATGGATAGGCATCTCAGATATAATATTCATTACTGCGCTTACCCAACTTGTCAAATCTGATTCTAATCACCGCCATTGCAATCTTGGTTTACTACCATTTCCAAAAATATATTATATGCCCATATTCTAGCAAAAATGAAGCATCCGACATCATTTTCCACTGATGGATGTCTCCACCAAGGCAGAGCCACCCATTCTGAGATAGGCATCTCCACCTGTGGAGAGGGAGAGAGAGGGAGAGAGAGAGAGAGCTCGTGGCGAAGCCTCCCATTGCCAGATTGGCATCTCCAGTTGCCAAAAGAATGAGGGTGAGCATAAGTGATCCACTTGCCAAGGGGGAGTTGCCTAGGAACAAGATTTATAGGGATCAAGGTCAAGGAGGTAAAATGGGAGGTTTGCATGGGATGAAAAAAAGGGGAGGGAAGGGTGAATAAGCAAAACCCTTGTCTCAAAAAAAATTGCAGAAAAATGAACTAACTAAAATGCAACTTGGCTAAATGATTTAGTGAGATCACTTGTGTTCATGTTGGAGAGCACACCCGAGTTTGATATTGCAATAGGAGGTATGCATCATGTGTTATAAAAGCACATATGACATTGTTCCATTGCGTGGACTAGACTCTCAGATAGTTGTAGAAACAGAGATGTAGATTTCCCGACTATGATAGAACCTATGACATATACTTATTGGAGAGGTTTGGGCACACTTAGGTCTTATAAGGGACATAAGTATTCTAACCTATTTCCCCCATTAAGATATGCATAATCATAACTGAGAAACCAACAAAATGTTCCTAAAGTATCCACACACAGATCATACTGTAATCGAAACTTGCATCAGATGTCACCAGTCACAATATACCAAGATATGAAATATTGAGGTAATCATGAGTAGGATCTACTGATACAAAAAGATAAAATCAACAAAGAAGGCCTCCTGAACAAGTGGTCATTTGGTCCATAGTTCTTACCATGAATGGGATAGGATTGATGAGATTGATTTGAGCCGACCGAGGAAGGACACATCCTGCAGGGCAAAGATTGATTGTTTGAAATGGATATTCACTGGCAATAGATGTGAAAAGAATAATAACTTAGAGATTTGATTTTCATGTTGATTTTGATAAGAACTTTTTGCAATCACTGTGTCTGGGAAAAGCTCAGTGTGATGGGGTTAAGCTCAGCTTGCTGGGAATTGCGGGTGGATCCTTATGGCTATGTGGGAAGTGGTGACTAAACACTAGGACTAGGATGAGGATGGATATGTACAGTGGATGGGAAGACAATGGATCCAAATCTTCTAGCATGGTGCCTGAGACAGGTTTTCACCATAATACTTTCCCAGAGTGCTTGTTTGCCAAGTTTTCACTGTTGGATAATTTTTTATTTATTTATTTTTTGTAAGGTGACTATTGACCAGGTGTTTACCCCAAAATAATTTTTTCAGGAACATTATCTTCTTTTTAGGATTTTCTGCTTTTTTGATATTTAGGATTTTTTCAGGATCTCTTTCTAATTTTTAGGATTTTTTGCTGAACATCATTGTACAAGAACTGAATGTTGAGCTACACATAAAATAGCTTCAAATGTAGAATATTTACAGGATCAGGGAGTAGATCTCCCTCAGGTGTTGCAATTTGATATGCCCCAGAACTGATGCCAGTATTATTTTGTTCATCAAGTAGCATGAGTACTTGAAGTTGGAAGATTTTGTAGTCATCATCACTAAGGAACATTTGCAAAGACACCCTAAGTGAAGGTATCGTATCCAAGGAAAGACCATTCCAGAGAGATCTACAAATACACTCTTGAATCACTCATAACACCTTGTCAGATTCCTCACATTCTAGACACCTAAGGAAAGTACTATCTTGATTTTCTAAAATGTTCTTTTCTCTCAAATTAATCTCTCTATTAAGAAGATTTTCTATATCTTCCTCTGTATATTGAATAAATGTAGTTGCAATCCCATGTTCATCAAGAATATCCCTTGCACCGTTGAGTAATATATCATGTAATTCCTTAATAGTTTCATTCTTAACAAAATTCATAACTAGATTTTCCATAGCCAATTTTCTTCTTGATCGTTGCAATATTTTATCCTCAACTAAACATTTTGTAATTAGTTGATATACAATCATAGTTTTCTATTGGCCAATCCTGTGGGCTCATGATTTAGCCTATAGATCCACAAAAGGGTTGAAATCTGGATCTAGTGGACTTCCTAGGACTTCCTAGGACCCTTTCAACACCTTCAGATACACTTGAGGGTTCAAATGTATCAAAAGGGGTCATGCAGACTTCCTAGGGGTCCTAGTATGCCTTATGACATGTTAGGACCCCTAGGAAGTCCCCATGACCCCTTTTGAAACATTTGAATGCTCAAGTGTATCTGAACGGGTCGTAGGACCCCTTCAGACACACTTGAGCATTCAAATGTTTCAAAAGGGGTCATGGAGACTTCCTAGGGGTCCTAGTATGCCTTATCAAGCATTAGGACCCCTAGGAAGTCCCCATGACCCCTACCAACACATTAGAATGCTCAAGTATGTCTTAAGGGTTCCTATGACCCCTTCGAACACATTTGAGCATTCAAATATTTCAAAAGGGGTCATGGGGACTTTCGAGGGGTCCTAGTATGCCTTATCACGCATTAGGACCCCTAGGAAGTCCCCATGACCCCTATTGGCACATTTGAATGCTCAAGTGTGTCCTAAGGGGTCCTATGACCCCTTCGGACACACTTGAGCATTCAAATGTGTCAAAAGGGTCCATGGGGACTTCCTAGGGGTCCTAGTATGCCTTATCACGTGTTAGGACCCCTAGGAAGTCTCCATGACCCCTTTCGATAGATTGGAACCCTCAAGTGTGTCCTAAGGGGTCACAGGACCCCTTTAGACACACTTGAGCATTCAAATGTGTCAAAAGAAGTCATGAGGACTTCCTAGGGGTCCTAGTATGCCTTATCACACGTTAGGACCCCTAAGAAGTCCCCATGACCCCTTTCGACACATTGGAACCCTCAAGTGTATCCTAAGGGGTCCTACGACTCCTTTAGACACACTTGAGGGTTCAAATTTGTCAAAAGGGGTCATGGGGACTTCCTAGGGGTCCTAGTATTCCTTATCATGCATTAGGATCCCTAGGAAGTCCCCATGACCCCTTTTAACACATTGGAATGCTCAAGTGTGTCCTAAGGGGTCCTATGACCCCTTCAGACACACTTGAGTATTCAAATGTGTCAAAAGGGGTCATGGGGACTTCCTAGGGGTCCTAGTATGCCTTATCATGTGTTAGGACCCCTAGGAAGTCCCCATGACCCCTATGGACACATTAGAACCCTCAAGTGTGTCCTAAGGGGTCCTACGACCCCTTCAAACACACTTGAGCATTCAAATGTGTCAAAAGGGGTCATGTGGACTTCCTAGGGGTCCTAGTATGCCTTATCACGCATTAGGACCCCTAAGAAGTCCCCATGACTTCTATACACACATTGGAACCCTCAAGTGTGTCCTAAGGGGTTCTATGACCCCTTCAAACAAACTTGAGCATTCAAATGTGTCAAAAAGGGTCATGGGGACTTCCTAGGGGTCCTAGTATGCCTTATAATGCATTAGGACCCCTAGGAAGTCCCCATGATCCCTTTTGACACATTGAAACCCTCAAGTGTGTCCTAATGGGTCCTATGACCCCTTAGGACACACTTGAGGGTTCCAATGTGTCAAAAGGGGTCATGAGGACTTCCGAGGGGACCTAGTATGTCTTATCACGTGTTAGAACCCCAAGGAAGTCCCCATGACTCCTTTTAACACATTGGAACCCTCAAGTGTGTCCTAAGGGGTCCTATGACCCCTTCAAACACACTTGAGTGTTAAAATGTGTCAAAATGGGTCATGGGGACTTCCCAGGGGTCCTAGTATGCTTTATCATGTGTTAGGACCCCTAGGAAGTCTCCATGACCCCTATGGACACATTGGAACTCTCAAGTGTGTCCTAAGGGGTCGTATGACCCCTTTGAACACACTTGAGCATTCAAATGTGTCAAAAGAGTTCAAGGGGACTTGCTAGGGGTCCTAGTACGCCTTATCATGCGTTAAGACCCCTAGGAAGTTCCCATGACCCCTTTTGACACATTGGAACCCTCAAGTGTGTGCTAAGGAGTCCTACAACCCCTTAGAACACACTTGAGGGTTTCAATGTGTCAAAAGGGATCATGAGGACTTTCTAGGGGTCCTAGTACACCTTATCACATGTTAGGACCTCTAGGAAGTCCCCATGACCCCTTTTGACTCATTGGAATTCTCAAGTGTGTCCTAATGGGTCCTATGACCCCTTCGGACACACTTGAGCATTCAAATGTGTCAAAAGGGGTCATGGGACTTCCTAAGGGTCCTAATATGCCTTATCATGCGTTAGGACTCCTACGAAGTCCCCATGACCCCTATGGATACATTGGAACCCTCAAGTGTGTCCTAAGGGGTCTTACAACCCCTTGAAACACACTTGAGCATTCAAATGTGTCAAAAGGGGTCATGGGGACTTCTTAGGGGTCCTAGTATGCCTTATCAGATGTTAGGACCCCTAGGAAGTCCCCATGACCCCTTTCGACACATAGGAACCCTCAAGTGTGTCGTAAGGGGTCCTATGACCCCTTAGGACACACTTGAGAGTTCCAATGTGTCAAAAGGGGTCATGAGGACTTCCTAGGGGTCCTAGTATGCCTTATCATGCGTTAGGACCCCTAGGAAGTCCCCATGATCCCTATGGGCACATTGGAACCCTCAAGTGTGTCCTAAGGGGTCCTACAACCCCTTCAGACACACTTGAGCATTTAAATGTGTCAAAAGGGGTCATGGGGACTTCCTAGGGGTCCTAGTACATCTTATCATGCATTAGGACCCGAAGGAAGTCCCCATGACCCCTTTCGATACATTGGAACCCTCAAGTGTGTCCTAAGGGGTCCTACGACCCCTTAGGAGACACTTGAGGGTTCTAATGTGTCAAAAGGGGTCATAAGGACTTCCTAGGGGTCCTAGTATGCCTTATCACATGTTAGGACCCCTATGAAGTCCTCATGACCCCTATGGACACATTGGACATAATATTATTAAAATATACATAATATAATAATATTATTATATATATAATATTATTGAAATATATATAATATAATATTAGTTAAATATATATAATAATATTTACATAATATTATTATTAAATATATATGTAATAATATTTACATAATATTATTAAAATATATATAATAATATTTAAATAATATTATTATTAAATATATATAATAATATTTATATAATATTATTAAAATATACATAATATATATAAACGTTATATAAAAATATTTACATAATACCCCTTAAAAGTTCAATTTTTGCATTTACTCTCGCCGTTTTTTCATGTACCCCAAAATATTGGGTACTTGATAATATCGGATACCCGATTATTGACTGGTGTAACTTTGACCAAAATATTCCATGTCCCCACAGACCAGAGAAGCATAGGATTTTAGACTTTTTTCACGGGTTGCAGAAAAAAAAAAGTGATTTGGGGCCCATTTTTGTTTTTTGCCAACTTGTGGTCTCACCATGGGAAGCAGTAGTTGTCGAAAGGATAAACAAAAGAGGAAGGTGACAGATGAAGAAATTCAAGCATATAGGGAAAAAGATAGGGAAAATCATCGAAGAACGAGAGAAAGTATGTTAAACATTAATCAAGGTGACCCTGTAAATGTAGTTGCAAGAGAAGAGAATGTTGAATTTGAAAATAATATGGAAATTAATTTTGTGAATAACAATGTATGGAGTGAAGATGAAAATGTAGAGATGGAGAATGAAAATGTAGACTTAGGGAATGACAATGAATGGAATGAAGATGAAAATGTACAAATGGAGATTGAAAATGTAGACTTGGGGAATGAAAATGTTGCACAAGAACCAAATGAACATTACACATCTCCAAATTATATGCAAAATGAAGTCCCTTGCAATAAAGATAATCAATCTTCAAATTCGGGGCTTTCAAGAACACCTAAATGGTTAATTGAAATTGCGGAGAACATTATGAATAATTGGGAAGGAAAGAGGTCACATAGAACCGTTAGGTTGTGGGCTTCAAGACTTTATGATCAATTTTTTGGAAACAAGACATTGGTTGAGCAATTTCAAATTTTTGTGTAGGTATTAAAGATGCAAAAGATGAGACTTGTGCTTGTGAAATTGAAGATTCATGTGAACAAGAAAATGGAGAGAAATGCCATTGTTGTGAAGAATATATTCAATGCTCTCAACATCATTGGGAAGACTAGCAGAGAAAAAGACAAGAGAGTTTCTTGGAGGGTTATTACAACCTCCTTAGTAAGTCATCAGTTGAGAAAGGCTCATTTGATGAGACAAACTTGTGTTAACTTCAATATAGACCGTAAAACTTTGGGTAGAGCACTTTCAAGAAGGGAAAGACTTGATGATCCACTTCAAATTGATACATGGGCTTGTGGTGAGAGACTTCCATGTTTCGATAAGAAGCTAACAGATGTTGTCAAGGATGAAATTCAACAATTTTGGGATGCTAACTCAAGAGTGTCACCAAATGTGAAGGATGTATTGAAGTTGAGAGTTGGCAATAGAGACCGCACTCCACATCCTAAACATTATGTGGAGGTAAGTCAAAAAATGTTGTATAAATTTTTTTGTGAGACACATCGAACATTGAAAATATCACAAAGGTTTTTTGAATCCGTGAAGCCATTTTATTGTGTACCCCTTAAGATTCAGAATACATGTTGTTTCAAATATCATGTTGAGTTTTCAATGCATCATGAATTATTATGGTTCATTCATTCTACTTTTCATACTAATGAAATGCTAGAGGATTGTGGTGCAAGTGGTCTTCCCAAATCATCAAGAGACTTGCTAGATCAATTTTTATGTCAAAGAGATGATGGTTGTTTAATTTATAAAAAAGATTGCTTAAATGCCAAGTGCTCAGAATGTGGTGGCTTGTCCAAGTTTAGGACATGCTTTCATGAGGGTTTGGAACACAATTTTGGAAAGACACTCATCCAAAAAAAGGTATATGAAATAGTGAAATATACATTGAAGAGTGGAGGTGAAGGCTCTAGATGTGAGTTAGTTGCAAAAGAATACAATGTTGCTAATTTTATCTTAGATTTCAAGAAAAATATTTTTTACAAGTATGCAAGGCATAGTCACAGGTCTCAATGGTTGGATCAACAATTCAAGATGTGTAAGGACACTTTCCCTATTGGAACTATTATATCTATTGTAGACTTTGCGGAGAACTATACATTGCAGCCCCAAAATGAGACTCAAGCTCAATATTACAATTCCATTCAGGTTTCTATTTTTGTACACATCACATATAGACATTCCCTTGATAGCACAAAAGATGAGTGAAAGATAATATGAGAGTACCATTTTTATATGATCGATGATAGGTCTCACTCTCATGAGTTTGTTCAACATTGTTTCCATAACTATTTTGACTTCTTGTAGGAAAATGGTATTTCTATGGATAGGCATCTCATTTGGTCGAATAATTGCATCGGTCAATTTAAGAATGCCAGAATGTTTTATTGGTTGTGTAGAATGCATGTGGAGAGAGGTGTACCTCATCTTTGGAGTTTTTTTGAGTCAGGGCATGGGAAAGGGGAGCATGATGGAGCAGGTGCATGTGTGAAGAGAGCTCTAGTTAAGGAGCAATTGAGGATTTCAGGTGTTGTACTTCTTGATGCTCATTCTATTATTGATTGGTGTACTTTAGCATTGTCATAGGGGGGGACTCTTGATTCTATAGTGCGTAGATTCTTTTGGTTGGTTGAGGAGGGAACTATAAGAGATAGATTGGATTGTCAAACAGTGAAATACTCTTAAAAAATGCATTCATTCCGAAGCTCCAATAGTAGTACATGGACCATTTGGACATGAGAGTTGTCTTGTTTTTGCCCCATGTATTTTCAGTATGATTGGGATTATTGTGAGTCAAGTGAGTGGGTGGATAAATGGGTTCCATAATATCTAACTCCTTTATCTTTGACACTCTCTATAAGAAATGATGAAATGGACACTTCAGTTGAGTATGACCATCTTTCAGATCTTCTACAACCAGGAGATGTTTTTGCATTGGTTGCACTATAGGGGAAGGATGAGAGGTTAGATTATTGGTTAGCACATTGTGTACAAGGTAAAAAAAAGCTTGTACAATCGATGACATATGGTGATGGGTTCACATATCCTATTGGTTCAGTTGTTGTTGTGGGAACATGGCTGCGAACATACATGATTAGAAAGAATGGAATTACTGCATTTGAAGACTATGAGAAGGACACAACTATTCTCATGTATTCACACCTTGTTATAGAAAAAAATGTCAAGTTTTCAAAGCATCAAGGAAGACCAAAGACAAAAGAACTTTGGACTATTAGTACAACTGATCATGAAGCACTATTGGAGACCCTGAAGCAAATAGATGACCCTTCAGGAACACTTGACTAGGTAATAAGTTAACTTAGTGCAATGTTTTCTAAGTTCATTAAGCTTAATTTCACCTTTCTTAGATTGTATTTTGATTCAATAAACTTGGTTTTGTATGTGGATTGTAACTTGTGCAGGAGCACCTATGAAGACACCTACGGTCACCATGGATCCAATCAGAGATAGAAGGACAAAAGGATCCTTAATGGTTAATTGAGATCTTTTGAAGCCTACAATGGAAATTTGTAACAATCAATTTGATTTAAAAGTTAAATGTCATAGAATTATTGATAAGGACTTATGACCAAAATCATGTATGGGTGGCCAATAGTGCCAACAAGGGATCTAAGTATACATTTTCTCAAAAAAAGGCAATGAAAAAACATAATTTTTAATTATTTATTTATGTCATTTGCATGGTTTGAATTCTTACATGTTTGATTGTTGTTTCTAATGCATTAAGGATATTATTTTTTATCATTTCAAACAATCTTTGATGCTTTGAAAGTTCATTTGAATTAGATGGATACATACATGATAGATGTAAATGATTCATTGTGCAGTGAGGGTTAGTTAAAAGTAGCACCACAATGTATCTTTCAAACTGTCTATCCTGGCATTGAACCATCTGCTCCATTAGCTCTGGTTGGATGGGTAAACACCAGTGACAACCCTGTTCCTTCCATGGAGTCACTGGAATGCTCGCACCATGCTCGACTCAAGTGACCCCAAGGTGCACTAAGCATGATTGGGAAATGATCTTCTGGTGCTCATATCTTGGACCTCATGAGAGGTATCAACAAACCATCAAGGGCTACGAGATCATGATTCTGAGGTCTACTATAACCTCTCTCAGTTTTGGGCGATTTGACTTCATTTGCATTTGGCAAGGTGATCTCAGTCGATGCCAAAACTTGCAGTGAGGGTCAGTTGAAAGTAGCTATGTAGTGTATCTTTCAAACCATCCATCTTGGCATCAAACCATCTACTCCATCAGCTCTAGTTGGCTAGGTAAACACCAGTGACAACCTCATTCCACCCACAGAGTCACTAGAATGCTCGCGACCACACTTGATCCAAGTGACCCCAAGGTGCACTAAGCACGATTGGGCAGTGATCTTATGAGGTTCATATCTCAGACCTCATGAGAGGTATAAAAAAACTACTAGGGGCTACAAGATCATGTTTCTGAGGTCTACAATAAAATCTCTCTATTTGGGGTGATTCGACTTCGTTTGAATTTGGCAAGGTGATCTTAGTCAATGCCAAAACTTGTAGTGAGGGTCAGTTGAAAGTAGCTTTGAAGTGTATCTTTCAAACCGTTTGACCTAGCATCAAACCATCTACTCCATCGGCTCTAGTTGGCTAGGTAAATGCCAGTGACAACCCTATTTCACCCATGGAGTCATTGGAACACTCGCAACCAGGCTCGACCCAAGTGACCTTAAGGTGCACTAAGCACGATTAAGCAACGATCTTCTAAGGCTCATATCTTGGACCTCATGAGAGGTATTGACAAACCATCAAGGGATACAAGATCATGTTTTTGAGGTCTACAATAATGTCTCTTAGTTTTGGGTGATTCGATTTCATTTTCATTTGGCAAGGCAATCTTAGTCGATGCCAAAACTTGCAGTGAGAATCAGTTGAAAGTAGCACCTCATTGTATCTTTCAAACCGTCTGTCTTGGCAATGAACTATCTACTCCATTAGCTTTGATTGGCTGGGTAAACACCAGTGACAACCCCATTCTACCCACGAAGTCACTGGAACACTTGCAACTAGGCTCGACCCAAGTGACCCCAAGGTGCACTAAGCACGATTAGGCAATGATATTCTGAGGCTTGTATCTCAGACCTCATGAGATGTATCAAAAAACCATTAGGGGATACAAGATTTTGATTCTAAGGTCTACAATAACCTCTCTTGGTTTTGGGAAATTCAACTTCATTTGCATTTGGCAAGGCGATCTTAGTCGATGCCAAAACTTATAGTGAGGGTCAGTTGAAAGTAGCTCTGAAGTGTATCTTTCAAACCGTCCATCCTGGCATCAAACCATCTACTCCATTAGCTCTAGTTAGCTGAGTAAATGATAGTGACAACCCCATTCCACCCACAGAGTCACTGGAATGTTCGCGACCACTCTTGACCCAAGTGACCCCAAGGTGCACTAAGCACAATTGGGCAATGATCTTCTGAGGCTCGTATCTCAGACCTGATGAGAGGTACCAACAAACCATTAGGGGCTACGAGATCATGATTTTGAGGTCTACAATAACCTCTCTCAGTTTTGGGTGATTCGACTTCATTTGCATTTGGCAAGGCAATCTCAGTCGATGCCAAAACTTGTAGTGAGGGTCAGTTGAAAGTAGCTCTAAAGTGTATCTTTCAAACCGTCTATCCTAGCATCAAATCTTCTGCTCCATCAGCTCTAGATGGCTGGGTAAACACTAGTGACAACCCTATTCCACCCACGAAGTCACTGGAATGCTCGTGACCAAGCTTCACCCAAGTGACCCCAAGGTGCACTAAGCATGATTGGGCAGAGATCTTCTGAGGCTTGTATCTTGGACCTCATGAGAGGTATCAACAAATCTTTAGGGGCTACATGATAATGTTTCTAAGGTCTACAATAACCTCTCTTAGTCTTGGGCGATTCAACTTCGTTTGAATTTGGCAAGGTGATCTCAGTTGATGCCAAAACTTGCAGTGAGGGTTAGTTGAAAGTAGCTCTATAGTGTATCTTTCAAACCATCTATCCTGGCATCAAACCATCTACTCCATCAGCTCTGGTTGGCTGGGTAAACACTAGTGACAACCCTATTCTACCCACAGAGTCATTGGAATGCTTGCACCATGCTCGACCCAAGTGACCCCAAGGTGCACTAAGCACGATTGGGAAATGATCTTTTGATGCTCATATCTCGGACCTCGTGAGAGGTATCAAAAAACTATCAGGGGCTATGGGATCATGATTTCAAGGTATACACTTTATTGGTAGGGGGCCCTAGGGCTCGATAACAACAATTCCCCTACGGGCTCCCACCCGCCCCTTTTTTATATAGTTCTATAGTTGGGTTGGAATATTTCTAGACTATTATTATGCTTTTAAATATTGTGAGTGTGATCCAGTTCTTTTAGTAGCACCCCTACAATTCTATGGGCATCCCTTCGTGTAGTTCCTACTCTATTTGTCATATTAGTATCTGAGCTACCAACAATAGATCTATAAGCATACCTAGAAGCATAGGGAGATGCAAAGCCTAGATTCTATAGATACGTAAGCAACATGAGCTTCATATCCATACCCAGGTTACCCAGTGACGTATCCTCTAGCATCAACCACATGCGAGAAATAACAGGAGTGATCGATTGAAGCAGAGGTAGGGAAGCTCACAACTGATCAAAAATAATGGAAAGCAAGGGCCCCTTTGGCATAGTAGGGGGGCATGGGCTTATGGAACCTCTTCTCATTGGTCTTTCTTCCCTGCACTCCATTGGTTTGGTGGCTTCATTCATGATCAAGTGGTTTTTTTTTTGGAAACCCCCTACCATTCTAAGGGAACCCCCTGCCCATCAACTATCTTTGGGCCCCCCACGGTGATGAATCTTTTCTGGAGAAATGAGCTAATCTCTCTTCGAAAGTAGCTTCACTAATCAATAGGTTCCAACAAACTACTTGCTCTAATCTCTATTCGGAAGGCCTCTTGTTTCTTTAGGCAATCGCTATCTAGCCATCCATTGGATTTTTCTCCCCCCATACAACTATATATAATGAGTTGTGTGGTATCCAAAATAGAGTGTTCCCCTTCAACTTGATTGGATGCTAAGGGAGGGGTCCCACTCCCAAACGAGCAGACCCGAAGGGGTATGGAATAAGGCTGAGTAATTAATTGGGGTCCTTGGTTAGGATCATACACTGGGTGGCTTGGGTAATAACTAGTTACTCTAATAAGTAATAACTTCATCATTTTACCACCCGTGACTTCTAGAACTACGCTGGGCTTGGGGTAGGAGAAATCTTTAAAAATGTGGGGAACTACCTCTTTGTTGGGCAAGTGGGGTTAGGCCTGAAAAAGAAAAGGCAAGAGCAATCTATGGGCATGCACGTGAAGGGGGTAGATTTAGCCCCCACCACATAACTCCATCCATAAAGTTCTTACCATAATGCGGGGGCAGGATTCAAACCTAACCAGTCACTCCACCCAAGCAACGCTACACAAACCCATAGCCTTTCTATGCTAACCAGTGAACGATTTAAGGGAAGGGCCTCTCCCTCTATTATTGTCATCTAAATACTGAACTTGGATGAATGTTAAGATCCTCCCTAATGTTGGCTAAATAGCTAAAGAAGCTAGTGGTCTAACTGCTCGAGGCCAAAGGCACCCCTAAAATAGATTATTTGGTGGCCCCACTTGGCTTGCTGATGATATAAAATAATCTCTCTCAGTTTTGGGTGATTCGACTTCATTTGCATTTGGCAAGGTGATCTTAGTTGATGCCAAAACTTGCAGTGAGGGTTAGTTGAAAGTAACTCTGTAATGTATCTTTCAAACCATCCATCCTGGCATTGAACCATTTTCTCCATCGGCTCTGGTTGGCTGAGTAAACATCAGTGACAACCCCATTCCGCCCATGGAGTCACTAGAATGCTCACGACCACGCTTGACCTAAGTGACCCCAAGGTGCACTAAGCATGATTGGGAAGTGATCTTCTGAGGCTCATATTTTAGACCTCATGAGAGGTATCAACAAACCATCAGGGGCTACGAGATTGTGTTTCCAAGGTCTATAATAACCTCTCTCAATTTTGGGCGATTCAACTTCATTTGCATTTGGCAAGGCGATCTTAGTCAATGCCAAAACTTGCAGTGAGGATCAATTGAAAGTAGCTCCACAATGTATCTTTCAAACCGTCCATCCTGACATCGAACCATCTGCTCCATCGGCTATGGTTGGCTAGATTAACGCCAATGAAAACCTCGTTCCACCCACGGAGTCACTAGAACACTCATGACCACGCTCGACCCAAGTGACCCAAGGTATGTGACTGAGGAAAACAAATCCATTACATGTATTAATTTATTACACCTATGTAAATTATTACATCTGGGTAATTTATTACATCTATTATAAAAAATTCAAACAAATTGACATATAACTTCAACAAGATATAATTTAAATCATAATGATAATCATAGTCAAGATATAACTTCACCATTCAATTCCATAAACATGAATAATAAATATGTATACAAAAGATGACAGAAATATAACACAAAAATGAACATGTTCTATATATAGAAAGTATCAAATGTATCAAAAGTATCTCCATATACAAATATGGTACATGCCATTTCAAAATGCAAAATGTCTACAAAATCAATGTTTCAAGGTGTATAATGTGGCATATATGCCATCTCAAAATGTGCCATGCGGCATCTCTAAATGACCACAAAACTAAAACTACATCCTATGCTATAGGGGGATCATCAAAATGTAGCCTCTTTGAGGAAGTGTTTGGCTCTGATTGATCTTGCATAAAAAATGAGTTCAAACCCAAGTTAGATTGCTTAATTTATATGATTTGTACACACACACACACACACACACACACATTCATAATTCAAACACTAATTTAATTAAAATTATAACTGAATACAAACATTTGTACCTGGCCTCTCGGTTGCCTACAATGATCAGGTGTCCTAACATAATCTTTGGTAGCGAAGGGACAATGCCACCATAACCAACTCCGACCTATAAATATATATTTGAAATAATGAGATTAGTAGAGTGGTGCAACATAGCGTAATAAATCTACAAAATAGGATGATAGCATAATAAAATTACAAATTGATTGAACTAAAATTAAAATTACATCCGTTGATCCCTCCTCTGGAATAGTGGGCTGGGTCAAAAAAGATATGAAAGATTCTCGTGGGCCCTCCCTCACACTGGGAGTAACCTATGAGAGTAAAAAGATTGTCAATTATATATAAATGTACTTCATCATAACAACCCTGGTTACAAAATACAAATAACAATATGTAAAAGTCTATGTACAATCAAGCTATCACTCCGAATCGAGATGCCTATCAGCCTAGGCTCCCGAACTTGTGTTGGGACATCATCAAGAGCCACACCCTATACAATAAAGTACAAGTAAAATATTTATTACTACACACAAGTGGCATACATATGCATGCATAATTAATCTTAAATAATTAATTACCTTTCCTTTATCGGCACATGAAGAAGGAACCCCCTCGTGCCCCCTACTGACATCAACTATTGTAATACCCCAAAAATGGGCTATAAGTTCATTAATCTCCTACATCTTCAAATCGAATGAAATCGACATCAAAGTCCTAACCTAAGGCACATCTAAACATCATCGAATCATAATTGATTATCTTAAATTTAGCATCGGGGAATATTCCTAGCAATATTCCTAATTATCTTAATTATCTTTAATTTAATGATTATTTGGCGATAAATCACATTTATCCTAAGTTTGATTAATTGAACATTTTCATATTTAATTAATTAGATTTAATATTTGCCACTTAATTGTTTAATTAAATTTAATTCTATCTATTATTAATTGTATTATTTAATTTTGACAATAAATCAAAATTCCTATCTTTAATTGATTAAATTCTTATTTAATTAATTAAAGCATGTTGTCATTATTTAATAGTATAGTTTTTAATAAAAGTTTCAATAAATAGTTAATTAACCCATAAATTAATTATTTATTTTCAAAAAGCAGTTAAGTTGGAAATAAATCACTTTATTATTAAATTAATTCATAAATAAAACATGCACAATCATAAAAGCAGACAACTATCAATTATCAATTAAAGCTAAACTCTATTTTGAGTTAAAACTTAGCTTTTGCATGTTTTTGTGAGTTAATTATCCTTTATTTAAAAATAACTCAAAAATCAAGTTGAGTTATTTGAGTGATTTATGGCTTTTTCCCATGCACCTCCAAAGCCTTGAATTTCTATAAATTAAGGCTTTAGCTCTTCACAAATCATCTCATATTTTGCACAATCACGCTGGAGAATTGGAATTGAAGAATCAAAGCTCTTGCGAATTGACATCTTTGTGAGATCAATCTTATTTTTTTTGCATTCATTTAGATTCATATTACATATCATTGTTAGATTCATAGCATATCAATTTCATCTAGCATAGATTCATATAGGTTTTTATCATTCTTATTGCATAGAAAATATAAAAAATATAGATTAATTGCATTCATATTTCATATCTAGATTAATTGCATTCAAATCCTTCATTTAGGTGTCGTCTAGGTCACTGATCTCGATTACAATCTGAGAACATTAATCTTGCACCTACTAGAAGGCAGTAAATCGCTTGGTTAGATTAGATTTCAATTTTGCACGATTTTGATTTTTGCTAACCTCTAATATTTTACTGAGTGTTGTGTCTACAGATCAGGTACAATTTTCACACACACATTTCTGGCGCCCACCGTGGGGCAACCCACCTTTGCATGCTGGTTTTGATTTTTTTGGGAGCTAAAACCTCATAGTTTCAAAGATTTAATTTTATCTCCAAAACGGCTTGGAATTTTGGTCTGAAATTTTTTTCGCAAGTTGGTGACATGTCATGGAAGATATAGTAAAAAATTTAAAATTTTTTGAGATGTTTTGAATTTTTAATAATTTTTTCTTGAAATTATAGAAAAAATTAATATCTGACGCAAATCATCATATTTTTCAAAAAATTTTATATTTTTGGAAAGCTCTTTAAATTATACAGGGGGTCCATTCTTTGTGTTTTAAATTTGGACATGATATCATAGCTCAAATAGTCAATTTACAAAAAATGGTCTATTTTGATAAAATGGGTCTCTAGGAAACAAATGAAGAGATTTTTCTAAAATTTTTGTATTTTTGGAAATCTCTCTATTTTTTAGCAGGGGTCTCTATTCTGAATTTCTATTTTTGTGGCCAAAATCATATCAAAAAAATTAGATCTTGTTGACTAGGTCAAATGCAGCAAAAAAAATAAAGTTTTGTGATGGGTATGCACTTATTTTTTTACATGCTTCAATGAATGATATGAGTTGTCATTTGGGTTAATTGCTGGTTATTATTACTGATAATAATTGATTTTTAGAGCTAACCCTATGGTTTTCATAAGTTGAATATATTTTGCATATCTTGTTTGCTTGTTTGCTTGTTGGAGAGTTCGTCACTTGCTTGCATGGAAAAGCTCAACAAAAATTGCTAAAAATCAAGTAAAATCTACTAAGCACGTTGAAAGGATCCCAGGTATTCTCCTTCATCTAATAATATTTTGATTTGGGACTTAAAATAAATCTCTTATGTGTCAAGCTTGTGTGCATCTTTTCATGCTTTTGATCTATTTCTACACACTTGCATAATTGATACTAGGTTGTGAACTCTTAAGGATTCATTAAGTAGTCTTAGAATACTTGTGATTGATCTTGATTGCTATCTTGGGTTATTAGACTCGCTAATCTGCCGGCCCCTCATTTCCGCCCTGTGGTTGCAATCTCAGCGCCATAAAGGGGAGGGGTCAACAGGACAGAAGCGTTAAGTGTTCCACTTGGCAACCCTTTTGTGCTTTTAGGAACTCACTTGTTTTCTAAGTTGGGGACTCATTTTCAGCTTGTGTGAGGTGTTAAGTGTTCCACCTTGTGGACTCATCTCATATTTGCTTTAAACGTTAAGTGTTCCTCTTTCTACTTTTTGGATGCTTTTGGTAGATTTGCTTTCAGAACATACATCTGTGCTCACATAGTAATTAGGCCCTATGAACACTATTCGTGATTCTTGAAAGATTGGATTCCCAGCGAAATCCTTCTTGACGATAGAATCTTTGTAGGTAGGGAGGATACTTAGTGCGTTTCACATTCAACTTGGTTAGTGCATTCTCTCTTATTGATCGACACATTCTCTCTCCGGAGAGGTTGATAGATCACGTAGGGTTGATATCACGAGCTTTGGTGAATCAAAATTGATTAGTGTGTCTTCTCTTATTGATTGATACATTCTCTCCCCAGAGAGGTTGATAGATCACGTGGAGTTGATATCACAGACCTTGGTGGAACAAAACTTTGTTTTAGCGTGTCAGATTAATCTGCTTGTTTTGTTTGGGTTAAAAGTGAAGAGGTGTCAAAACCTTAAATCTGGAGCCAAGTCCCCTTGTGGTATAAATCTGTGAGTCATATTTAGAGAGGGTTAACCATAGCGGACAATCCCTTCATAGGGAAAACTGCGTTGACGGAACCTCAAGCGGTCATAGCCATTTTCACCGTGGTAGTGACAGCCGCTATATAAATGTCCTTGTGGAAGAAATCTCCATGGGTATGGTTCATTGTTGGGTTGTCAGATCTCTCTAGCAGCTCTTGAAGATTAAGTTCTCAGATTGTGTCAAAACCCTGGTGCACCGGGATTGGAGTTCACCCCTTTGAATCATAAAAGTTGCAGAGTCAAACCATTACTAAAAACCCTAGAGAGGCCAATTTTTCATTCTCAGGTATATGTGCGTTATTGCAAAACTTTTCAGAACATACACAATTAGTACTCTTAGGGATTAGCACAATTTGGTCACTTGATTGTTCATGCGCAAGGTTGCTTTTGCCCTTGTTCATTATTTTCAGATGTGCTTGAAATCACTTGCTTGTTGTTCTACGTGCTTATTTATCTACTTGGCTATTAAAAATGATCAAATCTGGTATAAACTTCAAAATCTGGACAGTACAATTTGCAAACAATCCAAAATTGAAGACCTTAAATTTTGGAAAAATTGACGTAAAGTTCTTTCTGGAGTTAAAAGTCATTTCAAGAAGTCAAAAGTCATATGACTTTTTGTCAAATGTCATTTCAGTATCGCCCATATGTCGTATGATTGAGAACCCAGAGTCGTATGAGTTTTCAAACCAGCAAATCCAAGGAAGTCAAAAACCTGTTAGCAACTGTTGTACGAGTTTTGTCAACTGTCATTTCATTGCTACCAAATTGTCGTACGAGTTTAGCAACTGTCATTTCATAGACTACCCAGTGTCGTACGAGTCTACAGAGTGTCATTTGGAAAAATTTGAGAGAGTTGTCAGAAATTGTCAAATTGCAAGATATCTAATTTTTCCAGCCTAGTTCTAGAATCTGTCAAAAATATCATTGTGTCAGGAACAGAGCAGTAGCTATTGAGAATCCGTACACATGTCTCAAAGAATCAGTACACATGAGGAAGAAATTTTGATCGCCGCTATGAGGAAATAGCTGCATGCTATGCAAGTTGAACTTAACAATCTTAAGAAAGAGAAGGAATCTAAAAAGTTCTCCATGGAATCTCTATACTCTTTTCCATTTGATAAAGACTTGTACATGTCACCATGCCCCCGGAAAAAATTTGAGCAATATGATACCTCTTCCACGGAGAGTGACACATCTAGCTTTGGAGACTATGATGACTATGACGACAGACAATGTAATGATACCTATGACACCTCTGTTCCTAAGAGTCCTCCTCATCGTCCATTCCTGCTTACTACAAATGGGCCGTCACATTGGATAGATCGTGAGGGTGATCCATATGATTCTGATTATGAAAGAGACTTTGATGATTTCTATGCACAATACCTAGATGATCCATTTGTTTCACTTGAGGAAGAGAAAGTTTACCACGCTGATTATAAACATGCATACTATAAGGATCTCTCCTCTAAGAACTCTCAGACTGAAAATAAAGATTACACTCTCAAGCAAGATCATGTTAATGTTGGACCTTTGTCTTGTGATGGTTCCCTTCCATCCCCTACTTCCTCCAATACCCATACATTTCCTAAAGCTTCCGAGTCTTTCAAATCTTTCACAGAACCTTCATCTGACACAAGCCCTGATACTTTTCATGTGGTTCCCTATAGTTATCCCCCAGGGCTACCTCTTAAAGAAACTCAAGCTAACCTTCACTTGGCTGCAAATACTTTCAATAATGATAAACCTAAAGAGCCTAAGCCTTCATATGCTATAATCCCTACTTCAGCTAGTCCTCCACCATCTATTCCAAAGTCATCCATACAATCCCAACATGCTTCCTTGTCCTTAGAAGTGGCTCCATGTCAAGAGGACTCTAAAAATGATAAAGAAAAGAACATAGGGAAAGATCAAGATCAAGAAGCCTCCATGTCATCCACTCTTTTTTCTGATGTCTCTTATCCACCTCAGGGTTCTTTTGATCCTATACCCCCTTTTTCATGCATTCCACCATGTCTTAAGTCTTCACCTAAGCAAGATCAAGCTACTACTTACACTATTGAGCTTATTGACAATCAAAATAACCTTACTACGCTTGCGCTTTCCAAAGATGATACTTCCATTAAGGTTGGTAAAAATGGTGTTCCTTCCAATGTCAAGCCTATTGAAAATCAAAAGAAAAATTATGCACTTGTGCTATCCAAAGATCCTTGTCAAGATCAAAGTCTTCCATCTTCTTGTTCTACCACTCCATGTTCACTTTCACTTTCTACTCTTCCTAAGTCTTTGCAAGCTTTGAACAATCCTATCAAAGAAGGTGCTCATATTCAAGATGTCCATGATTCTATTGAAAATTCTAATGCTCACTCTGAAGATGCTGATATCCTTGGTTGTCATATAGATGCTGATGAACTTATTAATTATTCTTTTGCGTCTTCCACTTCCATCCTTGGACCTCTTCCGCCACTACTAAGGGCTTCATGCCTTCCTTCCATTTTGGGTCCTTATGTCCCTTCACTTTCCCCTCCTAACTCTCCTAATTCACCATCCATCTTGGGTCCCTACGTCCCTCCATCTCCCATCTTTCCTCAAGATCAACATAGATGCATACCCTTGAATCCTTTTCATCCACCCACCCATCTAAACCAGTCATATCCTCCTTCTTCCACAAGTCCCAAGTCTTTTGGAAGTAACTTGAATGTTCAATACAAGAAAAAGAAGCAATAAAAGAATCCATCAAAAAAAGATCACCATGTCTCCTCTAATAGACATGGAAACATAAAGTCAAAAGAGATATCTAAGAAAAAAATTACAAGACAAGTATGGGTTCCAAAATCCATCATTGAAGATATTATCTCTAAATCATCAAAAGGAAATAAAAAGCCTATGGCTATATGGATTCCAAAGTCTCTCTTGAAAGAGTCTGGTGTTGAGAAAAAAGTGAAATTGACATTCAAGCTTCCAAAGGCTTCCACTTCATCTCCTTCCAAAAATATTCTTCCATTTCATGTGCCTAAACCACAACCTCTGCTATCCATTCACCATATTCCTTCATGTATTCCTTTATTCACGATTCCTCCATTCTCTCACCACCCTTCAAGGTATGTGTTGATGTTGAACTTGCCTTCCTTTCCATCTACCCTTTCACAATCCTTCCATGCATTATCCTTCTACCTCCTATCCTTTTTCCTCACTTGCCTATTCCTTCTATCTTCCAACCTCACTTGCTTTACATAAAACCTTATCCTCCATTTTTCTCTTTCATCTCCCTTTCCCTATCAACATCTTTGAGCGTGTCATTTTGAATCCTTGACATATCATGGTTTATCCTTTCAAGGAGCATTATCTAAAAAGCTTGCCTTCTTCCAAAAAAAAAAGTAATGAAAAATAAAATAAATTGAAAATGTGCCCTGGTGAAAACCTGGAAATAGGCGCCTTGGTAGCAAAAGTAAAGAGAAATTTTTTTTCATCCTAAGGTGAAAACCACTCCCTTGTGGTGCCTTGGATAAGTACCATGATGAAAACCTGGCAATCAGGCATCATGCGTAGTTCTTCTACATATTTCATCCATTTCATCTTCTCTCTTTGATTTTGACAATGTTGATCTATACACGAATATTTGGCTATTTTGTGAGCTATCTTACGGTGATCTTGCTTTCATTCCTTCCATGTTTAGCCTTCATATCCATCTTCCTCCATTCATTTTCGCCTATCGCTATCCTTTTCCCCTTTGGTCTTGATCTAATAAAAAAATAAAAGAGAGAGTAAAACACGATGTTTTGAAGCCTCTTGACATGTCTACTCCTTTGGACTGCATCCTTTCCTGCTCTGGCATTAGACTTTTATGACTTATCCTGTGCTAGCCTTTTATTGCTTGTCCAAATGCGCTTTACATGACAATTTTTCCCTAGCTTGGGTATTCTTGAGGATTTTCCCCTTGAGAATTTTTTCCCTTCATTTTCCTTCATTCTCTTATCTTCCATCTCTTCCACCAGCTTGCCAATCCCTCTTGTTCTCCACCTTGCTAGACATTGGGACTGCATGATATGATCTTGCTTGGGAGTTTGCAATGGAAAAAGATGCTATCAAGTATACCAAGTATCAGAACAATTATCAGAATCAGTATCAGAATCAGTATCAGAACCAGTATCAGAACAATTATCAGAATTAGTATCAGAATTAGTATCAGAACCAGTATCAGAACCAGTATCAGAACAAGTATCAGAATGGGCCTACAAAACAAGTATCAGAACACCTATTGGGGCTGCACCTTTCGCTTTAGTTTATGGGTTTGAAGCAGTACTACCTATTGAGGTTGAAATCCCATCACTCAGAATCAAAATGCATGGACTTGTCACTGATGAATACTACAGAGTGTCTAGGTTACAAGAACTTGAATTACTAGATGAACGCAGGCAAGTAGCGTATGATCATCTCAGAGTGTATCAGAAAAGAATGTCTAGAGGCTACAACAAGAAAGTTCGACATAGAGAATTTCAGGTTGGCGATCTAGTGTTGAGAGAAAATCCTAAAAATCAATCACATCGAGAACGCAAGGGGAAGTTCGAACCCAATTGGTTGGGTCCCTTTGTTATCACTGCTACTTTTGGCTCTGGTGCCTATCAACTCTCAACGACTGAAGGAGAACAGCTCCGAGAACCAATCAACATTCTCCATCTGAAGAAATTCTATGCCTAAGGCATTCAGTGCTTGGTAAATGTCCTGAAAAAAATCTTAAAAATTAGAAAAAGTCCTGAAAAAATGAACATCTTGGTGAAAACCTAGCAATAGGCGCCTTGATGATTCACAAAAAAATCAAAAAATATCAAAAGTACAAAAAAATTGAAAAAATGAAAAGTACAAAAAAAAATTGAAAAAATGAAAAGTACAAAAAAATGAAAAGTACAAAAAAATTGAAAAAATGAAAAATACAAAAAAATGAAAAAAGAAAGAAAAAGTGCCTTGGTGAAAACCTGGAAACAGGCGCCTTGGTAGCAAAAATAGAATCTCTACCAAGATGGTGAAAACCTGGCAAATAGGTGCCACTTGTTCCAAAATGCTCCATCTATCAGCACAATCTTGGTCTTTCCTAGCTTTCAGTCTTGCTTTAGTTTGTACATATCTCCCAGTTTGTTTCTGCATATCCTGGTTTCAATAAGTCGGTCTGTACACCAATCAGCTCAAGCATCTGTATCCTATCAATGTTCAAATTTGGGGGCAATCAATGTCATATCCTATGGTCTCCCATGTATCTTAGACATTTCCTATCCAGTCAGAGTCCTTTGAAACTTCCTGTTGAGTCAGTCAGTCAGTCTCGTCTCCAGCAAGGATTTTGCATCTACAACAATCAAACATCAAAACTCAACTGAAAACAATCTATGCATTTTACATGCTTTTATCTCCTTGTAGGCTTACTGATTCGCATTGAGATTTTTGCATATTGTGTCCCTTCGAGCTCTTCGATGATGTCCTTTATAGGATTTAGAGAGTGATGACTGGGGGCATAATCTTTTCTTTGTCTTCTGCTTGTATGTGAAAATCTAACATCTTTGGAACTTCTGGATTGAAATGGTGTCCGACTGTAAGAGCCTCTATCTCGAATTGGATGGCCATGCGTACCTCGACCATTGATACCCAGACAATTCAAGGAAGTTTGATCTAACTATTATCTTTTTGAGTAAGTTCTTTCTCCTACTGTGGAACGTAATCTTGCCTAAGGATGTGAACGATAAAGGGTCACTATGGGTAATTCACATTGGATTTAGAATGATCTCTTGACTGTTTGATGTGTTTGTAACGCAAGGCGTACTCAGGTCATCACAACATTTATGTTTTGATGCTTGTACAAATTGCTATATCAAAATGGACATGATATTCAGGTCATCCTGTCGCTTGTGCCTTGGTGCTTATATCTAATCCGACATTTCGAAAACAAAATCAATATTCATATATCCATGGTTGTTGACCAGTGGGTGTTGTATTGATTCTTGCGCATACAAATCGATATTCATATGTCTATGGTTTCATGGCTAGTGGGCATTGTATTGATTTATCCGGTTACCTAAAAGTTCAATGATGATAGCAAATCAACATATGATCAGTGACTAGGTCCTAGGTCTTAGGTTGCATTTCATTTTGCATGTCTCATTGCATTTTGCATGTTGCATGATCTCACAATGATTAAACGAACTTCAATGCTTAAATGATTCTTCAAATCGCATCTTCAAGTCTAACAAGAACTGCATCTCACACGAAGGTTCCTCCAATGAAATAGTAAGTAGAATCCTTTTTCGAGATCAAAAATCAAAATCTGAGATCATTCATATTATTAACTGCTTGCATATTCGACCTTTGATCATCACAAAAATCTAGTATTCAACTTAACTGATTATCTAACATCAAACTATCAAAATTTCAACTTGGTCAACCATGGTCAACTCATGGTCAAACCTAGTCAAACTTAGTCTTTTAGGACCTCCAAACGATGCAGAATGCGTTCTTGGACGTGTATAACCACTTCTCAAATCAATTAACATGCTTCTAAACTATAACGCTGACTTTTCTTGTCAGATTTCAATTTTAATCCCGAAGGGGGCATGGTATTGCACATCATTCAAAGTCTGTAAATCAAATTCTATCGATCAAAATCTATCAATATCTTTCATCAGTGATCAAGACAACAATCACGTCTAGTCGCTGATTCATCAAAAGTCCTCATCGCTCGGGGCAAATCTATCATCACTTGGGGCATATCAGATTCATCGATCCATATCAATCTGGTGTTCTCCTAATCTTGTAAACTGTATTAGTTTTGCAACCATCAGATCATAGTGTTCTTTCCTTGGTTCTTCGGCAACTGAAGGATTCGGATGTGATACCTGCTAGTTCTGCTAAGACAATCGAGTCTAGAACGGGTCACTCACTTCTTATCAATCCTAAGGTTCAGAATCAGGTGTTTTGACACTTTTTCGCAATCATAGGTTCATTTGCTGCTACAGTGAACATTATCTTTGGTCATTCAGGACCTATTATCTCCATATCAATTCAATATCAATCAACTCCTATCTCAATATCTTTCAATCGATTTCTATCTTGAGATCGGTTTATCTTTTGAATCAGTTTCATATCTTTATCAAACACAGACTATCTTTGAACCACTGCGCTTCGCACAGTAATTCAAAGAGGGGCAAAATGTAATACCCCAAAAATGGGCTATAAGTTCATTAATCTCCTACATCTTCAAATCGAATGAAATCGACATCAAAGTCCTAACCTAAGGCACATCTAAACATCATCGAATCATAATTGATTATCTTAAATTTAGCATCGGGGAATATTCCTAGCAATATTCCTAATTATCTTAATTATCTTTAATTTAATGATTATTTGGCGATAAATCACATTTATCCTAAGTTTGATTAATTGAACATTTTCATATTTAATTAATTAGATTTAATATTTGCCACTTAATTGTTTAATAAAATTTAATTCTATCTATTATTAATTGTATTATTTAATTTTGACAATAAATCAAAATTCCTATCTTTAATTGATTAAATTCTTATTTAATTAATTAAAGCATGTTGTCATTATTTAATAATATAGTTTTTAATAAAAGTTTGAATAAATAGTTAATTAACCCATAAATTAATTATTTATTTTCAAAAAGCAGTTAAGTTGGAAATAAATCACTTTATTATTAAATTAATTCATAAATAAAACATGCACAATCATAAAAGCAGACAACTATCAATTATCAATTAAAGCTAAACTCTATTTTGAGTTAAAACTTAGCTTTTGCATGTTTTTGTGAGTTAATTATCCTTTATTTAAAAATAACTCAAAAATCAAGTTGAGTTATTTGAGTGATTTATGGCTTTTTCCCATGCACCTCCAAAGCCCTGAATTTCTATAAATTAAGGCTTTAGCTCTTCACAAATCATCTCATATTTTGCACAATCACGCTGGAGAATTGGAATTGAAGAATCAAAGCTCTTGCGAATCGACATCTTTGTGAGATCAATCTTATTGTTTTTGCATTCATTTAGATTCATATTACATATCATTATTAGATTCATAGCATATCAATTTCATCTAGCATAGATTCATATCGGTTTTTATCATTCTTATTGCATAGAAAATATAAAAAATATAGATTAATTGCATTCATATTTCATATCTAGATTAATTGCATTCAAATCCTTCATTTAGGTGTCGTCTAGGTCACTGATCTTGATTACAATCTGAGAACATTAATCTCGCACCTACTAGAAGGCAGTAAATCGCTTGGTTAGATTAGATTTCAATTTTGCACGATTTTGATTTTTGCTAACCTCTAATGTTTTACTGAGTGTTGTGTCTACAGATCAGGTACAATTTTCACACACACAACTATAGCCTACAAGAGTACAATAAGATGACAATATATTAGTAAATGTATGAATTTTATTGCTCTAATTGATAGAGATTTAAGCATGTACACCAAATGATATTAAAAAAACTAATGGGTACATAATTTTTAATATATTGTATAGGTGTCAAGGCCAAATGAAATGGCTGAAAGTGTGGAGTCATCCACCTGTCTCAACTCCTCCTCTGTCATCGACTAAACATAAATGGAAAAATATATATACATAAGTGCATGCAATTATTAAAACTAATATAAATAAATAAATTATTTTTAAATTAAATAATTCATGTGACAATTATTTATAATGTTTACTCTTACCATATCAACAGGAGTCCATGGCTTTGCGTACCCCTCCTGAGCACTCTCATGAGACATAGATGCTCCGTGAGGTGTTGCAGCCTCTGATGCCGCGTCTCCTATATCCTCCTCACCAATAACATACTGATATGTATCAACATCAGTAAGTGGTTCGAGGCACATATTCTTGCATATAATGCAAATATGGGGCACACATACACGTGAACTCCGGCCAGATGTCGATGCACCAACATCATCCACACTAGGAGGTAACAATGACCTAGTTTGCATGATCAACTAATCACTCAGAAAATGAATGGCTCTAATACTCTATGAGGCAGCCTCTGCAATGATATCAGGATGCTACATTGGAGGAGGGGGTGCAACATCAGTGGGGTGGACAAAGGTAGTGGCCTTTTTGCGTTGGGAAAATGGCCTAGTCTGAGGAACTCCTTCGCCTATGCCCATGTTGGGCCTCATGCTCCAATAATTAACATTGTGACCAAGCACAAACTCAACATACAATTTTTTTATGAAATAGAAAGGGAGCTCCAAATTGCTATGGGGTGGTTTATCAAAAACCATCCACCAGCAATCCCAAAAGTGTGTGTGCATTGCTTCATTTGTGCACCATTTTATTGATAATTTGGGCTTTTTGGGGTCAAATTTTAATTTGGTTTCAGGATTAACAAAAAGGGAGGCTATATCTTCCTTAGTTATATTAAGGGCCGCAACCCCATCATGGTCAAGCCCGTCATCAAATTGGGCATGCATATCATCATGCCAATGAAGAGCAGCATTATGTTTCTGCATAAGGGTGTAAATGTTTTCAACAATGGTATTTAGGGTGGCAAGCATAGGAGCTAACATAGGTATATTCTGATACATATTTTTAAAGCCCCGTATAGTGTTCAAGTTCTCCTGTATCAATTCCTCTAAAGATTGAGGGTTTTGAAGTGGTTCTAGATTGTTTTGGGGATCGTTATTTGGTGGGAGAGGGTTATTATTTTCATTGTTGTCAGCCATGCCTGATTAAATAATAAAAAAATATAAATTTCAAATTGATTTCATATATTATTAAAAAAATCAATACAAAACCCTATTTTAACAAAAAAAACTACATTTAACATGAAAATGAAAGAAATTAATCAAGATATAGCAAGAATTTACTTACCGGATCAACTGTAGAGTCAAATTTGTTGTTGGCGCAATCAGGTACCTGAAAATATCATGTATATGATATTTGGAGCCATTTGCCAAATCCAAAATGTAAGGAGAAATGAGGAAAATGGCTCGTGGGTTTTGATTTATGGCACAGGTTTTGGGTACCCGTTACCCGATATTTTCGGGTACCCGAAAACATCGGATACCCGATTGGGCTTGTGCTTTGGTGTCAAGTTTTCCCAGGTGTACTGACACCCAAGCCTACTAAAAAGTCAACATACATTTTAATGCGCTTTTGGACGACTGAAAAGTGGATTTTTTTACATCGCCACTTTTTGGCCCCTCATGATCTTGCACATACCCAACCCCTATTTCCATATAGAAGTTATCAAATTTGGCCATAGTTGACTTTTGGGACAAAAATTTGTCCTCCAAGCCATACAAGTACAGACACGATTTTTCTAGGGAAAAAAAAGGCTTTTTAATAAAAAAATTTTGACTTTATCTTTTTTTACAAAAGTTTTTTCTAAAACTTAAAAAAAAAGCACATGTACATTTTTTTTTGAAAAAGATGGGTACTTTTTTTTGGAAGTATGCTGCATGTGTAGATAGGTACACATGCATGTGTACGTACTTAAATCATCATCCACGAGCCTAAATTTGATGACCATTAACCCATCAATCACTTTGATTCTTTTGTTATAAAGAGAAGCTTGTTATTTTTTTTTCCAATAACTATCACAAACGGTGTCAAAATTGGGTAAACAAGACATCGTTGGAAATATCTTTCCGAGCTCTATCCAGATTTGGAGGTTAGAATTTTTGAGTTTTCTTTTTTGATGGTGTTTTTTTCTCAAAGCTATAAGTCCTTTTTTGTACTCCAAGAGCCATATCTTGCACATCCGAACTCCTTTTAGAAAATGAGATATTGTTGGAAATCTAGTTCTGTATTCTTTCTAGTTCTATGAATCCATTTCTAGGTTATGTTCCAGGTACACTTTATTCAATTTTTTAAATATTTATGCACTCTGGTGAATATCTTGGATGTTTTAGGTCTTGGGACTTTTTCCTTGTATGGGATGACTCGTCTTTAGCTGTTATTCACGTTTCTACAACTTTCTGTCTTCTTTGATATTTGTAGACATATTTTTTAAGCATTTCTTTTTTGCAAACACACTGAGATAAAGTGTCGCTCTATTGCATGCTTTGGATCTTGCACATATTTGTGCCTTTTGTACTCACACTCTATTATAAATTTCTTGGGGGGGGGGTGTTGATGTTTTCCTTATTTTCCATCTACCCTTTTCAAGTGAGTGTTCCTTCCACAACATTAACATCATGATGTGTGTCAATGACACTAGCCTTTATATGTGTTTGTACTTTCTTTGCACCTTCGATGTTCCTAGTTCTTCATTATGCAATTAATGTTGGCCATCAATTCTAGTGTATCTATCACCTCTCCCTTTTCTTTATTATGGGAGGGTTTCTACTATTGGTTCTTATGCTTCCTTGGTTCGATGGAGTGATTTATATATTCAATATTTGTTCCTATGTACTAGGCAGATGTAGTGGTTGGGTATCTATGCATTTCGGTGAGATGGATCATTTGCAACATGGACACTCTTTTATTCCTATTTTTGGAGGAGACCTTCCATCTTTGATTGATCAAATCTTCAGGCTTTGGTGTTTTATGCCATTTGTATCATCGAGTTCAGTTGTTTTCCTTTATTTTCCTCCTGAATCAAGTAGTATCATTTGAGGGCACTCGTGAAGATTAGAGTCTTCGAGCTATCTAGTCATGTTCTATTTTAGTGGAGGTTCTTCAGATCACTAGTTACTTTTTGACAGAGTTTGCAGTTTCTTGCTTGAGTGGTGTTCTTCATGTTCATTCTTTGTTCCTATTTTGTGGAACATTCTCTAGTTTTGGAGGCTTCTTCATTCCTTCACTAGTCTTCGTCTCTTTTTGGAGTAGAATTTTTCCCATGTGGTTTTCTCTATTTCTCCTCTTTGTAGAGACTCTCTTTTGTACTTGCATACGTGATCAAGCCTTTGTTGTCGGGACCCATTTTCTTTCAGTAGTTATTTTGAGGTTTTTAGCTACTCACTAAGTTTATCTTAAGGGTGGTGTTAGAGTAATAAGTTATTTTTCTTATTAATTAAATCATATTGATTTAATTATTAAGTCACTTATTATCTCTTTCTTTACTTAAGCTAAACTTTAGGCATATAATAATTAATTCTTTTATTAATTATTATCATGCAACCTAGGTTTCTCCTTTAGGGTTTTGATCTCCTTGTATAAGGATTGATCTCTCTTGTAATAACACATTCATTCATTACATTGTATTGCATTTTTTCTTTGCATATCAAAATGTCTCATCTTTCATGGATCATAGAATTTTGGCCTCCATCGTTGTTTGGCTCTCTCTCTCTCTCTCTCTCTCTCTCTCTCTCTCTCATCCTCTCACTATGGCTATTTCTCATCACTATTTAAATCTATGACTTAAATAGGGTGCATGCCCTATGGAAGTCATAAATTTGAATAATGCTAGCACACTTTAGTGTGAGCATGCTTTGTAATGCATTGGAATGCACCAATCCTAAGGCTTGGATTTGCTTTGGAGATCCAACCCAAAGGCTTGGAGGATTCAAAAAAGCCTGAAACATGTTTTCCAATAGACATACAAAAAATCCACATCTTTTCTTGTGCGCTCCTCGTCAGGTTTACTTGTGGTTCAATAACATCAAAATTAGACAACGTGATGTAAATCTCTCTATTAGCTATCTAACCATATAATTTATTTTGAATTATAATTATGTTAAGCTTTTGATCTCTAATTTCTTTTGTGTGTATGTCTGATTTTTCTCAAAAACCAATGTGTAGTATTTCAGGCATAGATTTTGCCTCGTTCATCAAATTTTGTAACAAGTTACTTTTTTAGAAACTAGACTCCATTCTACACACTTTTAAAAAAAAAAAAAATGATTTTCGATTAGTTTTCAATGATTTCTAGGGGGAGCACACATAAATTTCACATTTTCAGGATGTGTGCACTTCAGAAATTCATAAAAAATTATAAATTCATCAAAAAATTAGCAAAAAAATCTTGGATAAACTACGTGGTGTTATCTAACTTCTCACCTGAATGATTAAAAAAATTAAAAAAAAAAGTTAACATTTTAGAGGGAGCACACTAGATGCTATGTTGTGGTTTTTCACAAAAAATAGGACCACTTTTTGTACTCCCCCTTTTTGAGGGCCTTAATCTGCACCATTTCAAAAAAAAATTAGTAGTTTAGAAACTAGATTCAGAGTATTACAACTCTTGTTCTTGTCACATCTTAAATTTTTGAGTCTAACTATCTTCAATTTCTCGTTGAAGTTCAGAGTTTGTTGATTTCAGAAAAAAAAAAAGTGGCATCTTATACCCCCTTTTTGGTCCCCTATCTTTGTGCACTTACCCGTCAGTCCCAAATTTTTTTACTACCATTGATCTTTATTTATAATATAATGGTTTAGATTATATTTTTGATCTTACAGACATGGAGGGTACATTTTGGTCCACAAAATTTATTTAGAGTTGGAGTTGGATTAGAATTGGAGTTATGTAAGTGTATTTTAATCTATGGAATGCAACCTAGGTACAACCATTAGATTACAAAAATTCAACTATGGTGATTAGGGTAAAAGTAACGAATAATTATGTGGTATTATTAATTAATTATTCCATTTTTTACTATGACTTGTTAATTTTAGTTATTTAACAGTGTGATAAATTCAAATTTTTTAATAAAATAAATATTTTAACAATTAAGGCAACACTAAATTAAAAATTTGAAAAAATATGGCTATTTAGATTGTGTTATATGTTGTACTAATCAAATTTTAAATTCTCAATTTCAACTATTTGTCAAATTTACAAATAATAGCCACTATAAGAATCAGTGGTCATTATGTGCTGGGACAGACCTTCCTACGTTAAAATTAGAAGTTATGAGGTCTATTCTCTCCCTAGTTTAAATGTATTGCAGTTATAAAAGAACTCAGTTTTTAGAAAAAATAAAAAAATTTCTTTATAACTTTAAAAAATGTACATAAAAATATGTAACTACCAAATAAAAATTTCTCTTTATAATTTTAAAAGATGTACATTAAAAATATGTAAACGATTGGTTCAAAAGACATGGACACTCACAATCAAATCATAAATAATTTAGGACAATTGAAAAGATTACTTATAACTTTTCTACTCTAAAATCTTTAAAATGTGACCAATGTTAAACAAGTGTCACGTAGTGACTAGTACTTTCCGTTAATTATAATTGTAGGTTTGAATTATGTGATAGGCTAAAATTATATGTTGTGCAAATGATTTAAATATTAGGAAATAAGATTGTATTAGAAATAGTAAGATATCTTACCAATGCATATAATGTGAACTGAATTTTATCTCGCTCTTAAGAAAATAAAACCATAAAGTTATTTTCTTAGTAATTTTTAAATAGATATAATAACAAAATTATAACAATTTAAAAAAAATTAAAGAATAAAAAATAATATTAATATTTTTTAATTAAAAGTAATATAAAATATGAAAAGATATAACAAAAAGGAAAAATAATAATAAAAAGTAGTCATGTAACTCTTATTTGTTCTTATCATTGAGTGTTAGATAATAAGTACTTGCATAGTGGGAATGTTAAGGATATATACATTCCCTTGATAAACTTTTAGATGGTTGAAATGAATTAAGTTTTTTGTTCTTTTATTTAATATCTTCAAATTTATTTGAATATTTTACAATTAGATTGATAACTAATTATTGATTAAAAACATCAACTCAAAATCATAATATAATTTTAAATTAAAAAATTAAAAAATCAATCTTCTTACAAATATAAATATAATTTAAATTATATCTATTACTCTAACCCAAAATTAAAAATAAATAATTTTAATACTATTTACTAATTTTAATCTTCACTACATAAAATACACACTATTAAAAATAAATTATCTAATAAAATCTAATATCATTTACTAATTTTTATGTTAAATACATTTAAATTTTACACACAGTGAAGAGGAAAGTAAAGCCATGTACTTAAGGGGAAATAGAATCAAAAGAATATTCATAAGAGTAGAGGAGTATTTTAAAAATAATTGGAAAAAATTAAACATGTTAAATTATTGCACTTATAAAGTTAAATACAAATAGATCAAATGTGTCAACATCTTATACCTAAACATTTCAAATATAAAATTGGATGAATAATCTTCTTTAGAGTAGAGATAAGATAAGATAAGATAAGATAAGATAAATTTATTAATGTCCAACAGAAGACCAACAAGGGTCTATGGGACAGGAATCATACAACCAAAATAGCAAGAAACCATTGGACCACCAAACAGTGGTCGAGGGCACATGCTAAAAGAACAAGGAACCGAACCACCCGGGAAAGGACTAGGGGTCCTTCCCGAGTGGAAATAAATCCAACGCAGAAGCATAGTGACCCGAAAGAATATGGGTATGGACCTGTCACCGTGATCTACTGGTGGTCTATTGCTGATGGGTAGAAGCACTGTGAGGTCTCACGGATTTGGAGTGACCGATGGTGGAGGCACATGAGGGCTGCTTCACACCTCGAGCTGGGGGCGAGGGCAATAAGAAATCCGTAATAAGCTGCTTGGTGACCTGCTTCTGGGGAAATAGAAGCTGCAGGATATGGTCACAGAGCCGTACCGTTTCTTGTAAATAGAGTGCCAGACATATCTGGTTAGAGTAACAAAAGAAGGAAGTCAAGGAGCTACATTCTCTGAATAAGCAATAGAATCTCCCTCTGATCTCATAGAATATAGGGTAGGGGAAAATAAAATGTGCCTCGGTCTCAATCTCAGACAATGTGCATAAACTGCAAATGTGATCCTCTCTGTCAATGCGATGATCAGTATGTGCTCGCAAGCGGTGAGAGCCAACTCTGAAAGATCCCAGCGTGATTCGAAGAGCATGGCACCAACACTGTGATAAATATTTGGGTCGAACGATGATCCCATCCTAGATGTGTAAGAAGTGCTCAGCATAAAAAGCCATCCTTTGATGTAAGCCCCCACTAGGGTTGGTCCAAGTCGAGATGATGTACTGCCTGTAGATGTCAAGTTTGACATGCTCATTCAACTCTTGTCTGGAGGGGAGAAGATGAGCCGCAACATCCAAAGAAAACTGAAAGGGGGTAGGCAATCAATATCAATCCTGATGGAACCCAAAAGGGAAGTGGCATACTAGCAATAGACTCCACAATGCTACTCATTACATTTTAAAAGGAAAAGTAAACCCCATTTTAAATGTATTATTTCAAACAAATAAATTTATATAAAAATTTAATTATAATCAAAATTAAATTTAAATTGTTATCTATATAATTAATTAATAATATCATTTATGTGGAAGATTTCATTGCATTTGTAAAAAATAAAGAATAATTTTTTTTTAATAAGATTCAAAATTAAATAATTTATGATATCAAAATGTAGTAATAAAGTTGTTTTTTAGATATAAGTTTTGAAAATAGAAATAAAATATAATATAATATAATTAATTTGTTTACAAAACAATATAATTAAAAAATTATTATTATAATACAGATAAAAAAGTACCATGATAAACAATAAAAAACCAAACCTTAGATCCAACTCTCTATCATTAACTACCTTTAAAGCTCATTCTAATAATTTTGTTTCTAAAAATATTTCAAATAGATATTATTCACAACCTATAACAAGAAAGAGGAAAGCCAAAATGATCTCTGATATTGATTATTTGTACGTTTGAAGAATGATAATTGAGTTCTAACCATATAAGTTACAATGACAAAAATATTCTTTGAAATCAACCTTGGACAATTATTTTTAGAGTCATTGTTGTGGGTCCTTTGCTTTACTATTTTATACTCTCGCTTTGTATTCGATCAACGGTTCAAATCCACCACACTGCAAGATCAACGTTTATGCAAATCTCTTTTGATTTATTGTATTGCATTTACAAGATGAAGCCTCGCTTGATCTTTACTTGATAAGTTCCAACTTGCTTTCAAGCCATCGTCCAAATTTACTGTCCTTTTTATCATTAATAGTTGCACTGGAACCAGAGACTGTTAACAGGGACCGACTAGACAATTCGGTGATCTATATAAGCCAATTACAAGTTGCTACACCACCTTCAACTTTGCTTTAGAAAGGGCCCATTTCATTATGCCAAATGTACTTACTTACATGGGCCAATTGCTTTGATGGCCCAATAAAGAACAACCATGTTACTTGATACTTCTCAGAGCCTTGAATCTCATGATCTTGATGACAGATAAATGAATATTTCACCCATCCATCTTGTTCACAATCTTAGGGAATGGGTAAATAATTGGTCAAATGATGGGAAGAAACAAAATACTTAAGATGAAGGTGAACATTGTAACATGTTGCAAAGGCACTTTCATTGGTCTTCATTCATAAACTTTTTGAAATGAATGCACACGAGTAAAATAAGCCAATCCAACAAATAGTGAAGACATATTTAGGGCAAGGTAACTTGATATATATTGAAGTGGAGTCCTAGTTTATAGACAAAAACCAAGATTCAAATCAATATCATTTATTGAAGGAAATAGTTAATAAGATGTAATTTCAGTTGTAAAGGAGAGTTGGACGTGTTGTATGATTTTTTTTTGATTTGATTTGATATGAATGTGTAATGATTAGATAAAATATTAGGAAATTGTTAAGATTTAGTATAAACGGAAAGATTCAGAATTGAAAGTTAACACAAAAAGTACAAATTTGTAAATGAGATGTAGAGAAGTACTTATTGACAAAATCTCGAGTTGAATGTGTTAGTCAAGTAAGCTAGGTGTCCTAGATCTAGAGGTGCTTCTATTAACTCATGTTTCAAATTTTGGATCAATATGCCATGCAAATAGTTCCTTCCACAATTCAGCTTAAAAGTGTCGGTGAGGTGAGAAAAATCAATGTAGACCTAAGGTTTTTATTTTTTGAAAGTCTGAAATTGTGTGTCTCAATTTTCTTTGTGCAATTCCACAACTTTTGGTCATCGGATCTATAACCTGCACACATAGAAGAAGGAAAATGTTGTGAGGCATATGGGCTTTTCTAGTCAACCTTGTGTTGGTGATGCTGAATTGAAATGATATTACCTTATTATTGATAATAGTGGTGATGCAATGCTCTTTACATAAGTCCTTCAAGTTTTTATACAATAACATGAAAAATCATTACAAAATCCATCATGAAAACATAATTGAAGAAAATTTAATGTAGCTTGATGCTCCTTGTACTCAGATCTTCTCTTGAATGAAGGAATTATAACTCTTGAATTATGATACTAGCTTCTTGAGCTAGACTTTATAATGATTTATGATTGCCTTCAATAGGGTCCTCAAGGTATTTTCATATTTAGGCCAACTTCCAATGGTCATATAAAAATATCACTTGATCAAATCACAAATGGTGGGAACTAACACTTACATGTTTGAACTTGAGCCATTCTTGGACTGACTAGGGCACTAGGATCTATAGTCCACCTAAAAGATGACAAGAATAAAGGTAGTTGCAGAGAACCATGACATAGGAGATATGATTAGGTCACCTCGAGAGCATATACCAATAATTTGGATGATCTAAGGTTAAAATAGGTTCAAAATGTCCCAAAAGGAGGCACACTAAAGCAAGATCCCAAAAAGAGTGTGAAGTTGTAAAGAGGTTACAATTTATGAAACTACACAACCTAAGAACTATCTTGAACTATAACACAATAGTCTCATATCTCTAGTCAACATAGCGTTTATTTTATTGAGCAATATATTGGGCATTGTCAAAGAAAAAAGATGTCCCAATCTCAAATTTTTAGTAACATTATAAACACAATTTGAGCAATGTAATGTCAAATATGACAAAATTGTAAACTTAATTTTAGATAAAAGGATATCCAATAAAGGAACTTGCATTACAATGATCAAATTCTCATTTTTTGATTGCTAAGAAAATTAGTAGCAATGAGCTTCTTTAGCCATTGGTGAGGTTAACTAGGGCATCTAATATCTAAAGTCAATTGAGTCATTTATTTTTGATTTGTAATATGATTTTTTTGCTTGACATGAGCTAGGTGAGGCCAAATAGGGGATCTCATCTCCAATATGATCACATTGCATTAACACAAATAATCAAAACCTACAAGCTTAGTAGTCTAGTAGGGGCTCAAAGCTCATGAGAACATTGGTCCAATGAGGTTTTGGAACATCAAGACATGGACATGAAAGCCGACAATTTCAACATGAATGTTCAAGTCTCTAAGCACACTAGATGAGCGAATACATAATACCTGTGATCATAATGACCCTACAAAGGTTCCAACCTTGATGGCTTCAAAAATGCCATGATTTAACCATAAAACTATGGCATGAATGATGTTAATTGAGTTATATTACTTCTAAAAAAGCTAAGTATTTTTACTTATCTTTGATCAAACTCATTAAAACAAATACTCTTACTATAACAAGGTTAAAAAGGCTAAAACCTATTCTTTAAATTCAACAATAATTATGCTGGGCTTCTAAATTCAAATTAAAATATATAAATAGAATAACACATAAAATGTAATGTTTCAAGTAAGACACGCCTATTAAATAATTACAATAGAAGCCTAGCTTATACAATTATTAGAGCAAAAATCACATAAATTCCATAATTTTAGCATATCACATGTCTATAAATAGTACAAATTATATAATGGGTCAAGTATTACAACTCTCATCAATAATTACACTATAGGCCTTGTGCCAACTTGACTCATATACACAAGTTTCTTATATAGTATAAAAATACACGTCAATGGTCAAATCGCCACATGCAACATAAGTAAAGTGGAGTTACTTCACCTCTCCTAAAAAAGATAGCAAATATGAGATCTAACCATAAAACTATGCCATGAATGATGGTAATTTAGTCATATTACTTCTAAAAAATATAAGTACTTTAACTTACTTTTTGATCAAACTCATTCAAAAAATATACTTTTAGTATAACAAGCTTAAAAAAAGCTAAAAACATTTCTTTAAATTCAACAATAATTATGACGGTCTTCATAAATTAAATACAAAATATATAAATAGAGTAACACACAAAATGTAATGTTTCAAGCAAGACAAGCCTATTGAATAATTATAATAGAAGTCTGGCTTATACAATTATTGAAGCAAAAATCACATGAATTCTATAATTTTAGCAAATCACATGTATGTAAATAGTACAAATTATACAATGGGTCAAGTACTACAACCCTCATCAATAATTACACTATTGGCCATGTGACTCATATACAAGAGTTTCTTATATAGTATAAAAGTACACGTTGATGGTCAAATTGCCACATGCAACATAAGTAACCTGGAGTTACTTCACCTCTCCTAAAAAATATAGCAAATATGAGATTTACTTCTAAGGTCCAAGGAGTTGGGTCACAACAATCTTGTTTTGTATAGAGATCGATGTGGTATGATTGTTCTACGAGATCATTAGTTATTTCACTATAATACTGAAATTATTGTTTGATATAATCCTATTATAATAGAAATTTCAAACAAACTCAAAAGATCGAACATGTTATGCAAGCTGAAAGAAAATGATAGATATTCAAATAGCTTATTTGATTTAACTAATAATTAGATCATAGAAACTATTAACGCCTAGATCTATTTTAAACACAATCTAAAATAATAAAGATGTGAGATTCAAAGAATTTAAGATTAAGGAAACATTCATTCAATCAACTCTTATTACTATACTCTATATGCTAATCAGAATTAAATTTACCACTCTCAATCAAGCATGCATTTGGATTTGTTGAAGCCTTTGGGTATGCTGTCTACACTCAGCCAATTTCTTGATATCTTCTTGGGCTCATCTTATACATTGCATACTTGTCAAGAAAGTCCCCACTAATGCCCTCAGCTGCACTGTATTCCCGGCATGCTTTCTCACTCCAAGCAATTCGTACAACATTCAAGGAATATAACCTATTGACTAAAAAATCAATGGTTCTGGCTGACTGGGAGACCCCCAAAGCGTCAGGTGATTTAATTCATTCTAGTACACAATTTATTCGAAGTACAAATCATGGAAACAATATCTCCTTCGCTATACTATTTATACTTTCACTCTCTATATGATCAGCGGTTCAAATTTATGCAAATCTCTTTTGATTTATTGTATTGCATTTACTATATGAAGCCTCGCTTGATCTTTACTTGAAAAGTTCCAGCTTGTTTTCAAGCCTTTGTCCAATTTTACTGTCCTTTTTATCGTTAGTAGTTGCATTGAAACGAGAGACTGTTAATGGGGTCTCACTTGACTGTTCAGAGATCTATACAAGTGAATTAGAAGTTGCCACACGACCATTTCATTATGCCAAATGTACTTACTTGAATGAACTGTTTGACATGAATCCACAAGAGAGAAATCAGCCAAGGTAATAGATAGGGAAGACTTATTGAGGGCAATATCAACCTAAGAACTAACTTGAACTATAACATGGTAATCTCATATCGCTAGTCAACAATGTTTGTTTTATTGAGCAATATATTGACTATGTCTCAAAGTTTTAGTAACATAAACACAATTTCAAGAGCAATGATGAATGCCAATTGCATTGCATGTATAAAAACTATATCATAGGGAAGTTAGACATGTTAATATAATAAAATTATAAATTTTATTTGAGATAAAAGGATTTTTCTATTAGATGATAGTGTAAGAAGTTCTATTACAAGGATGAAATTCTTGTTTTTGATTCTCAGATAATTAGTAGTAATAGATTTTATTAGTAATTATTAATGAAGTTAACTAGTGTGTCTAATATCTAAAGTTGATTGAATCATTTTTTTGATTGGTATTATGAGATTTTTTTGCTTGGCTTGAGCTAGGTGAGGTCACAATAGGGGTCCTCATTTCCAACATGAACACATTGTAATAACAAATAGACAAAATTTGTGAGCTTAGTAGTCTTGTAGGGGTAGAATGCCCATGAACGCATTGGTCCAATGAGGGTTTGGGGCATCAAAACATGGGCATAAATGTCAAGAACTTCGACACGAAGGTTCAAGCCTCCAAGTGCACTAGATGAGTGAGCATACAATATCTATGATCAAAATGGCATTGCAGAGGTTTCAACCTTAGTGACTACAACAAAGCCAGGACTTAACCATTAGACTATGCCACAAATGATGTCAATTGAATAATCTCACTCCCACAAAAAGATAAATATTTTAATTGATTTTTTTATCAAGCTCGTTTAAACAATACACTCAATTTAATACACCTTAAAAAGTGGCTAATTTTTTTTCTTTGAATTAATCAATTAATTATATTGAATTTTTCTTAATGGGCCTTTGTGACCTTTTGGATATTTATTTTCTCTTTTGGATCAAATTTTGTGCTATTTTTACGTCTTTTAGATGGAACATGTTTTTGAATTAATTAAGTAGCCTAACAAGGGAGCTAATCCTTACATAAACAAGGTCTGAAAATGAATACGTGCCATCCACAACACATAGACAACATAATAGATGTTGGCTAAAAAGATATAATACATAGCACAAATGCTAGGGACCCTTCAAAGGAAAGGCTAAACTCACACCACAAGTGATGGTAGGCAAGAGTTCGAAGATCCGTTCTTTTAACGCCATCAGACAAAAGTCTAAACGATGCTATCCTTATGCTCTCCAACAAAGGAAACTTTGCTAGGGAAGTTGTTATCATAGTAGCCAAAGTGTTGAAGAAGATGAGTAGTGTCAACATAACCATGATTGCAAGAGAAGGAGTAGAAACAGTAGGAGAGGAATGATCCACATGGCCAGAGGGGACTGCACCTAAAGAAGAAGGGGTAGTAACTGAAGTTATGGCTAGTGCCAAACCTAGATTAACAGTAGACAATCAACCCCGATTAGTAGCAGGGGCAACATTTAGATTTTCAGTAGGGGTTTCATCTTCATCAAAATCTAGATCCTTAGAAGAGGAATAAGAAAGAGAATCAGAAGCTTGGACTGTCAAATGATCTTCACTTGCATTCTTCCACCAAGTAGTGACACCTTTCCGACATAGAAGGGTGTAGTCAGAAGCCTTATGCCCAATACTGAAGTACATTAACTCATTTGGGTGCATTTTTTGATGAATATTTTTGACGAGCTATGGGATTTCTTTTGCTTTGTCAAATTTTACAAGGCAAATTTAATTTTTTTTAAAAAATATTTCTCATGTTCATTGAGATTTTGATGACAAACGTGTTTGTCAAAATTCTAACGATAGAAGCAATGTTTTAAAAAAAAATTAATGTATGCGGGCTCATTATAATATGCGGGCACATTTGAAAAATTGGCTAGAGGCACAGTCGATGCAGAGGCACACATCCTAGGTGAGTTCAATAGGAAATCCTTCAAAATATTTTCTTAGATATTTGTCCATTGATGCTCTATCCTATTAGGGTTTCATAGATATTTATCCATTGATGCTCTAAAACCTTGTATTTTTCTACGTACTCTGATAACACTGCATCTCTAATCATTATTTCATGCATCTCTAACCTATCTCTATTATTTTTCCTTCATTACAACTTGAATGTGTGTTTCCTAAAAACTTCATAGTGCATAATAAATCACTCATCTCATCCAAATGCTAATAAAATTGTATACTCATGTAATCATACTAAAAATTAAAAATAGAGAGACACAAAGAAGTATACACATTATCTATTCCAGAGTATTTAATAAAAGACAATGAAATCAAATCTCTTACAACATATGATGTTGGTTTAAATAAGAAACCCTACCCCACATTCAGTTCATGCAATAAGCTCCCTTCAATAGATTTCCCTTGTCTTCATCTGTTTCACAACCATTTCCATGAAACCTGAGTGTTCCTTAAGATATTACTTATTTTTAACTCAAATGAATTATTGTTCATGCCGTCCTCTTAAGAACATTACTACTCTGATAAATTCATGCTACTCTATGCATGAGGTTTTGGCATTCTTCTTTTGAAAACCATTTTTATTTGAGAAGATGTTATTTCTTTATGAATTTCTATTCATGACAATCAAGAGTGTTGTTTCCCTAATGAAATTTTTTAGCTCTTGACTTTGTTGTTTCTCATTCATCTAAAAGTTTTCTATTCTTTTGGAAACTTGCTATTTATAGTGATTTATTTCTTTCCTTTCTTACGCGCATTGACATGGCATAAAATCCTTAACCCAAACCAAGGAGGAAGTTTAAACTCAGGTTTCCCTTGTGGGGTTAAGTCAATAAAATGCTTCCCTCCAATTGTTGAAATGAACTTGACTTTCATGCTTTTTGAATTTCAAACGGAGTGCAAAACTTATTTTTCTCTTTAAGACTTTGAATCTCACCAGCCAATATAGTGAAATAAACTCAACCTTTTAATATGGGAGTGTCCTTAATTTACTTGACTATCATAGATTAAACAATTTTTATGTGACCTTTTTTTTACCATTTTTAAACACACAAAACCCACCTAGAAAAGTCTAGGATTTACTTTAAACAAATTTTCCCATGAAGAGGTAAAATAGGTAACAACAACTATTTTGATTACTATGTGTCTCACTGTGCTTCATAAATTTCTATTATGACTACATTTTCATGTAATCTTTACATTCCCATGAGAAGCAAAGCAAAATCCCATAGCTAGCCCTCTTTAGTCTCAACCATGTTCATCCAAATGAAACATTTACTATCTCTTTCATCTGCTTTGATTGCTATGTTACACTTATATTCTTTTCCATTAACTACATATCACTATTTTATGTTCATGGATCCACTATGATAGTGATTGGAAAGCTTCCTAAAAGCAATGAGTATTCTTCCTTACATAAGACAATGAAGATATTTTGGTGCAAGAGAACCTTGGTTACATTGATGCCTTATAAAGGATTTTATCATGATTTCTTTTTTTGTTGTGTCAAGATGTAATAAGGTACCTAAGGACCATTTGGAGTCATTTCCAATCATTTCAACTCACTTTGTAAGGCCTTTGATGCCAATTGTGTCATATTTACCTACAAGGTCCTCATAGGTCAACCTTGGTCAAACTATGTAAAATGTACCTATGATGGGTGAAAATGATGTAACTTGTGTCTTCAAATCATTTATAGCATGTTGGAAATGTTTTTGGTAGGTTTGAAGTCATTTGGCAAATGTTGTAAAAAAGATGTAAAAGTTGGTTGACAACTTTTACAAGTTGTCAAGTAACAATGAAAAATTATGGTTCCAATGGCTAACCAAATTCAAATTATAGTTAGAACCATTGGAAAGGATCAATAAATGCATAAAATTCCTCTTTGGGTCGAGGCATGGGGTTGGAGATGATATTGGTGAAAGTTTGCAATAAAAATATAATCATTTCTACACTTTTTTTCTGTAATATTCACTTTTGCAGAGCATGGCCCGATTATGTATGGATATTTTAAAAATTGGAAACCTATTGGAATGTTTGGGGATATGAATTATCTTTCCAAAAAGTCCATTTTAACTTATTTTTATTGAATATTATGCAAGATATGGCCATTTTAATGACTGCAAGTCCAATTTCTGGGTTTGTTTTTCCTAAAAACTTGCTATTGCAGCACTTGATACCCATGAGCAAAAAAAAAATGCTTAACCCCTTAATATTTTGGTATGCTCCTAGAGGATTATCTTCATTGTGAAAAGGTCACGATAAACTCAAGGCTCTAGGGTTACTTAAGTGAATCAAGTGCCACAAGAGTACAAAGGTCATCTTTGCCACAAATTAGAGATATGGTGTTGTGTTTGATTAAATGTTGATGGCTAACCAAGAAGAAACTGTTAGCTTTGTGAAATTGGAATTATAAAAAAATTAAATTCAAGCTGATAATCTTATAAAAGCATCAAAATAGATAGTGACATCTTTAAAGAGTTCATGTTCATGTGTCCCTCTTGGTGGGCATTGTTACAAGATACTAGGAGAATGACACATTTGCCCAGGGAATAGGTGTGAATCCAAGCCTAGGAGAAAATATATACCTATGCTTTAAGTTTACTTATTTACCTAAAATTAGCGTTATGTTGATCTCCACAAAACCTGGAAGTTCATGTCCCCAGGATGTCCCCACAACGGGTACTTGGAGTACCTGAGTACTATGTTACTATGTTGAATGTTCAATGGTTTTGGTTTGTTTTGCAATTGTTCTATGTTTAAGTATTTAAATTTGGTATATTATAATGAAACATCATTTCATAACTAACATTTCAAGTTCTATATAACTAGTTCTAAAAAGACTACCATACTCGCGATATCATTTTTCTTAGTTTGTGAAGGTTATAGACCGAAGTTTCCATAGCTCAAATTTTTTGCCTATGAAGAAAGACCATGTCAGATAATATCAACAAAGAAAAAAATAAGGAGACAATTGCTAGATTGTAGTCTAGATTGAAAATAAAAGGTGATGAAAAATGTTATTGTCCCCACAAAAATTGTAAGGGCTTAAAGATTAGAAGACTTCTAATAACAAAAACTAAGAAACATTGTAGGCAACATGGTTACATTGAAGGGGGGCATGATTATCGTCCATTGGTAAGTTGTTCATTATATCATTTTAATAATTTATATACATTAGAAATCACTTGATGATGAGATCATGATCATGGTTTATTTATGTTGATCATTTTTATATAGGTGGAGCACCCTAGGGCACATGATATGGACCACCACAACCTGAATAATGTGGTTTTCCAAGTGGAGGAACATGGAGGTGTGAATATCGAAGCTGAAGATTATGATCCTATGGAAGAAGATGATCATGCACCAAAAAACACAATTGAAGATGATAGTACAAATACATTGATCCATGCCACATTTAGTACTGGTGCAGCTGATGATGATGATCAAGATGACCTTGATGTTGTTCATGATTTACCTCTACTTGAGAATGTATATGAGCCCTTTTACGAAGGCTACCAAACTACTCTTCTCTCCACTTTATTGTTTTTGGTGAAATTGAAGGTTATGAATGGTTTATCGAACGTAAAAATCTCACGTATGTTAAGGTATGCCATATATGCCATCTTTTTTCATCTATTTTCGTTGTAATTTGATTATAGTTACTAAAGGGTGAAACTTGTACCATTAATATTATTTATATTAAAACAAATTATATATATATATATATATATATATATATTGATAGGTGAGTTTTTGTTACCACCATCAAATATTCTACCTTGCTCATACCGAGAATTATCTATCATTTTGAAAGATATTGGAATGGAGTATCAAGCAATAGATGGATGTCCCAATGATCATATTATATATCATAATTTTTTTTTTGCAACATAATGCCCTAAATGTCAAATCAGTAGATATCAAATGGATCAACTAAAAAAAATGGTGCCTTGCAAGGTTATTCATTATATTCCCATTATTCCACGTTTGCAACAATTATTCAAGTGCACTAGCTTGTCACGATTTATGGATTACCATGAACACAATAGAAGTCAAGATGACGTTATTCGAATGCCTGTGAATGGTTATGAATTTATGGACATAGAGGAAAAGTGACCACACTTTAAAGAAGAACCTCGTAATCTCAGGCTTTCATTGGCAGCGGAAGTCGTCAATCCATTTGGAGAGCTGAGATCTATTTACTCGGTGTGGCCTAATTTTTTATTAACAATAACATTCCTCCATGGATGTCAATAAAGAGGGAGCACATAATGTTGGAAATGATTATTCCAATTATTTTTTTATTTATAGTCATCTACATTAAATTATAAATATTGCAGTAAAATGGTCAAATAATTATGTAATGTTTTTGTTCATTCAACTAGGTAAGTACCAAGTTAAAGATATAAATGTATATATTGAGCATCTTATCGACGAGTTGCTGAAGTTATGGAATGGTGTCACTATGTATGACATCTCTGGACCAATAGGACGAAGATAATTTTAATTCCATGCAATGCTTATATGGGCAATTTATGATGCCCTGGGGCTAACATATTTTTGTGGTATGTTATAGTGTTGAATTTGCACTTGATAATTATAATTATAAAAATTAGCGTATTTAATCCAATTATACATGATCTTGTAGGTCTTCAAACAAAGGGAAAATTTTCATGTCTAGTTTGTGGTCCAAAGATGAAATTCATCATTCAAAATTTTTAGGAAAGCAAGTGTTTGATGAGTATAGGCACTTCCTCCACATAAATCATAAGTATCAAAATACTAAAAACCATATTTTTAATGAGAAAGAAGAGACTACATCAAAGCCACAAAGAATGACACCTCACCTATGGAAGTTGGAATATAATATAATTAATCATCAAGCTAATTTCCTTCCATCTAATGGTTTATGTTTGGAATTTATATTTTTATAATGTATTTTTTTTACTGGGTATGTGCAAGATTATGGTATGCCAACAAATATCGATGTGAAAAAATCTCCTTTTGATGCAGGAGCATCTTGGGTTCTTGGCAATCCTGTATCACAAAAAAAAATAAAAATTGATTTGTTAGATATGCCCAATAGCTACTTTTGAGCTCTCAGTGATGTATTTATGTTTCCACCGATGGCGCTCGGTTGCTTCCTAGTTCCTCGTTCATTGAGTTGGGTTAGTTGGTTCACCTAGTTAATTTCCCATTGATCAATAATCCTATTCACCGAGTGGTTTATTTGGATTTCTGTCGAGGCCGAGTTGTGCATTTAATTTTGGTCACAGATTTAATGGTTGTATCAATCATTGGGAAGCATGCAGACCTAGATCTAGTCATTTCTTTCTCTAATTATGGATCTGAAGGCTGACTTGTTTTGGTAGCCTCCTGTATAAATAAGGTAGTGTGTTGTAGTTGTAGGCATAGGTTTTTTAAGAGATAGAAGAAAAGATCTATAATTTGAATCCTCTCATGTTGGAGGACTGCTGTAATTAAAGTCTGATTATATTTGACCGTAACTGGGAAGGCCTTATAGCCCAACATGTATGAAGTTATTGATGAATAATAAATGAAATCTATGCATTCTCTCTCTCCCTGCTTGCGTTATTGCTTCCATGTGATGTTTCTGCAAGGAGGTTGGTGATTTGGGTATGCCCTTGGCCCCCTCATCCTGATCTCCCTTCCATCATCTTTTCACTCATCCAAAAATGTACTAAAAAGTGTGTTGACTTTTTAGTAGGCCTGGGTGTTAGTACACATGGAAAAAGCTAATTACGATGCACAAGCCTAATTGGGTATCTGATAAAAATCAAATACTTGATTTAATATTAAATACCCTATAGTTTCCAGTAAAAAAATAAAACCTGCGACCATCGTTTATCATTTAACATTGTAAAAATAATGGGTTTCTATCATGTATGTGATTTGTGACCAGGTATATGATAATCTTCTTGCCAATTTAATTTGATATTTTGTTGTTATTTAATGTTTTTTAATGAAATCATTTGTTTTCTTGCTAAAAAGTAGGGTTTTGTTTAAATTTGTTAATCATTTTAAAAATTTGATTGTAATTGAAAACTTTTTAATGTAACCAGGCATGGACTCAAACCAACCACAAACCCCCCTCCAAATAACAAACCTGAAACCAATTTGAAACCACCACAAATGAATCCACCATTGCCTGAAAACAACCTGCCACCGCCTATTGACGAACCAATTCTCAACCCTCGACCTTTAGAGGAGCTCATAAGTGAAAATTTAAACCAACTAAGGGGCTTCCAAAACACATATGCTAATATGCCCACATTGCGCCCCATGTTTTCCACCTTGAACTCCATTGTTAAAAACATGGAGAAACTTACAGAGAAACATAATGCTTTATTTCTTTGGGTGATTCCATGCACACCGAGTTTGATGATGGATTGACTATGATGCAGCTATGAGCCTAAATATAACTAAGCTTGACATATGTAACCTTTTTGTGAATCCCAAAATGGGATTAAAAGTGGATGTTAAAAATCCCAAGTTGTCAATTAAGTGGTGCACAAATGATGTGATGCGTGACCACTTTTGGGACCATTGGTGGATGGTTTTTGATAGACCACCCTACAACAATTTGGAGGTCCCATTGTACTTTATTAAAAAATGGTATGCTGAATTTATGCTTAGTTACAAAGTTAACTATTGGAGCATGAGACCGAACTAGGGCGTAGCCTTAGGCACTCCTCAAGACAAGCCATGGGCACACTAGGTGAAATCCCATACATATGTCCCCCCTAATATTTCACCCCATCCTACAGTGAAACTTCTTGATATTATTACTGAGGTCAACTCACATACTATTAGAGCCATTCACATCTTGAGTGATCTACTGGTCAGGTAGAGTGTGACTTTTTTTGCCTCCTCGTGTTGACGATTCTGGCCCTTCCACATCCTCTATGAGCCCACATGTTTGTGTGCCCCATACTTGCATTATGTGCAAGAATTTGTGTTTTGGTCCCTTGAATGATAGTGATGCATATGACTGTGTGTTCAAGGTGGATGATACAACACATGTCACTACATGGATTGAAGAACCTCATGGAGAGGTGCATCACACGAGAGACACAGAGGGGCATGCAGAGCCATGAAATCCTAATGTTATGGTAAGACTAAACATTTAACCCAAGTCACACTACATTTAATTTCAAATGTTCATATTTTCAGTAGATTTTACTTATAATGACTACCCACTTATTTATATATCCATTCATGTTTAGTTGATGACAGAGGACAAGATGGCACAGGTGGAGGGGTCTGGCGCTTTCAGCCATTTCATTTGGCCTTGAAACTTCTAGAGTATATATGTTTTAATGTACTCATTGGTTTCCTTTTTATATTAGTATATACATGTATTTTCTAATTTTTATGATCATCTTATTAAATACTATTGTAGGTTTCACCAGCTATCATTAGGGGGCAATGTGAGGGGGTTTAGGCATCAAGTTTTGACAAGGGGAAGGTAATTAAGTGTCTTAGATTGTTTATGCATATGTATACTTGTCACTTGTGCATACTCATTTTTAATTTACATGGTTTATTTGATAAAGGGTGGTGTTTGACGATGTCGTGACACCAGTTCACCATCGTAGAGTCACATACATCTCAATTCATAGTGATAGCCCCATGGTATGTATATTTCTAAATTTATTTGTTTGTATTTTACTATCAAGTATATACATGATCAAGCCATGATTGTATAAAGTATCTTTTTAAATTTTGTAGGTAACCCCTAGTTTGAGGGAGGTACAACACCAAGGGTTTATATCGTTGTTGACCCAAACAACATTGCCTAAAGAAAGTTTAGCACATGTAGGTTTTAATGTTAATTTAATTATTTTGTAAATTTGTTTTGCTACCAAGGATTTAACATTAAATAGTATAACTCGTAGATCAATCTCAAGGTTGCAAAGATATATAGGTCAGAGTTGACATTGGTAGCATTGTCCCTTTGCTACCAAGGACATATGTTAGGACTCATGACCACATGAAGAGACAGAGAGGAGAGATACATGAGAGTTAAATTTTAAATTTTGTTTATTTATTATTGTTTAATATGAATTTGAAATTTTATTTTTGATTTGTAGAAACCTTATAAATTATGTAATCTAACTTGGGTTTTCACTTTTGTGTTCATGCAAGATCCATTAGAGTCAAACGATACTTCAAAGAGGCTCCATTTTGATGATCCACCGGTAGAATAGGATGTTCTAGAAAGATTTGTAGTTGTTTCTTATTTTGAGATGCCATATGACACATTTTGAGATGGCGTATGCCACATTATATCTAGATATGTAGACTTCATAAAGATTTTGAGAAGGAATGTGCCACATTTTGTACAAAAACATTTCATATATATAGACCATGTTCATTTTTAGATATTTTATCTTTGTCATGCATTGTATGTATATATTATTTCCATATTATATCTTTGTCACGTATTGTATGTATGTATGTATGTTCATTTCCATATTATATCTTTGTCTTGTATTGTATGTATATATTATTTCCATATTATATCTTTGTCATGCGTTGTATGTATGTATGTATGTATATTTATTTCTATATTATATCTTTTTCATGCGTTGTATCTTTGTCACAAGTTGTCATGCATAATAGACCTAATTAGGCTTAATTTTCAAAGAAACTTCCCTCAAAATATGTTTTCAAACCAAAGTAATAGGCTAATATGCATAATATATACCACAACTGGGCTAATAGACTCTAAATTTCCATACCCTAACTTTACTTCCTTATAGGGTAACCACAACTAGGCTAATAGGCATAATAGACCTTGGGAACACTTTAGTATGGGGTGGTCGTAGATGGTCTATGAATATCTATAGGAAGAATGGGGTTGTAACTGGGGTTCACCCAGCCAATTAGAGCTAATAGAGAAGATAGTTTGGTCCTAGGAAGAACTATTTGAAAGATACACAGTGGTGCAAATTTCAACTGAGTGTCATTGCAACTTTTGGAATAGAGCGAGATCATTGTGCCAAATTCAAATGAGGTCGAATCTCTTAGAATGGAGAGGTTATTTAGGCCTTTCCAACATGGTCCTATAGCACCCAATGGATTGATAATATCTCTCATGATCTCTGAGTTATAGACCTATAAATTTTTCTACTTGATTGTGCTTAGTGCACCTTGGGGACACTTTGGTATGGGGTATTCGCAGATGTTCGAGTGTCTCTGTGGGTAGAATGGGGTTTTCATGGGGGTTCACCTAGCCAAATAGGGCTAATGGAGCAAATGGTTTGGTCCCAGGATGAACAGTTTGAAAGATACGTAATGGTGCAACTTCCAACTGAGCATCACTACAACTTTTGGCATAGAGAGAGATCACCCTACCAAATTCAAATGAGTTCGACTATCCTAGAATGGAGATATTTTATTGAAGGCCTTTCCAATAGAGTCTTGTATCACCTAATGGCTTGATGATACCTCTCACGAGCTCTGAGTTACAGACCTATAAAGTTTTCTGCCCAATCATTCTTAGTGCACCTTGGGGACACTTTGGCATGGGGTGGTCACATATGTTCTATGCATCCTTATGGGAAGAATGGTTTTTTTACTGGGGTTCACCCAACCAATTGGAGCTAACAGAGCAGACGGTTTGGTCCCAAGATGAATGGTTTGAAAGATACACAATGGTGCAACTTTCAACTAAGCATTACTATAACTTTTGGCATAGAGAGAGATCACCCTGTGAAATTCAAATGAAGTCCAATCTCCTAGAAAATAAAAAGGTTATTGTAGGAATTTAAAACATGGTCATGTAAAACCTCAAGGCCTGGTGATAACTCTCATGAGCTCTGAGTTACGAGCCTATAAATTTTTATGCTTGATTGTGCTTAGTGCACCTTGGGGACACTTTGGTATGTGGTAGTTGCTGATGTTCAAGAATATCCATGGGTGGAATAGGGTTTCAATAGGTTTCACCTAGCCAACTGGAGCTAATAGTGCATACAGTTTGGTCCTAGGATGAATGGTTTGAAAGATAAGTAATGGTGCAACTTTCAACTAAGCATCATTGTAATTTTTGGCATAGAGAGAGATCTCCCTTTTGAATTCAAACAAGGTCAAATCTCTTAGAACATAGAGATTTTATTGTAGGCCTTGCCAACAAGAACCCGATGGCTTGATGATACCTCTCACGAGCTCTAAGTTACGAGCCTATATGAGTTTTCCACTTGATCATACTTAGTGCACCTTGGGGACACTTTGGTATGGGGCGGTCACAAACATTCTATGCATCTTCATGGGAAGAACAAAATTTTCACTGGGATTCACCCACCCAACTAGAGATAACGGAGTAGACAGTTTAGTCGCAGGTTGAATGGTTTGAAAGATACATAGTGGTGCAACTTTCAACTAAGCATCACTGCAACTTTTGGCATAGAGAAAGATCACCTTGCCAAATTAAAATGAAGTCAAATATCCCATAATAGAGAGAGGTTATTTTAGTCCTTTCCAAAATGGTCATGTATCACCTGACGACTTGATTTTATCTCTTATGAGATCTGAGTTACAGACATATAAAGTTTCTACCCAATCATGCTTAGTGCACCTTGGGGACACTTTGGTATGGGGTAGTTATGGATGTTTGAGTGTCTCCATGGGTGGAACAGGGTTGTCACTGGGGCTCATCCGGCCAACTAGTTCTAACAGAGCATATGGTTTGGTCTCAGGATGAACCGTTTGAAAGATATGCAGTGGTGCAACTCTCAACTGAGCATCACTACAACTTTGGTCAGTTATACCTCAATGACACTTATAACCTTGCAAACATGACCAATGTGACTTAGATGAACTAAAAACATCATTTTTATTCTAGGTTGAGCTTACTTGACCATTTGGACCACTTTGACCCACCCTTGGCGAATAGGGCTTAATAGGCCAAATGGTTACATGGTGGGATAAACAAAAATAAAATGAAATCTATGTTACATCTAAAATATATATTATAATCAAAATCTATTGCTATTAAAATGTAATGTATGAAAATGATATGTTTGGCCATATCGCAATTTTTTTAAACCAAGTCAAATATTTGCAGTCTTGCATATATTTCATCATTATAGGAGCTTGAGTGTAGACACAACCTCACATAAAAATACATTGTATGTCATTGATACAACCATATTATGTATAAATACATCAATGTTATCAAAAGTCCTAGATATAAAATTACCAAAAATCTTAGATACGCAACTATATATAAAAAATCTTATATAATAAGTGTATCCTTTTTGTGCCTTAATGTATAGGTTTAACCATTGGTATTCGATGACATATAAATTCCAATCCCTACATTACAAAGGCATGAGAACAAGTTAATAGAGAAAAAAAAGTTAATAAGTTGACAAAAATATTATGAATTTATAACTAACTAAATAAACCAAAGAACATGACAAGCCAATGCATAATGAACTTTACCGTCATTTTTTATGAGCTAATCAAATGCATGCCTCAATCTTCTATATCTATCATATATGTATCTAATTTCACTTAAATCCACATACGAAACCAAATTTATTGGCTCAAACAAATGAAGAAGAAAACTACAATTAATGTATTGAATGTAAGTGTAATGAACATGGAAAACCTTGTAGTGAGTTGCTATTACCTAGTGAAGTGTTCCTGAAGGGTCATCTCTCTACTTTAAGGTATTTGATACTGCTTTATGATCAACAATATTAATAGTCCAAATTTATTTTGTCTTTGGTCTTCCTTGATGCTTCAACAACTTAACATTTTCTTCTCTAACAAGGTGTGAATACACGAGAATGGTTTTGTGCTTCTCAATCTTCAAATGTAGGAATGCCATTATTTTTAATCATGTACATGTACAACCATGTTCTTGAAATAAAAAATGAACTTGTTGGATATGTGAACCCATCATCATCCATCGTCAGCTATGCAAGATTCTGCTTTCCTTGTACACAACATGCTAACCAGTAATCCAATCTCTCATCATTCCCCTATGGTGCAACCAATGCAAAAACATTTCCTGGCTGTAGAAGATTTGAAAGATGGTTGTACTCAAGTGAATAATCCATTTCATCATTTATTACAGAGTGTGAGAGATAAATGAGTTAAATAATGTGGAACCTACACATCGACCCACTCACTTGACTCACACTGATCCCAATCACACTAAAGACACCTGGGACAAAAAAAAGCCAACTCTCGTGTCCAAATGGTCCATGAAGTAGCATCCGAGCTTCAAAATGAATGTATTTTTTAAGAATATTTCACTATTTGATAGTTTGACCTATCTCCTATTGTGCCCATCTCAACCAACCAAAATAATTTGTGCACTTATGAAACAAGATTCCCCCCAGTGTCAATGCTGAAGTACACCAATCAACAATAGAATGCGAATCAGGGAGTTCTACACCTAAAATCCTCAATTTCTCCTTAACTAGAGCTCTCTATACACATGCACCTGCTCCATCATGCTCCCCTTTTCCATTTCAGCCTAAAAAAAACTCCAAATATGAGGTACACCTCTCTCTACATGCATTCTATACAACCAATAAAGCATACGAGCATTCTTGAATTGACCTTTATAGTTATCTAACCAAATGAGATGTCTGTCCATAGGAATATCATTTTCATGCACCCACTCAAAATAATTCTCAAAGCAATGCTGGACATACTCATAAGAGTGAGATCTATCATCACTCATATAAAAATGGTATTCTCTAAATATCTTTTGGCCATCTTTTGTACTATCAAGGGAATGTCTATATGTTATGTGCACAAAATTAGCAATCTGAATGGAATTGTACTATTGAGCTTGCAACTCATTTTGGGGCTGAAATGTATAGTTATCTACAAAGTCAATGACTGATATAATAGTGACAATTAGGAAAGTGTCTTTACACATCCTGAATTGTTGCTCCAAACATTGAGACCTATGACTAAAATGCCTTGCATACGCGTAAAAAAAAATCTTCTTGAAATATGAAATAAAATTGGTTACATTGCATTATTTTGTAACCAACTCACATCTAGATCATTCACCTCCACTTTTTAATGTATATTTAACCATTTCATAAACCTTTTTTTAGACAATTGTCTTTCCAAAATCGTATTCAAAATCCTCATGAAAATATGAAACAAACTTCACTAACCCACCACATTCTGAGCACATGTCATTTAAGCAATCATTTCTATAAAAGAAACTACCATATTCTCTAGGACATAAAAAATGATCTAGCAAGTCTCTTGATGATTTTGGAAGTGCACTTGCACCACACTCCCTCCAATATTTCATTAGTATGCAAAGTAGAGTGAAGGGATCGTAATAGTTCAAGATGCATTGAAAACTCCACATGATATTTGTAACAAAAAGTATTTAGAATCTTAAGAGGTACACAAAAAAATGGCTTGAAGGCTTCAAAAGACCTTTTTGATATTTGAAATGTTTGATGTGTCACATTTTTTTTGAAAAACATTGTTTGAATCACCTTCAAATGATGTTTAGGATACGAGATGTGGTCTCGAATGCCAATTCTCAACTTCAAGACATCCTTCACATTTTGTGACACTCTTGAGTTAGATTACCAAAATAGTTGAATTTGATCCTTCAGAACATTGGTAAGCTTCTTATCACAATCTAGAATTATCCCACCATAAGACCATGTATCATTTTGAAGAGGATGATCAAGTATTTCTCTTCTTGAAAGTTCTCTATCCAAAGTTTTACAATTTAGGTTCAAGTCAATACAAGTTTGTCTCATCAAACAAGCCTTTCTCAAATGATGACTTACTAAGGAGGTTGTAAAAACTCTTCGAGCAGATCTCTTATCTTTTTCCTTGCTATTCTTCCCAATGGAATTGAGAGCACTAAAAATATTTCTCACAATAATAGCATTCCTCTCCATTTTTTTGTTCACATGAATCTTTAATTTGACTAGTATAGGTCTCATCTTCCACATTTTTAACAATTGCAAAAACATTTGGTATTGATCGACCAATGTCTTGTGGCTTAAAAATTAATCAAAATTTCTTGAATCCCACAACTAAATGGTTCTTTGTGATCTCTTTCCATCAAAATTGCTCATTATGTTCTCATCAATTTCAAGTAACCATTTTTTTATTCTTGAAGGTCTCAAAATTGAAGTTCATTTTTCTTCCTCGTAAAGGACTTCATTTATCATATAATTTGGAGATGTGTAATGTTGATTTGGTTCTTGTGCACCATTATCATTGTCAATTCTGTCATATTCAATCAGTGGATTTCCCTTTCCAATGACTACACTTCCATTTTCCACATCTACATGTTCATTTTCAAACCCTACATTTTCATCTTCAATCCATACATTCTCATTTTCAAGATTATTGTCATAATTCATTTCAAATTCAATTTCTTCTTCACTTGAAACAAAATTTATGGGTGGGACTATGGCCTCACCTTCATTAATATTTAACATACCTTGTCTCTTGTTTCGATGGATAATCCTATCTCTTTCTCTATAGACTTCAATTTCTTCATTTGTGAGCTTCCTCTCTCATTTATGATTTTGACAACTCCTACTTCCCATGGTGAGACCGAAAAGGTGATGCAAGACCTTTGATAATCAAGAAATTCCAACAAAAATGGTGGAAATTTTTTTTTTTGTCTTCCACATCTCCAATCCCGTAAAATTCTCTACAAAAATGTGGTTCTCAGATTGAGGGACCGAGAGAATAATAATTTAGTTTTGGATGCCAGTAAATAAATCAGATATCTGATTTGCTACCGTCCAAATTTTGGTTTTCAATTGAATGCTATTTTCAATTTCAATTTTAGTTTTTAATTTTTGTTTTAGATATCATCTTTTATAATATTAATATTATATTAATATTATGGTATAAGAATTAGCATTAATAAATTAGTATTATATTATTATTATTTATATTAGTATTGTAAATAGTATAATTTTAGTATTATATTATATTAATATTAGTATGATGTTTAGTAATATTAGTATGAGAGAGAGAGAGAGAGAGAGTCATAGGGGGTCATAAGGGGTTGTATAGGGTCTTAAGGGGTCATAAGGGGTCCTAGGACATATTAATGTATCCTAAGACATCTTATCACATATTAGGACCCCTTACCATACATATTAGGGGTCGTAAGGGTTCTTAAGGGGTCTTAGGACCATACACGACCCCTTAAGACCCTTTAAGACCCATTACAACCATTTAAGACCCTTTAAGATCCTGAGAGAGAGAGAGAGAGAGATAGAGAGAGAGAGAGATTTGTAAACGGTATTAAGAGGTCATAAGGGGTCCTAGGACACATGAATGTGTCTTAAGACACCTTATTACTTCTTAGGACCCCTTACCATACATCTTAGGAGTAGTAAGGGTTCTTAAGGGGTCCTAGGACCATACACAATCCTTGAGATGTATGGTGAGGTTTCCTAAATGGTCACGAGGGGTCTTAGGACACATTAATGTGTCGTAGGATCCCTTACAACCCCTTAGGACCCATTACCATACACTAATGTTGTTATAAAGTAAATATCCCTTGGTATAAATGAGAGGGGGGGTGAATATGTTATATAGATTAAACAACTTTCTGGCCAACTATGGATATCATTTACTATCTTTGTACATGGATATAGTAAAGTACTAAAAAGTAAAATTAAGCTTAACATAATGAAACACACTTAACACCATATTTTTTTAACTAGGGAAACCATGTCCGAGGGAAAACCCCAGTGGGGATGGTACCCACAAAATGATCCACTAATCAAAAGTATCTTGTGAAAGATATTGACCTTGTGAGGAGTCTATTACATCTGTATAGTGTATTTGTCCTTGTGAGAGGACTAAGCCCTATTAAAAGTATTTGACCTTATGAGGAGTCAATTATACAATAAAAAAATTGGATCTTACTAATTATACAAAGTTCTCACTTCACATACGGTACATATACAACTACGCATTACTAAACTTTGATTGCTGCTGATATCTTCAATATCTAATCAATCCTTGTAGGTGCTCACATAAAATCAAACATACAACTGTCCTTATCTTCTTTGATCATCAAATTCACATCTACACATTAAATAAAAGTGCACATATGTAAATGACGCAAGGGAGGATGGGGAGAGGGGCCTAAGGCACACCCTAACCAGATCCATGTTACAAAGATCACACACGGAAGAAACAACACAACAAGTGAGAGAGAGAATGTAGAAAATTTCATATATATTAGCTCAATTTGACTCATACATGCTAGTTTGTAAGGCCTTCTCAGTCTAGGCCAAATATTATAATCAAGTACATAAGTCCTCCAACATGTGAGGATCTAGCAATAATCTCTAATCTTCTATCTTCTATCTTCTTATTGAACTAACTCCCCTAAACTCTAATGAAACAACTACATTTATACAAGAGGCTACCGATTCATGTCGGCCTTAAGATCCATCATCAATGGAAGGAACAACTAGAACTAGGTCCACATGCTTCCCAATGATAGATACCATTGTTAAATCTGTGACCAAATATAAATGCAAGAGTTGGCCTCAATAGAAATCCAAAACAAACAACTTGGTAAGAAAAGATAACCAAGTGAGAGACAAGCATCACTGAGCACCAAGGAAATAACCAAGGGCTAGAGAGATAACCAACCAACACTGATGAACAAAGGAAATCGAGCAACACTGAACCAACTTGGTCAAAGCAGGAACTGGGCAACACAGAAAACTTCAAACATGTTTTTGGTGACATAGGATTGCCAAGGACCCGTGGAGATGCTCCTACATCAGACACCTAGGGTTATTTGAAATGATTCTCTAAATCATGAAACATGTATGATCTGAGCTACATCCAACTTAGATTGTGAAATCCATGAACTATCTTCAATCGGTCTATTCTTCCACTTTACTAGATATTCCATATACTATTTTCCTCTTGTACTTCTACCAATTCTTTGCTCTAAAATATGCTCAAATTCTTCCATCTATTTCTTAGGATAATCATTTGGTATTGTCATCTCTTCATTTGACTCATGATACTCATACAAATCAGAAATGTTGAATATAGGTGATATATCCATGTCATCAGGTAACTCAATCTCATAAGCATTTCCACTGTCAAAATTCTTCAGTATCTTGCAAGGACCAAACTTCTTCATTTTCAACTTCCCATATGTTCCAACAGGAAATCTGCCTCTCTTCAAATAAACCATTACTTCATCACCGACTGCAAAAGTCTTATGTCTTCTTGATCTATCAGCTCCATCTTTGTATTTATGATTACTTTTCTCCAGCTTATATTTCACATCTTCGTGCAATGTCTTCATGTACTCAACAAATTTTACTCCTTCAAAATTTCTCTTTCTTTCATCAGCAATATCCCTCAAATCTGATATACCTTGCAGTTGTATGCCATTTACAATCTCAAAAGCTATCTTTCCAATGCTCCTATTCACTGAATTATTGTAAGAAAACTCTTCTTGTGCCAACACAAAATCCCAATTACTCAGTGTGTCTCCAACTAAACATCTCAAAATATTTCCCAAACTTCTATTCATAACTTATGTCTGTCCATTGGTCTGTGGGTGAAATGTAGAACTATATTTCAACTCGGTACCAAACTTTCTCCAAAGGGTCTTCCAAGAGTATCCAACAAATTTATTGTCTCGGTTAGAGATAATACTCCTCAGTAATCCATGCAATCTGACAATTTCCTTAAAGAAAAGATCTGCTATATGTACTGCATCTGATGTCTTTCTACAAGGTACAAAATGTGCCATTTTAGAAAATCTATCCACAACAACAAATATAGAATCATTACCTCTTACTGTCTTTGGTAAGCCAAGAACAAAATCCATACTGATGTCAATCCAAGGTTTCTCAAGAACAAAAATCAGTGTATACAATCCATTATTTTAACTTACTCCTTTTGCAACTTGACAAATTCCACAACTTTTCACAAATTTATGAATATCTTTATACAACTGTGGCCAAAATTATTTCTCCTTAAGAAAATTCAATGTTTTATCCACACCAAAATGTCTAGCCAAACCACTACTATGTTTCTCCTTTATCAAATTAGTTCTCATTGCTCCTCTCGATATACACAACTGAATACCTTTAAACAACATACCTTCTTGAATAAAATATTCTTCCCATTTAGTAATCAGTTGATCTTGAATAGGTGTTGTGCACTTTCTCTACGACTTAGAAAAATTAGGATCAAATTCATAAGAATCTCTCATGTCATCAAAGCCAAGAACTTCAATTTTCATCTTGGTCATCAAAGATCTTCTTCTACTCAATGCATCAACAACTTGGTTAGTGACTCCACTCTTATGCTCTATCACAAATGTATAACTTTGCAAATACTCAACCCATTTCATATGTCTCTGATTCAACTTATTCTGAATAATCAAATATTGTAAAGCCTTATGATCAGTATACAACAAAAATTCACTCAGTATCAAATAATGTCTCCATTTATTCAGTGCTTGAACAATAGCATAGAATTCTTGATCATACAAAAACTATTTCCTTTTTGCATCATTGAACTTTTAACTAAAGAAAGAAAAAGGTTTACCTTCTTGACTCAACAAAGCTCCTATTGCACTTCCACTTGCATCACATCCCACTTGAAATACCTTATTGAAATCAGGCAATGCTAACATAGAAAATTCAACAACCTTATGCTTCAAAGTCTCAAAACTTTTATCAGCTTCATGTGTCCACTTGAATTCTCTTTTATATCCTCTCATAGTCTCAGTCATAACATTACAAATTGAACTGAAATTCCTAATGAACTTTTGATAAAAACTTGCCAAACCATAAAATGATCTTACCTCACTAGAATTCTCAGATGTAGACCAATTCAAAATAGCTTCAACCTTTTCAGGATCCATCTTCAAACCATCAGCTAAAATCACAAATCCCAAATACACAATCTCCTCTTGGATGGAGGAACACTTTTTTAGATTTATCAACAACTTTTCCTCTTTCAACCTCTGCAATACTTGTTTAACATGCAACAAATGCTCTTCTCTCATCTTACTGAGTACTAGACTATCATCTAGGTATACAATAAAAAATTTACCTTATAATTTCTTCAAAACTTCATTCATCAATCTCATAAAAGTACTCGGTGCATTAGTTAAACCAAAAGGCATAACCAACCACTCATACAAACCTTCTTTTGTCTTAAAAGAAGTCTTCCACTCATCACCTTCTCTGATTTTGATATGATGATACCTACTTTTCAAATAAATTTTGGTAAAATACTTTGCTCCAGTCAAATTGTCCATTATGTCATCCATTCTCAGTATAGGAAACCTATATTTCACTATTATCTTGTTGATTTCTCTAGAATCAGTACACATTCACCATTCTCCATTCTTCTTAGGTGCCAATACAATTGGTACTATACAAGGACTCAAACTTTCTCAGATCAAACCTTTTTGCAACAATTCTTGAATCTATCAGTTCAATTCCTGATTCTCGGTAGGTGTCAACCGATGCGGTGCCTTATTCGGTAAACTAGCTCCAGGGATTAGATCCATGCAATGATCAATGATTCTCTTCAGTGGAAAACCATCAGGTACATTATCAGAAATGATTTCACTATACTTAGTGAGTAACTTATCAATCTCTCTAGGGATGCTATCCTCTATTTTCTTACTCGATTTGTTAGGAATCACAACAAAACATACATCATTCTTCTTCATCCTTAAAAAAATTTCTTCCTTCCATCAATAAAACTTTCATAGATGTACAAACACTACTAATATGTTCTTCAATAAAATGTAACAAGATTTGTCTTCTCACATCAGCCCAAATAGTATATTTATGCAATCTCCCATCATATATAGCATGTCTATCATATTGCCAAGGTCTACCCAACAAATTATGACAACAATCCATAGGCATGATATCACATAACACCTTATCATAGTACTTTCCAATTTTCAAATTCACATAACATTGTTCACTTACCAAGAGTATATGCTCATCTTTCATCTATGAAATTTGATAGGGCTTCGGGTGTTCCAACCTTTTCAACCACAACTTTGTAACCATTTCCTTGGATGCCAAGTTCTCTGAGATTCCACTATCAATGATTACCTTCCACACTTCATCAAAATCTTTGCATCTGGTCTTGAACAAACTTTTCATCACTGGATCTTCCTCATTACTTTCACTCCAAAGTTCTCTCCTTACCATCAAGTTCTTTTCCATCTCAAGTTCATTCTGTGACTCTTCTTGCACCAAAGCATTTCTACTGCTACTGACCTTCTTACTTGCATGTGTACACTCAAATGATCTATTTCCTTCTTCTCCACAATTGTAACAAGTTCCTCAAAAACCACCTCTGTTATAACCACCTTGGTAGTTATTGCCTCTTCCTCTAGATAAACTTTCACCTTTCCACTCGGTCTTCTATTTATCCAAATTTATCTTTTCTAGTTCAGATCTATTGTTTTCACCATAGGATCTACCTCTTCCTCTAGGGAATCTACCACCTCTACTTCTTTGTCTTTTCTCATGTCTTTTGTTCAATTTTTCCTCAAGTTTCAGGGCAAATTGATAAGCTTCTTCAATGTTCTCCAATTTAACCAAATTGATTTCTTCTTGGATGGAAACTCTCAATCCATTCAGGTACTTAACAATTCTTTCCACATCATCTTCATCATGTCCAGGTTTGATATCTAATCTATAGAATTCCTCAGTATACTCTTTTACCGAGATATCTTTCTGCCTCAAACTTTTCATTCACCTAACTAGGTTAATATGATAATCACAAGGTAACAAATTTCCTTTCAACTTATTCATCATCTTATTCCATACCTTAATTTTGTCTTTGCCTTTCCTCTTTCTCTCCAATTGTAGATGTTCCCACCACAAGGATGCATAACTCTTCAACTTTGTGATTGCAATTTTCACCTTCTTTTCCTCAAAGACATTTTCATATTCAAAGTACTTTTCCATCTCGGTGATCCAGTCCACCAGTTCATCTGAATCCAATTTTGTACTATACTTAGGAGGATTGAAATGTAGTGTAGATTTTAGATTTGTCAAAGCTTTCAACAATCTTCCCTCACCTTGATCCATCACTGGTGTAGGTTCTACATCACCTTGTTCTTCCTCAATTTCATCATCACTAACATCTTCAATATGTCTTCCTCTTCTCTGGGATATCTCAACAACTTTTAATCTAGAAGCAAGTTGTCTCAGTATGTCTACCAATCCTGGATCCGCATCTCACCTGCCACAAACCATCTTGAAACCCTCTGCAATTGTAGGCCAAATTGCAATCTGCTACCCCACAACAAATCAACTAGGGTTTGATAAGAAGGAACCCTCAAACCTAGATTCACAAACCTAGATCTAGATCTCACCTCAGCTCTGATACTACCTGATGCAAGGGAGGATGGGGAGTGGGGCCAAAGGCACACCCTAACCAGATCCACCTTGCAAAGATCACACATAGAATAAAATAACACATAAGTGAGAGATAGAATGAAGATAAACTTCTTATATTACTTCAAATTGATTCATACATGCTGGGTTCTAAGGCCTTCCTGGTTAGGGCCAAATATTACAATTCAAGTACATACGTCCTCCAACATGCGAGGATCTAAAAATATCTTCAATCTTCTAAATTCTATCTTCTGATGTCCTAATTGATTTCCTAAACTAAAACCAAAATATTACAATATATACAAGAGGCTACCAAACAAGTCGGCCTTAAAATCCTCCATCAATAGAAGGAATGACCAGATCTAGGTCCACATGCTTCCCAATGATAGATACCAACATTAAATCTATGACCATAATTAATTGAACAAGTTGGCCTAAACATGAAACTAAAACAAACAAATCAGTAAACAAGGATAACTGAGCATCAACAAAGATAATTGAGTACCAGGGAATCAACCAAGCACCAGAGAGTTAACCGACCAACTCAGCTAACAAAGGAAATTAGGAAACTACTGAGCCAACTTGATCAAATTAGGAACCGAGAAAAATTAGGAAAACAAAAACTTTTTTTTTTGGTGACACAGGATTGCCAAGGACCCGAGATGCTCCTACATCATGTTGGTCCTTAGAGAGAAAGCTTAACCGATTGAGGAAAAAGATCCAAGATGTCCTACTTCAAGAAAGAGAGTCCCACATTTGATGCATGGAAGTATAAGATGAAGACACATTTTTTCTATTTGGGATTCAATTATTGGCAAATAACTAAGAAATATGTCATACTTAAGGCTGAAGTTGAGTTGGAAGACCCTGAGACAATTGATGAAGAAAAGAAACTATTTCAGTACAACATGATAGCTAGAGAAGCATTGATAAGTGTATTTTTAGAAGGAGAATTCAGTGAGATTAGAGATATCGATAGAACACATGATATATAGGAAAAATTGATTGCATTATATGAAGGATATACATATAGTAAAGGAACCAAAATGAATAATTGGAAAGAAAGAATGGAATCACTTTAGATGAAGGAAGATGAGACAGTAAGGATGTTTATTCAAAGGGTTACTAAGTGTGTGATAGGAATCAAGAACAATGGAGGAACCTATACTGAAGAAGAATTCATTGCAAAGATACTTCGATCTTTGACATCAGCTTACAAAACAAAAGTTCATGATATAGAAGAGATCATTCCATTGAAAAATAACTTCACAAGAGATGTTAGTATCCAAGATAACAATATTTGAGACTTCACAGTCTAAGGAGGCCTTACCAAAGGTAGAGAAAACATTCAAGGAAACTATACACAGAGACAAAGATGCATGATCAAGTCTTGCAGGTTGTAGCAGAACAAGCAAATACAACAAGGAACTAGGAGAATATGTTGAGTAGTGGGAGAAAATTGAAAAGCTATAAAATAGTGTGGATTAAAATATCTTAGCCATGATTGCAAGAATAGAAAGGAAAGGTCAAGGTAAGTTTGAAGGAAAATTACCTCTGAAGTGTTTTAATTGTAATAAGGTTGGTCATTTTTCTTCTAGATGTCCAACTAGGGTTCTTAAGCATAAACCTAAGTATGATAAATACATGAAGGACAAGGAATTCTACTATGTTAATGATGGTGTATCTGATGAGGATGATGATATAAATGATATACTTGGATTTGTGGCAACAAAAAAGGAAGAACCTATCCGCGAAGAAAAAAAATTAGTATCTCATGTTGAGAAGAGAGCTGATTGGATCATAGATAGTGGGTGCTCACAACACATGAAAGGGGATAAGGAAAAAATTATTAATTTAAAGAAATATGATGGTGGTGTTGTTAGACTTGGTGATAATACCCCGAAGGTGATTTTTGGAAAAGGATCTATCACTTTGGATGGTAAAACTAATATTGATGATGTTTTGTTTGTTGATGGTTTGAAACATAATCTATTGAGTGTTGGTCAATTGGTTATCATTTACAATTCAAGGATGGACAATGTACAATCAGAAATGATAAAGATCTGATTGCATCTAGTAAAAAGATAAAAGGTAATGTCTTTTAGTTGAACCCCACTAAGGTAAGTTATTTTGTTGCTAAATTTGATGACAGTTGGTTGTGGCATAGAAGGATTTTCCACATAAACTTTGGTAATATTGTAAAGGAAGGTAACATCAATGTGATCAAAGATTTACCTAACATTATAAAGAAAAATTACACACCATGCAAAGAATGTGTAATGGGAAAACAAGCAAAGGGTAGATTTCATAGCAAGAATTTTTCAACCAGAAACAAGTTAGATTTGATTCATACAAACCTATGTGGAACTACTCAGACAGGTCATAATTTGGAGATGGGTATTTCATACTCTTTATTGATGATTATTCTAAAATAATTTGGGTAGGATTTCTTAGAGATAAATATGAGGCTTTTGAGAAATTCAAGTTCTTCAAGTAAAAAGTAGAAACAAAGACATGTTTATGTATCAAATGCTTGAGATCAGATAGAGGTGGTGAATTCACATTAGGTGAATTTAATGCTTTCTGTGAAGAACATGGTATATTGAGGCAGACATTTGCACCTAGTACACCACAACAAAATGGGGTATCTGAGAGAAGAAATAGGTCAGTTCTTGATGTTGTGAGGACTATATTAATTTAAGGAAGAGTTGCACACATGAAATGGAGAGAGGAAGTCAACACCGTAGTGTATAAAATGAATAGATGTCATATCAAAGATGGTACTGGTAAGACACTCTTGTTGGAGATTTTCCAAAAGGCCAGTACTGACTGTATGTTTGTCATTGATGACAACATATGGAAAGTAGCATGCGTGGAAGTCTTATACAGTAAGCTTTATGTATATGTAGCATGGACATGATATCAATATGATATCATGGGTGCAAAGGTTAATTGTTAGTACAAATAGTTATATAGCAGTTGGTGTCAGCAGTGTTCTTGATAGAGCTATAGTCAGTGTTCTGTGTATGATTGTTTGTATAGTTATCATGGAGCCTTGTGCGCTTGGATATATGTTGAAGATATGTTAGTGATATTTTAGTTATGGATGCATAGTCTATTGATGAGTAGAAGTGAAGGTATGCAGTCACTATTTGCCAACAACAGTTTCCTATGTTTGTTTAGAAGAGCTGACAAAGATCTTATTGGTTATGTAGTATCACCTATCCTATGGGTATGCACCCTTGGATTTAATCTTAGAGGAGATTTATTGATGTTTGGTTAAGAGTGCATGAGTTAATTCAGCTTGAGGAGAAAGATCCAGTTGTTTTGGTAGAGCTGACAGTGTGTAGCGTGTGTCTACAATTATCTTATTAGATAGGTCCCAAATTATGTTGCGTGCATAATAGAGCCAACATAATGTTTGTTGGAGTTTGTTATGGTTTCTTTTTTATGATTTCAAGGTGGTTCTAATAGGCCGAATTGATTATATCATTTGGAGGAAAGATACTTATAGGCAGTCATTTGTGATTGTTGAAGTGTGGTTCATGGTTGATTAAGAAGAGCAGAGCAGAGTGTGTGAAGTGTTGAGCCATTAGAAGAAGGTCTATGTGACCAAGTAAAGTACTTATGCTATTTATTGGAATTGATCCAGATAATAGGTCAAAGCACAGTTCACCAAGATCTAGATATAGTGTGTATCTGTTATTCAAAAGGATGTAGCCTTCACCCATTTGAGTAGTGAGCTCTCAGACAGTGCGTCCTCTCCCCTAAAAAGGAAAATTGTAAAAGACTCCTAATAGGGCTGACCCTTGACCAAGTCTACTGTACTTCATCTATTGTAAAGCTATTCCTAACAAGGTAAAGGATCTTCTAACAAGGATCATTATACACTAGTATAGAATATTAGTGGGTATCAAGTCCCACTAGGGTTTTTACCTATTTGGGTTTCCCTGTAACCAAAACATTGGTGTTGTGTTCATGTGTTCTTTCATTGTGTTTATGATTTATGTTTGAGTATACTTAATTGGATAAAGAATTGAATCTTGTAGATAATAGATTCACCCCCCCTCTCAGTTATCTCTTGGGACTATTCCTAACATTTTCTATCAGAGCCAAGTGCCTCAGAGAGAAAGTATAATAGCTTGAGGTTGATCAGATGGCATACTTCAGGAAAGAAAGTCCTAATTTTGATGGAGAGAATTATCTTGATTGGAAGAACAAGATGGTGACTCATTTGTAGTGCATTGGTTTTGAAGTTTTTGATGTGACTATCAAAGCAGCTAAGATACCTACCCTAGAAGACCTTGCACAAGAAGATGCTACTGATAGGCAAAGGGAATTGTTTCATCATAATGCTATTGCTAAAGAATTCTTTATCAACATCCTATCTGATCATGATTTTTCTAAAATAAAAAAGGTGGATACAACCCACAAAATATGGAAGCACCTAGAAGGCATATTTCAAGGAGACAAACAAGCAAAGGATGCACACAGAAAGACATGGAAGAAAAGATACAATGCATTAGAGATGATGCTTGAAGAAAACATCAGAGCTCACAATCAAAGGATAAATGAAGTAGTTGCTAGAATCAAAAATAACGGTGGAGAGATTTCAGAGGAGGATATTATGGACAAGTTGATGACTACTCTCACTCCTGAATATGAAAGAAAGATTAACATCCTTGATGAGACCATGCAACTTACATCAAATTTCAAGAGAGAGACTTTGATTAGAAAAATCTCTGCTTTTGAGATCTCAAGATTGAAGTTAGAACCAAAGAGTGAAATAGCCTTCAAAGCAACAGTTCATGGTAAGAAATCTGCAAACACTTCTAGTAATTTTGATGATGATGACGAAGAGAAAAATCTAGAGGATTTCATTGCTATGATTGCTAAAAGAGAAAAGAAAGGAAAAGGAAAATATGAAGGTCAATTACCATTTAAGTTCTTTTCATGTAATAAGATTGGTCACTTTGCGTCTAAGTGTCCTATTAGAGCTAGAAAGTTCAAAAAGGATTTCAAGCCTAAGTATTCTAAGGAATGCTACTATGCTGGAGATGGAGTATCAGATGATGAATCTGGTGAAGAAGAAATTGGATTCATTTCTATTGTAGATAAAATGAATAATAAGATAGCTCATGAAGAAAAGAAAGGAAATCAAGAGCTTGCATTGATTTCACAAGCTGACATAAGGACAGACTGGATTATAGATAGTGGTTGTTCACATCACATGATAGGTGATAAAGGAAGGTTTGTTCATTTGGACAAATACAATGAAGGTATAGTCAAATTTGGAGACAACACTCCTAAACCAATCATTGGTAGAGGAGCCATCACCTTGGATGGAAAGAATAGTACTGATGATGTTCTTTATATTGATGGTTTGAAACATAACCTTCTCAGTGTTGGACAGTTACTTGGAAAAGGCTATCAGTTAGAGTTCAAAAATGACAAATGCATCATTAACAACAAGGATGGTGTTATGATTGCATCGGGATCAAAGACAAGAGGTAATGTTTTTTAACTCAAGTCAAAAGCAAGTTGTTTTGTTGCTAAAGTTGATGATAGTTGGTTGTGGCATAAGAGACTATGTCATATCAATTTTGATAACATAGTGAAGATAAGAAATGTAAAGGCAGTAAGAGATCTACCTAGCATAGCAAAGCCAGTTGATACTATATGTAGGGAATGTGTGATGGGAAAGCATGTGAGAAATTCATTCAGGAGAAAGCAGAATTTAGCAGAGAACAAGTTGGATCTGATTCATATAGATCTATGTGGTCCAATTCAAACAAGGTCATACTATGGTGAAAGATATTTCATTTTGTTTGTTGATGATTATACTAGAATGATGTGGGTTGCGTTCTTAAAACATAAGTTAGAAGCCTTTGATAAGTTCAAAATATTCAAAGCTAAGGTTGAGAATGAATCTAGACTAAAGATAAAATGTTTGAGATTGGATAGAGGAGGAGAATTCACCTCTGATAGATTCTATGAGTACTGCAAAGAACATGGCATAAAGAGATAGTTAAGTGCACCTAGAACCCCTCAACAGAATGAAATTGTAGAGAGAAGGAATAGGATCATTCTTGATATAGTGTGCACCATTATGATAGAAGGAAAAGTTGCACACACCTATTGGAGAGATGCGGTCAATACAACAGTCTATACCATCAATAGAATTCAATTGAGGCTAGGCACTGACAAAACACCTTATGAGCTATGGTTTGGTAATGTTCTCATAGTAAAATACTTTAGAATTTTTGGAAGCAAGTGCTACATCAAGAGGGATGAAGCAGTAGGCAAGTTTGATGCAAGAAGTGATGAAGGTATTTTTCTTGGTTACTCTACTAAAAGTAAAGCTTATAGATGTTTCAATTTAAGATTGAAAAAGATCATTGAAAGTGCTCATGTAAAGATTGATGAAAAGTTTATGATTCAAGAAAGATATCATGATTACTCACCCATGATTGAGGAAGAACCTAGACCCTCTACAAGTGAGACAATTATTGAAGAAATGTTTGATAGTATTGATGTGTTATTTAATGACCCTGAGACAAGTGAAGAAGAAAATCCTAAGGCTGATAAGTCAGCATCACCTAAAGTTCCAAATTTTACATCAAGAAATCATTCCGAGATAGACATCATTGGAGATCAGAGTGCCAAAGTCCTAACAAGGTCCCAAGCAAAGAAATCAGCTAGCAATGAAGCGATATGTTTACTATCTCAGATTGAACCTTTAAGTGTTGAAGATGCATGTAATGATTCAGATTGGCATGATGCTATGAAAGAAGAACTTGATTAGATTGTTAAGAATGACACTTGGGAACTGGTCCCAAGACCTAGTGAGAAGAATGTGATTGGAACAAAGTGGATATTTAGAAACAAAATAAATGAAGATGGCACAGTAGTAAGAAACAAATCAAGATTAGTGTGTAAAGGATATGTGCAAAGAGAAGGCATTGATTATTCAGACACATTTGCACCTGTGAGAAGATTAGAAGCTATTAAGTTGTTTAGCTTATGCTACAATCAAAAACTTCAAAGTTTATTAGATGGATGTCAAGTCAGCATTCCTAAATAGAGACTTGAAAGAAGAAGTATACATTGAGCAGCCGGAAGGATTCACCTTATCAGACAGACCTGATATGGTATGCAAATTGAAGAAGGCCCTCTATGGACTTAAGCAAGCCCCTAGAGCATGGTATGAGAGACTAGATGGATACTTAAAAAAGATTGGTTTCAAGAAAGGAGCAACAAATTGTAATCTATTCATTAGAGAGACATTTGAAGGTTTACTTCTTGTAGCTATATTTGTTGATGACATTATCTTTGGATGTAATGAAAAACTAAGTGCTGAATTTTCCAAAGAAATGCAGAATGAGTTTGAGATGAGTATGATTGGTCCTATCAAATACTTTTTGGGACTAAATGTGCAGCAGGAAAAAAAAGGAATTTTTATTAATCAGTCAAAATATGTGAAAGAGATACTGAAGAAATTCAAGATGGATGATTGCAAGCCAGTAGGAACCCCTATGATCATTGGATGCAAGCTTACAAAAGAAGATGACTTACCAGCAGTAGATATAACATTGTATAAGTCTATGATTGGTAAATTCATATATCTTACTCAGACTAAACCTTATATTTCCAATGCAGTTGGCATAGTTGGAAGATTTGTAGTAGAACCTAAACAAAGTCACCTCATGGTTGTAAAAAGAATATTCAGATACTTGTAGGGCACTATAGATTATGGTCTATGGTATCCTAATTTAGAAAATGTTGAGCTTCATGTGTACATTGATGCAGATTGGGCAGGATGTGTTGATGACATAAAGAGTACTTCAGGAGGAGCAACGTTTCTTGGTGGCAAACTTGTCACTTGGACAAGCAAGAAACAAAATTGTATTTCTCAGTCAATAGCAAAAGTAGAGTATGTTGCAGCAGCCCTGAATTATTCTACAATTGTTTGGATCAAGCAGATGATAAATAATTTTAGAATTCAAATTGATTAGCCTATTGTTATTCACTATGATAACACTAGCACTATCAATATGTCAAAGAACCCTGTGATACATGCAAAGACAAAGCACATTGAGATCAAGTATCACTTCCTAATAGATAAAGTGGCAGAGAAAGAAGTCAAGTTGGACTATGTGAGTACTAAAGATTAGTTGGTAGATATATTCACAAAGCCCTTGCCTAAGGATACTTTTGAGTATCTTAGGGAGAAGTTGGGAGTCATTCCCTTCCCTATTTCTACTTAGAATAAAGAAGGAAAGGAATTAGTCCTTTGGGACTAGTGGAAGGTTGACTACTCTACCTCAGGAGTAGTACCAGTGTTTAAAATGAATGACACCCTTTTCCATTGATGTCGAAGGGGAAGTAATATACAGATTCATGAAAAACATAAGAAAAAGAGGAGTAATATACTAAGGGGGAGCAACATTCAGATATGACAGCAGATCAGTTGAGAAAATGGAGAATATTAGAAAATATTGTACCAGATGGAGGATTCATCTTTGGAGGAGTTTTAAAGAGGAAATGGAGAATGTTATAAAATAAATGTTCATAAGGGTTGGTGGTGGTTTTTCATTCCACGTGTTTCCATCAATGCCAAAGGGGGAGATTGTTGGAGATTTTCCACCAGGCTAGTACTGACTGTATGTTTTTCATTGATGAAAACATATGGAAAGTAGCATGCATGGAAGTCTTATACAATAATATTTTTGTATATGTAGCATGGACATGATATCAGCATGATATCATGGGTGCAGAGGTTAACTATTAGTACAAATAGTTATATAGCAGTTGGTGTCAATAGTGTTCCTGACAGAGTTACAGTTAGTGTTCTATGTATGGTTGTCCATATAGTTATCATGGATTCTTGCATGCTTAGATATATGTTGAAGACATGTTAGTGATGTTTTAGTTATGGACACATAGTTTGTTGATGAGTAGAAGTGAAGTTATGCAATCACTATTCGCCAATAGCAGTTTCTTGTGTTTGTTCAGAAGAGCTAACAGAGATCTTATTGGTTATGTAGTTGCACCTATCTTGTGGGTATGCACCCTTGGATTTAAGATTAGATGAGAGTTATTGATGTTTGGTTAAGAGTGTGTGAGTTAATTCAGCTTGAGGAGAAAGATCCAGTTGTTTTGTTAGAGCCGATAGTGTGTAGCATGCGTCTACAATTATCTTATTAGACAGGTCCCAAATTATGTTGCATGCATAATAGATCTGACATAATATTTGTTGGAGTTTGTTATGGTTTCTCTTTTATGATTGCAAGGTGGTTCTAATAGGCTAACTTGATTATATCATTTGGAGGAAAGATACTTATAGGCAGTCATTTGTGATTGCTGAAGTGTGGTTCATGGTTGATTAAGAAGAGCAGAGCAGAGTGTGCGAAGTGTTGAGCCATCATAAGAAGGTCTATGTGACCAAGTAAAGTACTTGTGCTATTCATTGGAACTAATCCAGACATCAGTTCAAAGTGCAGCTCACCAAGATCCAGATATAGTGTGTATCTATTATTCAGAAGGTTGTAGCCTTCACCCATTTGAGTAGTGAGCTCTTGGACAGTGCGTCCTCTCCCCTAATAGGGAAAATTGTAAAATACTCCTAATAGGGTCTGACCCTTGACCATGTCTACTGTACTTAATATATTGTAAAGCTACTCTTAACAGGGTAAAAGATCTTCTAACAAGTATCATTATACACTAGTACATAATATTAGTAGGTATCAAGTCCCACCGGGGTTTTTACCTATTTGAGTTTCCCCATAACCAAAACATTGGTGTTGTGTTCATATGTTCTTTCATTGTGTTTATGCTTTATGTTTGAGTATACTTAATTGGATAAAGAATTGAATCTTGTAGATAACTGATTCACCCCCCCTCTCAGTTATCTCTTGGGACTATTCCTAAGAACCCTATGAGTTATGGTATGGTCATACTCTTATTAATTATTTTACAATCTTTGGTAGTAAATGTTACATCAAAAGGGATGATAACATAGAGAAGTTTGATGCAAGGAGTGATGAAGGTATATTCCTTGGATATTCCACAAAAAGAAAGGCCTATAGATATTATAATTTGAGAGCAAGGAATATGATTGAAAGTGAAAATGTCAAGGTTGATGAAAATTTTTAGGTACAAGAGAGAACATGAAAGTTCAATCTTGATGAACTGGATTGGTTTAGGTGTGAAGAAAGACTAATTAAGAATAACCTGAATCAGAATGAATAAGAGAAGGGTCAACAAGAAGATCAGGATCAGTTGCAAGAAGTTTTGGTGATAGATAATGGTACAAATATGAATATGTATGAAAAAATAGAAGTGTCTATGACACCTAGATATACTATGAGGGATCATCCATAAGATCAAATCATTGGAGATAGAATAAGTGGCACTAGGACAAGGTCACAGATCAGAGATGCAATTTGTTTTATTTTGCAGGTTGAACCAAAGACTCTTGATGAAGCATGCATAGATGAGTCATGGATCAAGGAAATGAAATAAGAATTTGATCACATACAGAAGAATAACACTTGGGAATTGGTTCCCAAACCTAAAGATAAAATTTTTATTGACACAAAATGGGTATTTAGAAATAAGGCGAATGAAGATGGTGTCGTGACCAGAAACAAAGCCAGATTGGTATGCAAGGGATATTCACAAAATTAATGAATTGACTTTGGGGAAATCTTTTCACCAGTTACAAGGTTGGAGGTAGTTAGGTTACTCTTATCCTATGCTGCTACAAGAATTTAAAGGTCTATTAGATGGATGTAAAGTCATCATTTCTTAATGGTAACTTAGAAGAAGATGTTTACATTAAGCAACCTAATGGTTTTCATCTATGATGAAGGGTGCTCCCCTTAATACCACAAACACATAACAGAAATAGAGAAACAACAACAATATGCAAGAATAGAAAATTGGCTTCTTATTATCTCCACAAATGTGGAATTACAAATTTTAAGAATTATAATATGCAAAGCCACATGGGCATTCCCTTACAATATTCTGTAGGACAAAGCCTTGAATTATTTCCCAGATCTACTACCCAGAACTATTTTGAACTCCTAAGACAATAATACAGCCTTCCTTATATAGGCAATTTTTCCACCGCCTGGGAATGTTCTAGAATTTTAGCCAATAAGGCCGACCAAACTTAGAATTATTTTATTTTACATTTTATTACATCATAGTCAGCTCAAGATAACCTTTGAAACCTGAATAGAAATTTTGAAGAAAATTATTTTCTGCCATTTCAGGTGGCCCAACTTCCGAAGACCATAAGTCATCACCGGTTGACCCGATCAGCTATTATAACCCCATTTCAAAAACACCACGAAGTACTCTACAGGCTTGACCCACGCAAGCGCTCGTCACCCAAATTTTTGACCTCATTCGGGGCCTCTAAAGCCTTCAAAATTGAGTTCAAAGTTTTTGTACCCTGCTGCCAATACCGAAAATCTTCAATATCTTCCAATATACACTTGATCTGGCAATGAAACTTTACTGGCAGACTTACATCACCAAAATGAACCTCCAAGAAAGAAATCAGATCATTCTGAGCACATACGAAAATTACCAAAAATAGTAACTTTCCATAAATAGCAACTCTGCACAAAATATCCCTTATTGAATATAAAAATAAAAATATTTTTGGGTGATGCAAGATTGCTCTTACACCCAGGATGCTCCTGCATTAGACACTCGGGGTAATTTGAGAAGTGACCCTATCACGACTCAGGTGTGCAGAGGAAAACCAAGATGGTTAAGCTCCACCCTTGTTAGCCATGATGAATCTTCAATAGGTCATCTTTTCCACTTGACCAGATATTATTCATATGTCCTGTTCCTTGTGCTTCTACCAACACGACTGTCCAGTATATTTTCAATCTCCTTAGTGTCTGAACTAGTTGCTGGAATACTCCACTGTGCTGCTGTGATCACTTCTTCAACACCTCCTTCATGATACTCTGTCAGATCTGAAATGTTAAACACTGGTGAAATATGTAGCTCAGTAGGCAATTCTACCTCATATGCATTTTCTGAATCATGTTTCTTCAGTATCTTACATGGTCCAAACTTTTTCATTTTCAGCTTGCTATATGTACCAACTAGAAACCGCTCCTTCCACAAATGAACCATGACTTCATCACCAACCTGAAATTCCTTATACCTCCTTTTCTCATCTACCTTAGCCTTATACTATGCGTTCATCTTGGTAATATGCTTCCTCACCTCCCCATGGATGTTCTTCAAGTGTTCTGCAAAATTCTCAGCTTCAGCACTACTTATTTCTCCTTTATCTATCTTCCTCAATTCAGATGCATTTCTCAGACTACTTCCATATACAATCTGGAATGGTGATTTACTAGTGCTCCTGTTGACAGAATTATTGTATGCAAATTCTACCTGTGGTAAAATCAAATCCCATCCTGTTGGCTTATCTCCAACCAAACATCTCAGCAAATTTCCCAAACTCCTATTCACCACCTCTGTCTGTCCATCAGTTTGTAGATGATGTGATGAATTGAACTTCAAATCTCTCTTCAACTTCTTCCACAATGTATGTCACAAATATCCAACAAACGTAGTGTCTTGATCTGAAACTATGGTCTTTGGCAAACCACCAAGTCTCACTACTTCTCTGAAAAACAATTCTGCTACATGAACAACATCATTAGTCTTCTTGCAGGGAATGAAATATGCCATCTTTGAAAATCTATCAACCACCACAAAAATTGAATCATGTCCCCGCTGAGTCCTCGGTAAACCAAGAACAAAGTCCATGCTGATATCCTCCCAAGGCTTCTCTGGTACAGATAATGGCTGATACAACCCTGTATTCTACTTCACTCCTTTCGCCATTTGACATACTTTGCAACTATGTAAAAACTTCTTCATATCTTGCTGCAACTGTGGCCAATAATAATTCTCACTAACCAAAGAAAGGGTTTTGTCACGACCAAAATGTCCAGCCAATCCTCTGCTATGCTTCTCTTTGATGAGATTCTCCCTCATAGAACTTCATGGAATGCACAACTGACTCCCTTTGAACAACATATCATCCTGGATGATGAAATCTAGCCATTTCATCCTGTCTAGAGTAACAGGTTCTGTACAAGCTTTCCAAGCTTCACCAAAATCAAGATCCTCTGGATACAAATTCTAGAGTTCCTTGAACCCAACTACTTCAATCTGCATTTCTTTCAGCAATAGTTGCCTTCTGCTAAGAGCATCAGCAACCCTATTGGACTTTCCACTCCTGTGTTTCAAAACAAATGTATAACTCTATAAAAACTCAACCCATTTCAAATGCCTCTGATTCAACTTTCCTTGACTATTCAAATATTCCAAAGCTTGATGATCAGTATACAAAATAAACTCCTTAGGAAGTAGCTAATGTCTCCACTTCTTTAATGCTTGAACTATAGCATAAAATTCTTGATCATAAATAGAATATTTTCGCTTGGCATCATTTAACTTCTCACTGAAATAAGCAACAGGTTTACTTTCTTGGCTCATAACAGCTCCTATTGCAGTACCACTAGCATCACAATCTACTTGAAACACCTTATTAAAATCTGGAAGTGCTAAAATAGGTTGTTCTGTAACTTTTTATTTTAACAATTAAAAATTTTTTTCTGCCCCATTAGTCCACTTAAATTCTTTTCTATCCCCTCTCATTATTTCAGTCAAGTGTCCACAAATACTGCTAAAATTTTTGATAAATTTTCTGTAAAAGCTGGCTAGACCATGAAAAGATCTTACCTCAGTAGCACTCTGTGGAGTAGGCCATTCAAAGATAGCCTGTACCTTCTCTGGGTCCATTTTTAGACCTTCTCCTGAAACTACAAACCCCAACTACACCAACTCTTTCTTCACAAAACTGCACTTTTTTAAATTAATCAACAATTTCTCTTCTCTCAGCTTCTCAAATACCATACGAATATGCATCATATGACAAACTTACCTAGAAATTCTTTCAAAACCTCATTCATGAGCCGCATGAAAGTGCTCGGTGCATTGGTTAGCCCAAAAGGCATGACTAACCACTCATACAGTCCTTTTTTTGTCTTGAAGGCAGTCTTCCATTCATCTCCTTCTCTAATCTGAATCTGATGATATCCACTTTTCAGATCTATTTTTAAAAAATACATAGCTCCACTCAAATAGTCCATAATATCATCCATTCGTGGCAATGGAAACCTGTACTTGATTGTGATCTTGTTTATTGCCCTAGAATCTATACACATCCTCCATTCTCCATTTTTCTTTGGTGCTAATACCGCTGGTACAGCATAGGGACTCAGACTCTCATGGATCAATCCTTTCTGTAACAACTCATGTACCTATCTGTTCAACTCTTCACTTTCCACAGGTGTCATTCTGTGTGCTGCCTTATTCAATAAACTCGCTCCTAGGATCAAGTCCATCTGATGACTGATCTTCCTGACTGGTGGTAATCCATCAGGCATGTTATCAGATACAATATCCTGAAACTCATTCAACAAATTTGCAACTTCTACAGGAACATCTTCTACTTCCTCTTTACCAGCTTTTAGAATTAAAGTAAAACATACATGCTCATGCCTCATACCATCTAGGAAATTTTTTCCATCAACAAAAGTTATCCTTGCATTACCACATACCTTTTCTTCAGTCTCCTTCAATGGTTTTAGCTTATGTCGCACTCCATCCTTTGTGAGGGAATATGTATTCACACGACCATCATGTACAACACATCTGTCAAACTGCCATGGTCTACCCAACAATATATGACATGCATCCATAGATATGATATCAAACAATACCTCATCTTGGTATCTGCCAACCTTGAACTTCACTAGGCATTATTCATTGACCATGACCTTGTGGTCATCCTGTACCCAGGCAATTCGATATGGATGTGGGTGTTTCTATTTCTTGAGCTTCAACTTTATCACCATCTCTTCTGACACCAAATTATCAGTGCTTCCACTATCAATAATCACATCACAACATTTACCTTCACACTTGCACCTGGTGTGAAATAGGCTCCTCCTTTGCTTAGGTTCATTCTCACCACTCAACATGACTCTTCGGTTAATCAACGTATCTCCTCTTTCAGCATCTTGAGAATTTGATGATCTGACATCTGCATCTACATGTGCAACTCTGGCCTAGCTTTAATTTCTCCTATCTATTCTGCCTTGGCGCTGAGGACATTCAAATGCCCTATGACCTTCTTCTCCACAGTGAAAACATGTTCCACGGAAGCCTCCTCTTCTAGATCCTTGTCCTCTTCCTCTTCCTCTCTGATCTCTATTATTCTGATCATTGAAGCGATTGAAATTATTTTCACACCGATTCTGACTGCTACTGGCATCATTCTTCTTTTTTAGATCTTCATTTCAGCCACCATATGACCGTCCACCAGATCATCCAGCGCGACCTCTTCCGTTTTGCTTGCTCTCGAACTTCTTGTTCAGCTTTTCCTCTACTTTTAGGGAAAATTGGTATGCCTCCTCAATACTGCTCATTCGAACCAGATTCAACTCCTCCTAAATGCTTGGCCTTAACCCATTAAGGTATCAGATAACTTTTTCCTTATCCGCTTTTGCATGACCTATTCTGATGAGGAGTCGATAGAACTCCTCTGTATACTCCTGAACAGATTTTCTTGCTTGCTTCAAACTTTGCATTTTCTTCAGTAGGTCAAGCTCATAATTAACAGGAATAAACTGTCACTTTAATTTATCCACCATCCGATCCCATCTTGTGATTTTATATTTCCCTTTTCTATTTCTCTCCAACTGAACCTCTTGCCACCAGATCTTTGCATGACCTTTTAGTCTGCCCTTTGCAAATTTGACCCTATCAGGATCCTGAACATCTTCATACTCAAAATATTCCTCACGTTCATTGATCTAGTCAATCAATTCTTCTGGGTTAAGATTCCTTGAAAATGTAGGAACCTCGATCTTAGGTCTCTTCCCAATCTTGGAAAGGGCTCGAAAATGCCTTTCTTTTTCTGGGTTTGGAAGTTCGCCTTCTCCTTCCTGATCAAAATTTTCTTCCACTTCATCATCACTTTCTTCTCTTACATTAAGATTCATTCCTTTATGAATCTTTTTTTGCAATGCTCGCACTTGTCTCTGCAGCTCTCTAACCTCAGGTGTCACAACACCAGCCCTTCCACCACGTTCTCTTCGTGGAGGCATTTTCACGATGCACACTAAAACCCTAACCACGGTCCTGGTGCAAACTGCGTCACAGTCGGTGATCTATTTACACACTCAGGAAAACCTGCTCTGATACCACTTGATTAAGGGTGCTCCCCTTAATACCACAAACACATAACAGAAACAAAGAAACAACAACAATATGCAAGAACAAAAAATTGGCTTCTTATTATCTCCACAAATGTGGAATTACAAATTTTAAGAATTACAATATGCAAAGCCACATGGGCATTCCCTTACAATATTCTGTACGACAAAGCCTCGAATTATTGCCCAGATCTACTACCTAGAACTATTCTAAACTCATAAGACAATAATACAGCCTTCCTTATATAGGCAATTTTTCCACTGCCTGGGAAGGTTCTAGAATTTTAGCCAATAAGACTGACCAAACTTAGAATTATTTTATTTTACATTTTATTACATCATAGTCGGCTCAAGATAACCTTTGAAATCCGAACAAAAATTTTGAAGAAAATTATTTTTCGCCATTTCAGGTGTCCCAACTTCCGAAGACCATAAGTCATCTCCGGTTGACCCGATCGGCTATTATAACCCCATTTCAGAAATGCTACGAAGCACTCTATAGGCTTGATCCGCGCAAGCGCCCGTCACCCAAATTTTTGACCTCATCTGGGGCGTCTAAAGCCTTCAAAACTGAGTTCAAAGTTTCTGTATCCTGCTGCCAATACCAAAAATTTTCAATATCTTCTGATATACACTTGATTTGGCAATGAAACTTTACTGGCAAACTCACATGACCAAAATGAACCTCCAAGAAAGAAATCATATCATTCTGAGCACATACGAAAATTACCAAAAATAGTAACTTTCCATAAATAGTAGCTCTGCACAAAATAGCCCTTATTGAATATAAAAATAGAAATATTTTTGGGTGATGCAAGATTGCTCTTACACCCAGGATGCTCCTGCATCAGACACCCAGGGTAATTTGAGAAGTGACCCTGTCACGACTCAGGTGTGTAGAGGAAAACCAAAACGGTTAACTTCTACTCTTGTTAGCCATGATGAATCTTCAACAGGTCATCCTTTCCACTTGACCAGATATTCTTCATATGTCCTGTTCCTTGTGCTTCTGCCAACATGACTGTCCAGTATATCTTCGATCTCCTTACTGTCTGAACTAGTTGCTAAAATACTCTGCTGTGCTGCTGTGATCGCATCCTCAACACCTCCTTCATGATACTCTATCAGATCTGAAATGTTAAACACTGGTGAAATATGTAGCTCAGTAGGCAATTCTACCTCATATGTATTTCTAAATCATGTTTCTTCAGTATCTTACATGGTCCAAACTTCTTCATTTTCAGCTTGTTATATGTACCAACTGGAAACCGCTCCTTCCGCAAACGAACCATGACTTCATCACCAACCTCAAATTCCTTATACCTCCTTTTCTCATCTGCCTTAGCCTTATACTGTGCATTCATCTTGGTAATATGCTTCCTCACCTCCCCATGGATGTTCTTCAAGTGTTCTCCAAAATCCTCAGCTTCAGTACTACTTATTTCTCCTTTATCTATCTTCCTCAATTCAAATGCACTTCTCAGACTACTTCCATATAAAATTTGGAATGTTGATTTACCAGTGCTCCTGTTGACAGAATTATTGTATGCAAATTCTGCCTGTGGTAAAATCAAATCCCATCCTGTTGGCTTATCTCCAACCAAACATATCAGAAAATTTCTCAAACTCCTATTCACCACCTCTGTCTGTCCATCAGCCTGTGGATGATGTGATAAACTAAACTTCAAATCTGTCTTCAACTTCTTCCACAATGTACGCTAGAAATATCCAACAAACTTAGTGTCCCGATCTGAAACTATGTTCTTTGGCAAACCATGAAGTCTCACTACTTCTCTGAAAAACAATTCTGCTACATGAACAACATCATTAGTCTTCTTGCAGGGAATGAAATGTGCCATCTTTGAAAATCTGTCAACCACCACAAAAATTGAATCATGTCCCCGCTGAGTCCTCGGTAAACCAAGAACAAAGTCCATGCTGATATCCTCCCAAGGCTTCTCTGGTACAGATAATGGCTGATACAATCCTGTATTCTGCTTCACTCCTTTCGCCATCTGACATACTCTGCAACTCTGTACAAATTTCTTCACATCTTGCTGCAACTGTGGCCAATAATAATTCTCACTAACCATAGAAAGGGTTTTGTCATGACCACAATATCCAGTCAATCCTCCGCTATGCTTCTCCTTGATGAGATTCTCCCTCATATAACTTCGTGGAATGCACAACTGACTCTCTTTGAACAGCATATCATCTTGGATGATGAAATCCAACCATTTCATCCTGTCTAGAGTAACAGGTTCTGTACAAGCTTTCCAAGCTTCACCAAAATCAGGATCCTCTGGATATAAATTTTTGAGTTCCTTGAACCCAACCACTTCAATCTGCATTTCTATCAGCAATAGTTGCCTTTTACTAAGAGCATCAGCAACCCTATTGGACTTTCCACTCCTATATTTCAAAACAAATGTATAACTCTGTAAAAACTCAACCCATTTCAAATACCTCTGATTCAACTTTCCTTGACTATTCAAATATTGCAAAGCTTGATGATCAGTACACAAAACAAACTCCTTAGGAAGCAGATAATGTGTCCACTTCTTTAATGCCTGAACTATAGCATTAAATTCTTAATTATAAATAGAATATTTTCGCTTGTCATCATTTAACTTCTCACTGAAATAAGCAACAGGTTTACCTTCTTGGCTCATAACAGCTCCTATTGTAGTACCACTAGCATCACAATCTACTTGAAACACCTTATTAAAATCTGGAAGTGCTAAAACAGGTTGATCTGTAACTTTTTGTTTCAACAATTGAAAATTTTTTTCTGCCCCATTAGTCCACTTAAATTTTTTTCTATCCTCTCTCATTGTTTCAGTCAAGGTTCAACAAATACTGCTAAATTTTTGATAAATTTTTTGTAAAAGCTAGCTAGACCATGAAAAGATCTTACCTCAGTAGCACTCCTTGGAGTAGGCCATTCAAGGATAGCCTGTACCTTCTCTAGGTCCATTTTTAGACCTTCTCCTGAAACTACAAACCCCAAATACACCAACTCTTTCTTGACAAAACTGCACTTCTTCAAATTAATCAATTTCTCTTCTCTCAGCTTCTCAAATACCATACAAATATGCATCATATGCTCCTCCAATGTGTTACTAAAGATTAGAATATCATCTAGGTAAACAATGACAAACTTACCCAGAAATTCTTTCAGAACTTTGTTCATGAGCCGCATGAAAGTGCTCGGTGCATTGGTTAGCCCAAAAGGCATGACTAACCACTCATATAGTCCTTCCTTTGTCTTGAAGGCAGTCTTCCATTCATCTCCTTCTCTGATCAGAATCTGATGATATCCACTTTTCAGATCTATCTTTGAAAAATATACAGCTCCACTCAAACAGTCCATAATATCATCCATTCGTGGCAATAGAAACTTGTAATTGATTGTGATCTTGTTTATTGCCCTAGAATCTATACACATCCTCCATTATCCATTCTTCTTTGGTGCTAATACCACCGGTACAGCACAGGGACTCAGACTCTCACGGATCAATCCTTTCTGTAACAACTCATGTACCTGTCTGTTCAACTCTTCACTTTCCGCAGGTGTCATTCTGTGTGCTGCCTTATTCGACAAACTCACTCCTGGGATCAAGTCCATTTGATGACTGATCTTCCTGACTAGTGGTAATCCATTAGGCATGTTATCGGATACAATATCCTGAAACTCATTCAATAAATTTGCAACTTCTATAGGAACATCTTCTACTTCCTCTTTACCAGCTTTTGGAATTAAAACAAAACATACATGCTCATGCCTCATACCATCTAAAAATTTTTTTCCATCAACAAAAGTTATCCTTGCATTACCACATACCTTTTCTTCAGTCTCTTTCAATAGTTTTAGCTTATGTCGCACTCCATCCTTTGTCAAGGAATAGGTATTCGCATGATCATCATGTACAGCACATCTGTCAAACTGCCATGGTCTACCCAACAACATATGACATGCATCCATAGATATGATATCACACAATACCTCATCTTGGTATCTGCCAACCTTGACCTTCACTAGGCATTGTTCATTGACCATGACCTTGTGGTCATCCTGTACCCAGGCAATCCGATATGGATGTGGGTGTTTCTGTCTCTTGAGCTTAAACTTTGTCACCAACTGTTCTGACACCAAATTGTCAGTGCTTCCACTATCAATAATCACATCACAACATTTACCTTCACACTTGCACCTAGTGTGAAATAGGCTCCTCCTTTGCTCAGGTTCATTCTCACCACTCAACAAGACTCTTCGGTTAATCAATGTTTCTCCTCTTTAAGCATCTTCAGAATTTGATGATCGGACATCTTCATCTACATGTGCAACTCTGGCCTGGCTTTCATTTCTCTTGTCTCTTCTCCCTTGGTACTGAGGACATTCAAATGCCCTATGACCTTCTTCTCCACAGTGAAAACATGTTCCATGGAAGCCTCCTCTTCCATATCTTTGTCCTCTTCCTCTTCCTCTCTGATCTCTATTATTGTGATCCTAGAAGTGATTGGAATTATTTCCATGCTGATTCTTACTGCTACTAGCCTCATCCTTCTTTTTCAGATCTTCATTTCGGCCACCATATGACCGTCCACTAGATCGTCCACCACGACCTCTTCCGTTTTGCCTGCTCTCAAACTTCTTGTTCAGCTTTTCCTCTACTTTTAGGGCAAATTGGTATGCCTCCTCAATACTGCACATTCAAACCAGATTCAACTCCTCTTGAATGCTTGGCCTTAACCCATTAAGGTATCAGACAACTTTCTCCTTATCAGCTTCTGCATGGCCTATTCTAATGAGGAGTCGATAGAAGTCTTCTGTATACTTCTGAACAAATTTTCCTGCTTACTTCAAACTTTGTATTTTCTTCAATAGGTCAAGCTCATAATCAACAGGAATAAACTATCACTTTAATTTATCCACCATCCGATCTCATCTTGTGATTTTATCTTTCCCTCTTCTATTTCTCTCCAACTGAACCTCTTGCCACTAGATCTTTGCATGACCTTTCAGTCTGACCTTCACAAATTTGACCTTATCAGGATCCTCAACATCTTCATACTCAAAATATTCCTCACATTCATTGATCCAGTCAATCAATTCTTCTGGGTTAAGATTCTTTGAAAATGTAGGAACCTTGATCTTAGGTCTCTTCCCGATCTTGGAAAGGGCTCGAAAAAGCCTTTCTTCTTTTGGGTTCGGAAGTTCACCTTCTCCTTCCTGATCAAAATTTTCTTCCACTTCATCATCACTTTCTTCTCTTAAATTAAGATTCATTCCTCTGCGAATCTCTTCTTGCAATGCTCACACTTATCTCTGCAGCTCTCTAACCTCAGGTGTCACAACACTAGCCCTTCTGCCACGTTCTCTTCGTGGAGGCATTTTCAGGATGCAGGTTGAAACCCTAACCATGGTCCTGGTGCAAACTGCCTCACAGTCGGTGATCTTTTTACACACTCAGGAAAACCTACTCTGATACAACTTGATGAAGGGTGCTCCCCTTAATACCACAAACACATAACAGAAATAGAGAAACAACAACAATATGCAAGAATAGAAAATTGGCTTCTTATTATCTCCACAAATGTGGAATTACAAATTTTCAGAATTACAATATGCAAAGCCACATGGGCATTCCCTTACAATATTCTGTATGACAAAGCCTCAAATTATTGCCTAGATCTACTACCCAGAACTATTCTGAACTCATAAGACAATAATACAACCTTCTTTATATACGCAAATTTTCCACGGCTTGGGAAGGTTCCAGAATTTTAGCCAATAAGGCCGACCAAACTTAGAATTATTTTATTTTACATTTTATTACATCATAGTCGGGTCAAGATAACCTTTGAAACCCAAACAAAAATTTTGAAAAAAATTATTTTCTGCCATTTCAGGTGGCCCAACTTCAGAAGACCATAAGTCATATCCAGTTGACCCGATCGACTATTATAACGCCATTTCAGAAATGCTACGAAGCACTCTATAGGCTTGACCCGTGCAAACGCCCGTCACCCAAATTTTTGACCTCATCTGGGGCCTCTAAAGCCTTCAAAATTGAGTTCAAAGTTTCTGTACCCTGCTGCCAATACCGAATATCTTTAATATCTTCTAATATACAATTGATTTGGCAATGAAACTTTACTGGCAGACTTACATCACCAAAATGAACCTCCAAGAAAGAAATCAGATCATTTTGAGCACATACAAAAATTACCAAAAATAGTAACTTTCCATAAATAGAAGCTCTGCACAAAATAGCCCTTATTGAATATACAAATAGAAATATTTTTGGGTGATGCAAGATTGCTCTTACACCTAAGATGTTCCTGCATCAGACACCCAGGGTAATTTGAGAAGTGACCTTGTCACGACTCACGTGTGCAGAGGAAAACCAAGATGGTTAACCTCCACCCTTGTTAGCCATGATGAATCTTCAACAAGTCATCCTTTCCACTTGACCAGATATTCTTCATATGTCATGTTCCTTGTGCTTCTGCCAACACGACTGTCCAGTATATCTTCGATCTCCTTAGTGTCTGAACTAGTTACTGGAATACTCCACTGTGCTGCTGTGATCGCATATTCAACACCTCCTTCATGATACTCTATCAGATTTGAAATGTTAAACACTGGTGAAATATGTAGCTCAGTAGGTAATTCTACCTCATATGTGTTTTTTAAATCATGTTTCTTCAGTATCTTACATGGTCCAAATTTCTTCATTTTCAGCTTGTTATATGTACCAACTGGAAACCGCTCCTTCCGCAAATGAACCATGACTTCATCACCAACCTCAAATTCCTTATACCTCTTTTTCTCATCTGCCTTAGCCTTATATTGTGCGTTCATCTTGGTAATATACTTCCTCACCTATCCATGGATGTTCTTCAAGTGTTCTACAAAATTCTCAACTTCAGCACTACTTACTTCTCTTTTATCTATCTTCCTCAATTCAGATGCATTTCTCGGACTACTTCCATATACAATCTAGAATGGTGATTTACCAGTGCTCCTGTTGACAGAATTATTGTATGCAAATTTCGCCTGTGGTAAAATCAAATCCCATCCTGTTGGCTTATCTCCAACCAAACATCTCAGCAAATTTTCCAAACTCCTATTCACCACCTCTGTCTGTCCATCAGTTTGTGGATGATGTGATGAACTGAACTTCAAATCTGTCTTCAACTTCTTCCATAATGTACGCCAGAAATATCCAACAAACTTAGTGTTCTGATCTGAAACTATGGTCTTTGGCAAACCATGAAGTCTCACTACTTCTATAAAAACAATTCTGCTATATGAACAGCATCATTAGTCTTCTTGCAGGGAATGAAATGTGCCATCTTTAAAAATCTGTCAACCACCACAAAAATTAAATCATGTCCCCGCTGAGTCCTCGGTAAACTAAGAACAAAGTGTATGCTGATATCCTCCCAAGGCTTCTTTGGTACAGATAATGGCTGATACAACCCTGTATTCTACTTCACTCCTTTCGCCATCTGACATACTCTGCAACTCTGTACAAACTTCTTCACATCTTGCTGCAACTGTGGCCAATAATAATTCTCACTAACCAAAGAAAGGGTTTTGTCACGACCAAAATATCCAGCCAATCCTCCGCTATGCTTCTTCTTCATGAGATTCACCCTCATATAACTTCGTGGAATGCACAACTGACTCCCTTTGAACAAAATATCATCCTGGATGATGAAATCCAGCTATTTCATCCTGTCTAGAGTAATAGGTTCTGTACAAGCTTTCCAAGCTTCACCAAAATCAGGAGGATGGATACAAATTCTTGAGTTCCTTGAACCCAACCACTTCAATCTACATTTCTGTCAGCAATGGTTGCCTTCTGCTAAGAGCATCAGCAACCCTATTAGACTTTCCACTCCTGTATTTCAAAATAAATGTATAACTCTGCAAAAACTCAACCCATTTCAAATGCCTCTGATTCAACTTTCCTTGACTATTCAAATATTGCAAAGCTTGATGATCAGTATACAAAACAAACTCCTTAGGAAGCAGATAATGTCTCCACTTTTTTAATGCCTGAACTATAACATAAAATTCCTGATCATAAATAGAATATTTCTGCTTGGCATCATTTAACTTCTCACTGAAATAAGCAATAGGTTTACCTTCTTGGCTCATAACAGCTCCTATTGCAGTACCATTAGCATCACAATCTACTTGAAACACCTTATTAAAATTTAGAAGTGCTAAAATAGGTTGTTCTGTAATTTTTTGTTTCAACAATTGAAAACTTTTTTCTACCCCATTAGACTTAAATTCTTTTCTATCCCTTCTCATTGTTTCAATCAAGGGTCCACAAATACTGCTAAAATTTTTGATAAATTTTTGTAAAAGCTGGCTAGACCATGAAAAGATCTTACCTCAGTAGCACTCTTTGGAGTAGGCCATTCAAGGATAGCTTGTACCTTCTCTGGGTCCATTTTTAGACCTTCTCCTAAAATTACAAACCCCAAATACACCAACTCTTTCTTCACAAAACTAATTTCTTCAAATTAATCAACAATTTCTCTTCTCTTAGCTTCTCAAATACCATATGAATATGCATCATATGCTCTTCCAATGTCTTACTAAATATCAGAATATCATCTAGGTAAACAATGACAAACTTACCCAAAAATTCTTTCAGAACCTCGTTCATGAGCCGCATGAAAGTGCTCGGTGCATTGGTTAGCCCAAAAGGCATGACTAACCACTCATATAGTCCTTCCTTTGTCTTGAAGGTAGTCTTCCATTCATCTCCTTCTCTGATCTGATTTTGATGATATCCACTTTTCACATCTATCTTTGAAAAATACACAGCTCCACTCAAACAGTCCATAATATCATCCATTCGTGTCAATGGAAACCTGTACTTGATTGTGATCTTGTTTATTGCCTTAGAATCTGTACACATCCTCCATTCTCTATTTTTCTTTTGTGCTAATATCGCTGGTACAACACATGGACTCAGACTCTCAAGGATCAATCCTTTCTGTAACAACTCATGTACCTGTCTGTTCAACTCTTCACTTTCCACAAGTGTCATTCTGTGTGCTGCCTTATTTAGAAAACTCACTCCTGGGATCAAGTCCATCTAAAGAATGATCTTCTTGACTGGTGGTAATCCATCAGGCACATTATCGGATACAATATCCTGAAACTCATTCAACAAATTTGCAACTTCTACAGGAACATCTTCTTCTTCATCTTTACCAGCTTTTGGAATTAAAGCAAAACATATATGCTCATGCCTCATACCATTTAAAAAATTTCTTCCATCAACAAAAGTTATCCTTGCATTACCACATACTTTTTCTTCAGTCTCCTTCAATGGTTTTAGCTTATGTTGCACTCCATCCTTTGTGAGGGAATAGGTATTCACATGACCATCATGTACAGCACATCTGTCAAACTGCCATGGTCTACCCAACAACATATGAAATGCATCAATAGATATGATATCACACAATACCTCATCTTGGTATCCGCCAACCTTGAACTTCACTAGGCATTGTTCATTGACCATGACCTTGTGGTCATCCTGTACCTAGGCAATCTGATATGGATGTGGGTGTTTCTGTCTCTTGAGCTTCAACTTTGTCACCATCTCTTCTGACACCAAATTATCAGTGCTTCTAATATCAATAATCACATCAGAACATTTACCTTCACACTTACACTTGGTGTGAAATAGACTCCTCTTTTGCTCAGGTTCATTCTCACCACTCAATAGGACTCTTTGGTTAATCAACGTTTCTCCTCTTTCAACATTTTTAGAATTTGATGATCTCGCATCTTCTTCTACATGTGCAAATCTAGCCTAATCTTCATTTCTCCTGTCTCTTCTTCCTTGGCACTGAGGACATTCAAATGCCCTATGACCTTCTTCTCCACAGTGAAAACATGTTCCACGAAAGCCTCCTCTTCCATATCCTTGTCCTCTTCCTCTTTCTCTCTGATCTCTATTATTATGATCCTGGAAGTGATTGGAATTATTTCCATGCTGATTCTGACTGCTACTGGCCTCATCCTTCTTTTTCAGATCTTCATTTCAGCCACCATATGACCGTCCACCAGATCGTCCACCGCGACCTCTTCCATTTTACCTTCTCTCGAACTTCTTGTTCAGCTTTTCCTCTACTTTTAGGGAAAATTAGTATGCCTCCTCAATACTACTCATTCGAACCAGATTCAACTCCTCCTGAATGCTTGGCCTTAACCCATTAAGGTATCGGGCAACTTTCTCCTTATCAGCTTTTGCATGGCCTGTTTTGATGAGGAGTCGATAGAACTCCTCTGTATACTCCTGAACAGATTTTCCTGCTTGCTTCAAACTTTGCATTTTCTTGAGTAGGTCAAGCTCATAATCAAAAGAAATAAACTATCACTTTAATTTATCCACCATTCGATTCCATCTTGTGATTTTATCTTTCCCTCTTCTATTTCTCTCCAACTAAACCTCTTGCCATCAGATCTTTGCATGACCTTTCAGTCTGGCCTTTACAAATTTGACTCTATCAGGATCCTCAACATCTTCATACTCAAAATATTCCTCACATTCATTGATCTAGTCGATCAATTCTTCTGGGTTAAGATTCCTTGAAAATGTAGGAACCTCAATCTTAGGTCTCTTCCCGATCTTGGAAAGGGCTCGAAAAAGCCTTTCTTCTTCTGGGTTCGGAAGTTCGCCTTCTCCTTCCTGATCAAAATTTTCTTCCGCTTCATCATCACTTTCTTCTCTTATATTAAGATTCATTCCTTTGCGAATCTCTTCTTGCAATGCTCGCACTTGTCTCTGCAGCTCTCTAACTTCAGGTGTCACAACACCAGCCCTTCTGCGACGTTCTCTTTGTGGAGGCATTTTTGCGATGCATGCTGAAACCCTAACCACGGTCCTGGTGCAAACTGCCTCACAGTCGACGATCTATTTACACACTCAATAAAACCTGCTTTGATACCACTTGATGAAGGGTGCTCCCCTTAATACCACAAACACATAACAGAAACAAAGAAACAACAACAATATACAAGAATAGAAAATTGGCTTCTTATTATCTCCACAAATGTGGAATTACAAACTTTCAGAATTACAATATGCAAAGCCACATGGGCATTCCCTTACAATATTCTGTATTACAAAGCCTCGAATTATTGCCCAGATCTACTACCCAGAACTATTTTGAACTCCTAAGACAATAATACAGCCTTCCTTATATAGGCAATTTTTCCACCGCTTGGGAAGGTTCCAGAATTTTAGCCAATAAGGCCGACCAAACTTAGAATTATTTTATTTTACATTTTATTACATCATAGTCAGCTCAAGATAGCTCATAGTCGCCATTTCAGGTGGCCCAACTTTTGAAGACCATAAGTCATCTCTAGTTGACCCAATCAGCTATTATAACCCTATTTTAGAAATTCCACGAAGCACTCTACAGGCTTGACCTGTGCAAGCACTTGTCACCCAAACTTTTGACCTCATCCGGGGCCTCTAAAGCTTTCAAAACCGAGTTTAACATTTCTGTACCCTGCTACCAATACTGAAAATCTTCAATATCTTCCAATATACACTTGATCTGGTAATGAAACTTTACTGACAGACTTACATGACCAAAATGAACCTCCAAGAAAGAAATCAGATCATTCTAAGCACATACAAAAATTACCAAAAATAGTAACTTTCCATAAATAGCAGCTCTGCACAAAATAGCCTTTATTGAATATAAAAATAGAAATATTTTTAGGTGATACAAGATTGCTCTTACACCCAGGATGCTCCTACATAAGACACCCGGGGTAATTTGAGAAGTGACCCTGTCACGACTCAGGTGTGCAGAGGAAAACCAAGAAGGTTAACCTCCACCCTTGTTAGCCATGATGAATCTTCAACAGGTCATCCTTTCCATTTGACCAGATATTCTTCATATGTCCTATTCCTTGTGCTTATGCCAAAATGACTGTCCAGTATATATTCGATCTCCTTAGTGTCTGAACTAGTTGCTAGAATACTCTACTGTGCTGCTGTGATTGCATCTTTAACACCTCTTTTATGATACTTTGTCAGATCTGAAATGTTAAACACTAGTGAAATATGTAGCTCAGTAGGCAATTCTACCTCATATACATTTTCTGAATCATGTTTCTTCAGTATCTTACATGGTCCAAACTTCTTCATTTTCAGCTTGTTATATGTACCAACTGGAAACCGCTCCTGCAAATGAACCATGACTTCATCACCAACCTAAAATTTCTTATACCTCATTTTTTCATCTGCCTTAGCCTTATACTGTGCGTTCATCTTGGTAATATGCTTCCTCACCTCCCCATGGATGTTCTTCAATTGTTCTTCATAATCCTCAGCTTCAGCACTACTTATTTCTCTTTTATCTATCTTCCTCAATTCAGATGCATTTCTCAGACTACTTCCATATACAATCTAGAATGGTGATTTATCAGTGCTCCTGTTGACAAAATTATTATATGCAAATTCCGCCTGTGGTAAAATCAAATCCCATCCTGTTGGCTTATCTCCAACCAAACATCTCAGCAAATTTCCCAAACTCCTATTCACCACCTCTGTCTGTCCATCAGTCTATGGATGATGTGATGAACTGAACTTCAAATCTGTCTTCAACTTCTTCCACAATGTACGCTAGAAATATCCAACAAACTTAGTGTCCCGATCTGAAACTATAGTCTTTGACAAACCATAAAGTCTCACTACTTCTCTGAAAAACAATTCTGCTACATGAACAACATCATTAGTCTTCTTGCAGGGAATGAAATGTGCCATCTTTGAAAATCTGTCAACCACCACAAAAATTGAATCATGTCCCCGCTGAGTCCTCGGTAAACCAAGAACAAAGTCCATGCTGATATCCTCCCAAGGCTTCTCTGGTACAGATAATGGCTGATACAACCCTGTGTTCTACTTCACTCCTTTCACCATCTGACATACTCTGCAACTCTGTACAAACTTCTTCACATCTTGCTACAACTGTGGCCAATAATAATTCTCATTAACCAAAGAAAGGGTTTTGTCATGACCAAAATGTCCAGCCAATCCTTTGCTATGCTTCTCCTGGATGAGATTCTCCCTCATAGAACTTCGTGAAATGCACAACTGACACCCTTTGAACATCATATCATCCTGGATGATGAAATCCAACCATTTCATCCTGTCTAGAGTAACAGGTTCTGTACAAGCTTTCCAAGCTTCACCAAAATCAGGATCCTCTGGATACAAATTTTTGAGTTCCTTGAACCCAACCACTTCAATCTGCATTTCTATCAGCAATAGTTGCCTTCTGCTAAGAGCATCAGCAACCCTATTGGACTTTCCATTCCTGTGTTTCAAAACAAATGTATAACTCTGTAAAAACTCAACCCATTTCAAATGCCTCTGATTCAACTTTTCTTGACTATTCAACTATTGCAAAGCTTGATGATCAGTATACAAAACAAAATCTTTAGGAAGCAGATAATGTCTCCACTTCTTTAATGCCTGAACTATAGCATAAAATTTCTGATCATAAATAGAATATTTTCGCTTGGCATCATTTAACTTCTCACTGAAATAAGCAATAGGTTTACCTTCTTGGCTCATAACAACTCCTATTGCAGTACCACTAGCATCACAATCTACTTGAAACACCTTATTAAAATCTGGAAGTGCTAAAACAGGTTGTTTTGTAACTTTTTGTTTCAACAATTGAAAACTTTTTTCTGCTCCATTAGTCCACTTAAATTCTTTTCTATCCCCTCTCATTGTTTCAGTCAATGGTCCACAAATACTCCTAAAATTTATGATAAATTTTTTGTAAAAGTTGGCTAGACCATGAAAAGATCTTACCTCAGTAGCACTCCTTGGAGTAGGCCATTCAAGGATAGCCTGTACCTTCTCTAGGTCCATTTTTAGACCTTCTCCTGAAACTACAAACCCCAAATACACCAACTCTTTCTTGACAAAACTGCACTTCTTCAAATTAATCAATTTCTCTTCTCTCAGCTTCTCAAATACCATACAAATATGCATCATATGCTCCTCCAATGTGTTACTAAAGATTAGAATATCATCTAGGTAAACAATGACAAACTTACCCAGAAATTCTTTTAGAACCTCATTCATGAGCCGCATGAAAGTGCTCGGTGGATTGGTTAGCCCAAAAGGCATGATTAACCACTCATACAGTCCTTCCTTTTTCTTGAAGGTAGTCTTCCATTCATCTCCTTCTCTGATCCGAATCTGATGATATCCACTTTTCAGATCTATCTTTGAAAAATACACAGCTCCACTCAAATAGTCCATAATATCATCCATTCGTGGCAATGGAAACTTGTACTTGATTGTGATCTTGTTTATTGCCCTAGAATCTGTACACATCCTCCATTCTCCATTCATCTTTGGTGCTAATACCGCCGGTAAAGCACATGGACTCAGACTCTCACGGATCAATCCTTTCTGTAACAACTCATGTACCTATCTGTTCAACTCTTCACTTTTCACAGGTGTCATTCTGTGTGCTGCCTTATTCGGCAAACTCACTCGTGGAATCAAGTCCATCTGATGACTGATCGTCCTGACTGGTGGTAATCTATCAGGCATGTTATTGGATACAATATCCTGAAACTTATTCAACAAATTTGCAACTTCTACAAGAACATCTTCTACTTCCTCTTTACCAACTTTTAGAATTAAAGCAAAACATACATGCTCATGCCTCATACCATCTAGAAAATTTCTTCTATCAACAAAAGTTATCCTTGCATTACCACATACCTTTTCTTCAGTCTCCTTCAATGGTTTTAGCTTATGTTGCACTCCATCCTTTGTCAGGGAATAGGTATTCGTACGACCATCATGTACAGCACATCTGTCAAACTGCCATGGTCTACCCAACAACATATGACATGCATCCATAGATATGATATCACACAATACCTCATCTTGGTATCCGCCAACCTTGAGCTTCACTAGGCATTGTTCATTGACCATGACCTTGTGGTCATCCTGTACCCAGGCAATCCAATATGGATGTGGGTGTTTCTATCTCTTGAGCTTCAACTTTGTCACCATCTCTTCTGACACCAAATTGTCAGTGCTTCCACTATCAATAATCACATCACAATATTTACCTTCACACTTGCACCTGGTGCGAAACAGGCTCCTCCTTTGCTTAGGTTCATTCTCACCACTCAACAGGACTCTTCGGTTAATCAACGTTTCTCCTCTTTCAGCATCTTCAGAATTTGATGATCGGGCATCTTCATCTACATGTGCAACTCTGGCCTGGCCTTCATTTCTCCTGTCTGTTCTGCCTTGGCGCTGAGGACATTCAAATGCCCTATGACCTTCTTCTCCACAGTGAAAACATGTTCCACGGAAGCCTCCTCTTCCATATCTTTGTCCTCTTCCTCTTCCTTTGTGATCTCTATTATTCTGATCCTGGAAGTGATTGGAATTATTTTCATGCTGATTCTTACTGCTACTAGCCTCATCCTTCTTTTCCAGATCTTCATTTCGGCCACTATATGACCGTCCACCTCTTCCATTTTACCTGCTCTCGAACTTCTTGTTCAGCTTTTCCTCTACTTTTGGGAAAAATTGGTATGCCTCCTCAATACTGCTCATTCGAACCAGATTCAACTCCTCCTGAATGCTTGGCCTTAACCCATTAAGTTATCGGGCAACTTTCTCCTTATCAGCTTCTGCATGGCCTATTCTGATGAGGAGTCGATAGAAGTCCTCTGTATACTCCTGAACAAATTTTCCTGCTTGCTTCAAACTTTACATTTTCTTCATTAGGTCAAGCTCATAATCAACAGGAATAAACTATCATTTTAATTTATCCACCATCCGATCCCATCTTGTGATTTTATCTTTCCCTCTTCTATTTCTCTCCAACTGAACCTCTTGCCACCAGATCTTTGCATGACCTTTCAGTCTGGCCTTCGCAAATTTGACCTTATCAAGATCCTCAACATCTTCATACTTAAAATATTCCTTACATTCATTGATCTAGTCGATCAATTCTTCTGGGTTAATATTCCTTGAAAATGTAGGAACCTTGATCTTAGGTCTCTTCCCAATCTTGGAAAGGGCTCAAAAAAGCCTTTCTTCTTTTGGGTTCGGAAGTTCGCCTTCTCCTTCCTGATTAAAATTTTCTTCCGCTTCATCATCACTTTCTTCTCTTACATTAAGATTCATTCCTCTGCGAATCTTTTCTTGCAATGCTCACACTTGTCTCTGCAGCTCTCTAACCTCAGGTGTCACAACACCAGCCCTTCTGCCACGTTCTCTTCGTGGAAGCATTTTCATGATGCACGCTAAAACCCTAACCACGGTCCTGGTGCAAACTGCCTCACAGTCGGCGATCGATTTACACACTCAAGAAAACCTGCTCTGATACCACTTGATGAAGGGTGCTCCCTTTAATACCACAAACACATAACAAAAATAGAGAAACAACAACAATATGCAAGAATAGAAAATTGGCTTCTTATTATCTCCACAAATGTGGAATTACAGACTTTCAAAATTACAATATGCAAAGCCACATGGGTATTCCCTTACAATATTCTGTACGACAAAGCCTCGAATTATTGCCCAGATCTACTACCCAGAACTATTCTGAACTCCTAAAACAATAATACAGCCTTCCTTATATAGGCAATTTTTCCACTGCCTGGGAAGGTTCCATAATTTTAGCCAATAAGGCCGACCAAACTTAGAATTATTTTATTTTACATTTTATTACATCATAGTCAGCTCAAGATAACCTTTGAAACCCGAACAGAAATTTTGAAAAAAATGATTTTCTGCCATTTCAGGTCGCCCAACTTCCGAAGACCATAAGTCATCACCAGTTGACCCAATCAGCTATTATAACCCCATTTTAGAAATGCCACGAATCACTCTACAAGCTTGACCAATGCAAGCGCCCATCACCTAAATTTTTGACCTCATTCGAAGCCTCTAAATCCTTCAAAACTGAGTTCAAAGTTTCTGTACCCTACTGCCAATACCGAAAATCTTCAATATCTTCCAATATACACTTGATCTGACAATGAAACTTTACTGGCAGACTTTCATAACCAAAATGAACCTCCAAAAAAGAAATCAGATCATTCTGAGCACATACAAAAATTACCAAAAATAGTAACTTTCCATAAATAGCAGCTCTGCACAAAATAGCCCTTATTGAATATAAAAATAAAAATATTTTTGGGTGATGCAAGATTGCTTTACACCCAGGATGCTCTTGCATTAATCTATCAGGTAATGAAGGCATGGTTTGGAAATTGGGGAAGGCACTATATGGTCTATAACAAGTACCTAGAGCTTGGCATGCTATCTTGGATAGGTATTTACTATATCTTGATTTCAAAAGAGGCAATGTAGATAGAAACTTATACTTGACATGTAATGAAGAAGGCATTTTGATAGTAGAAGTTTTTTTTGATGACATTATATTTGGAGGTAATGATACTATGTGTAAAAATTTTGCAGAAGAAATGAAGAGTGAATTTGAGATTTCTATGATAGGAGAGATACAATTCTTCCTAGGGCTATAAATAAATCAGAGTAAGAATGAAATTTTCATATCTTAGACCAAATATCTTAAGGAGATGCTAAATAAATTTGGCATGGATGAGAGTAAACTAGTTGGAAGTCCTATGGTAATAGGGAATAAAATTTCTACTTTAGATGAGACAAAAGGTGTACCTCAAATAGAATATAGATCTATGATAGGAGGTCTTCAGTATCTGACAAATACTAGACCTAATATTGCAAGTGTAGTTGGAATTGTTGCTAGATTCTAGGCAGATCCAAAGGAAACACATTTGGTTTTAGTCAAGAGGATATTTAGATACCTAAAGGGCACAATTGATTTAGGCCTATGGTATGATAGGTCAAAATACTTTGCATTAGAATCATACATTGATACAGATTGGGAAGGCAGTGTGGATGATAGGAAAAAAACAAGTGGAGGATCCTTTTCCTTGGGAAGAGGTTAGTTTCATGGTTAAGAAAGAAGCAGGATTCTATATCTCATTCAATATATGAATTAGAGTATATCGCTACTGCAATTAATTACACACAAATTTTTTGGATAAAAAAGATGTTGAAGGACATTGGTGTAAACCTTGGAGAACTAGTTATCATACATTGTGATAAAACAAGTACAATGAATATGTGAAAGAACTTTGTGATGCACTAAAAAACTAAGCATATTTCAATCAAATATCATTTTCTAAGGGATAAAGTGAAAGAGAAAGAGGTGAAACTTGAATAAGTAAGCACAAAGGAGAAAATTATAGACATCTTCACCAAACCACTGAACAAAGATACCTTTGAATATCTCAGAGGTAGGCTTGGGGTTAGAACCCCACCTAAAGGTAATTAAGAGATGCAGTAGTGCAAAATTCCATTAGCAATCAGATCTATATAATTTTTGGACTTGATGCAGAGGTCTACTCCTCAGTGGAAGTAATGGTTTGAGTATATCTGATCAGATCAAGGTGATATTGCACCTAGTAGTTGAAGATTTAAAAAAGTTACACCTAGAAAAGAAAGTAGACAAGGATGTGTGCAATGCCACCATTTTCCATTGATGTCAAAGCGGGAGAGATATTGATGAAAAAACCTTAGCAGTTTAGGGGGAGCCTTGAAGATAATATTGGGAAGGTTGTTGTGAAAGTCTACTTTTGGGTTGATGGTTTTTCACATATGTTGTCATCAATACTAAAGGGGGAGATTTTTGGCATTATTGTAGTCTATGATGTTTGCATTCATTGTTTTGTCATTTATGTCAACATATGTTTCAGTAAGGGAATCCAGAAGTTGCAGACATACTGGATAGATAGGTTATAGAGGATTGTACAAACAATGTATAATGACTTAGATCTTGCGAGCTGAGATTTATGTAGAACAATATGTTTACTATTTATGTTGATGTTCGCATATATTTATATGCTTATTTTCTCAAGTTATGGATGAATTAGAGAAGACAGTTTACATGGCCAGTGACTAAGAAACTCACAAAGTTAGTCTTAGTATTTGCAATATAACTTTAGTACATAAATGGATTAAACCTTGTGAACTTAGGGAATGTTAGAGGACACATGGGAGAGTCTACTATGTGATTGAAAAGTAATAGTGTGATTTGTGATGCCATATATGGCATGTACTCCAACATAGATTTATTTGGAATCTGACCCAGGAGTGGTAGTGTGTTCTTGAATAATTAAGCATGAATTAATGTTGTGGATGACTATTTCATGATTTGTAATTTTTGTAATATTGTTAAGGATCTCATGTGTATCCTTGCATGGGGATATGTAATATTTTGTTTAGAGGAGAGGTCCTCTAATGGACAACCCATGATTTATGTTTGTAACTTGTATATAAGGAAGTCTTTCCTTGTATTCGCAAGTGAGAAAATGATGTGGATTATTATGTGAGATTTTAGGCTAGAAGGAAAAATGATGTAGAGAAGAGGATTGTGCATTAAGGCATAAGGTTGGAACTATCTTGGAAATGGATGTACTGGAAGCCAGTTCAGGTATTCATGATGATATTTCTTCAAATCTAGGACAGTGAGTCCTGAAGGTGGATGTAACCTTCACTTGTATTTCGGTCAATGACCAATTATAATACCTTTAATAGGGTGGGTTTTGACTCCTAACAGGGTTTGTCCTTTAACATGGACTATACTATTATAATAATCAGCTCCTAACATGAATAGAACTCTTTATCAAGTTACTATACTCGTAGTACTAATTTGTGGGCATCATTCCTAGTGGGTTCTTTTCCCTTAACATTGTTTTACTCAAAAAAAATATTGGTGTTATTGTTTTATGGTTGTTTTACATTCAATGAGCATAAGGTTATAATTGGAATTAAGTTTAATAAGTTTTCCATTAACTGATTCACTCCCCTGTCTTAGTTGATTGGGACATTCTTATTCTAATAGTAGTATCTTCATGATAACCTCTTGGTTAGAGGGTTTGGAGTAATGTCACATCTCTTGGAAAATGTGGGTGAAATCTAGTTGGGTTTTTGGGGGGTTAAATGGAGACCTAGGGTTGAGTTTAGGCCTTATTTAGAAATTCCACTTGGTGTACCTATGGGTAAGGGCTATTTTTAACCCTAGGACAACTCATAGTTGACTTGGGAGCCCTTCCAAAAGTTGGTTTTCCAAGATGGATGAAACTCAACTTTTGAAAGAAAGGTCTTAGTTAGAGGACCCTCCATTTGATAGAAAGTTACTTGTTCCCTTTTCAAAGTTAACTTTTTGAAGACCATTTTTAGTAACCTTGTAAGGAGTTGGGAAGACCAACCAATGGAATTTCTTGTCTTCTTCCAAGAGGGTTTAGGAGACGTGTAAAGAATTTTTAGTGGTGTTGGTTCTTGAAATAGATTTTACACTCAAAGAGACACCAATATACCTAAGACTGATTTTGGGAGAGGTTAATTCCAAATATAGGGGAGATCTATAGGTAACTGGAACAACTATAGGGAAAAGACTGCCCTCTACACTTTTGGCTCCGCAAAACCAAGGTGGATATACCTGATCCAATGGATATAACTCTACTCAAAGCTCAATATTGGTTCTTAATAATAGATAGCAGTAAGAAAGTACTAAATAAAAACTTATTATTCATTGACTCTCCATTACTGTGGTAGGACACTTTCTTCTTCAATATCAACAAAAGATTAAAAAATGGTCTTGATTTTCTATTTCGACTACAATAATCTCAATTAACTCTTATCAGTAAAGATATAATTATTTAGGCCAATGCCTTATCCATTGGGCTACTATTACTAAAACAAACAAAATACAAAGACCTTTAAATGATTGAATTCATGGCCATAAACACAAGTACTCAAACCTTCCCTTCTTATAGATAATCCTTATGCAAAATCAATATGAACATGTATTTCATTCAGAGCAGTATTTAATCCAATTCTAAATTAGAACTCAACAAAGATACATACACAAAGGTCTCTTATAAACTCAAAAATTCACAGATTTAACACAAAGGAGAGATAAAGACCTGATACTTTTATTAAGTATAATGAATTTCATTCTTTGTATACAATATGATTTAGAAAACAAGCTTGCAAATAATGGCTACAACCTGCAACTTTCTTCTATTACTGATAAGAATAAATACAAAATATTATAATCTCAGCTGAGACTTAGGGTTTCAAAAATATACTCTCTAGACACCTAGATTCCAATGCCCTTTATGATCATGAAAAATCCTTTTATAAAGAAGGATTGCAAAAAGCATCTGATCATATAAGGGTTTACAAAAGTTAACCCTAGAAATAAAACAACCTCGCAGGGTTTAAAATAAATGACACAATCAGATTCTTGATAGATATTTTGATAGGCAAAGTGCCTATCTTTAAGTCTTTAATTCTTTTCTTAATCCATTCGAACAATCTAATTGTCTTCCCTTTCTCATTGTACCTACAATAAATATATCTTACATCTTACCAACTCCAAAACTGTGAGTCATCAACCTTTTTCTCACCTCAAGAAGTAGATGGAGTGTCTACTATTTCAACATGAGGGATGTACTCATATCTCCATTCATTGAATACTTCCTTGATTGGAAACACAAAATTAATGATTTCTACATTCCTGCCAAATAATTTTTGCCACTTACTCTCCATCTATCTGATTTCCTTTTGTATAAAATCAAATATTGATTTAGCAGTTATTAGCATCTCGATGGTATGCATGAAGAAAAGAGTATTTTCCAAAGTTAAAATACTTGTCATCCTAGTACAAAAGTATTCATTCATTATGTTCCTCCACTTGTCCAATTATTTAAGTTCTCCATTTCTTTTGAATACCCCTAGGATTAGTTCACAATTGGAGGCTATTAATTCTTTCTTCACCAGGTTGGAATTTGTTTCAAAATCATCCAAAATTATCCTGTATTCTACAAAAACTTTCACAAACTTATGCACTAGCTTAATTAGTGGATCAAGGTCAAATTGACCCTTTGAGAGCATGTAGAAGAGTTTCATGTTTGAGGCCCTTCCTATCCATTTATCCAAAATTGGCCCTAATTCAGCCTTATGATCACTCAAAGATGTTAGTAGTGCACGTAATCTTTTAGCATGATCAAACAAAATTGTAGGATCCAGATTGTTTGCAAACTGCATTACTACTCCTCTAACTTTCTCCTCATACTTCTAGTCCACAAGACATTTAGCCTTCATATGCTCATCTCTCTCTTTATTTAGGCTCTCTCTAGTCTCCCTCAACCTATCCCTTTCTTCAAGTAGTTGTTGCTTTTCCCAACTAACTCTTTCCTCTATATTTGTTTCTGGGAAGGGGGATGGTGGAAATTCAATGATAGGACTAGAGGAAGATGCCATTGCAGGCTGACTAAAAATCATCAATTGAGGAGACCTATGACCCTATGGTCTAGTTAATTATGATATTAACTTGTCTTTCTCAATCATCTCAACTTTCAGCTCATTATAAGCCTTGAGTATAGTCTCAAATTTTATTCTCAACTCTTCCTTCTCAAGAGCATCTTTCTCTGCCACCTTCAGGTTGAATTTGGTTGTTTCCAAAATAATATTTGAGGCTTCAACATTTGAAGTCTCACCCACCCTATGTACTAATAGATTCCCTGAGTATTCTGAGGGATGTGCCTTATTCCTATTTTTATTGTCCTCCCTCTTAAGGGACCACATTACTAGGGCTACATGATCATCTGAGAAGACCACACCCCTAGAAACTTGTTGTGTTTGTTCTGTAGTGGAATTAATAGTAGTTTTTCTCTTCCTTACTACATCAACTATATCCCATTTAGGGACAACTAGTACTCCTGTAGTATGAACTAAGGCCCTGCCTTCATCTAGGGTCATGTTCTCAAATTTCTCCATCATCTTCCCCTTGGTTTCACTTTCAATCTCAGCTATATCCCTATTAGGGAACTCTTTTTTCTTCTTTTCACAAATCTCTGTGAATTGATTAATATGCATTCTCTACAACAATTGAAGAAATGCCCTAGTTTTGACAAAATTATCATCAGAAAGGAAACCATCACTAGCCTTCTTTAGAATTTGATCTAATTGCTTACTTGCAAACTCTGTTACAGTGAGGTCCATTTCAAATCTTTTGGGTGGCTCTAGAATCCCTTCCTATACTCCTCATTAGAAACAAAAATATTTCCCTCATTGCTCATCTGTACCAGTTGCTGGGCAACTCCTTGTTCATCTAGCTATAATGGGGATTGGGATGGAGAATACATTTATTACTCTGGCTGAGCCACTTCTTCCCATCTCTATCTCTTTGGATAGGGATTCTCTTCAACAAGATCATCCATAGGTCTCTTCCCTTTGGAAGTGGATGGAATGGGTCTATCCTTGTGTTGCACTGGTAGAAGGAAACTGTATCCCCTGCTCTCTTGAATAGTGTATGTCCCTTTAGGGATCAACTTAGCATATCTGAGCTGATTAAGGATTCTCCTTTCTTTCTCTAGATAAGATTGAATTACAATATTCTTCTTCTCATTCATAGCCTGCATGATCCCCTCAAAATGTTCCATCATAGTCTCAAGTTTCCTTGCCCAAGGCTGGAATTCCTTCAATGGGTCATACTTTTTATCAAAGATTTGGATAAAATCTACCACCTTTTTATAGATTAACCATTTTTCCTTTTTAATTTCTTGAATTTGGAGAACAAACTCATTTCTAACTATGTCCTCAAGAAAATTGAATTGGTGCTCCATAGTGACACACCTTGTCTTCTCTTTAAACATTCCAGATATAAAACCCTCATTATCAACACACCTTATTACAATAGTAGCCATCTGTAAGGTTGTAAAAATTTGTTCCAATGCACCCAACCACCTTTGATAATGATGAATTGGTGGGCTATTATTATACTAGGGAAAAGTGTTCCCCTTCCTCTATTTGTCAGTGCTACCTCCTGCAAATCACCTATCTGCCTCAAAATCTTTGCATACCCCACTTTCAAGGGGACTTGAAATGGAAACACATAAGGAGCCTTCTTGCTTCCATATAATCTAAAAATTGTAGATACTAGGTACAAAATTATATCACCAAAGTTGTGGACTATGATGATATCCTTGTAATATTCCTTTGGTCTAATTAATCTTAATAATTCTAGAGGAATTCCAAGGTTTTCTTGTAATAGCGAGGATCTCAACCTTGAAACAATATTCCTATCAAACATGACATAAGTGGCATCAGTCCTATCCCATGACAACTCTGTAGTCCATAATTTGACTGGTAGAGCCTCACCATTCTTCTCTCTAACTATCTCCATTGTTTGGCTAAAGAAGTTGAGACCATTGTGCAAAAACATATGCATTAACATTGAATACCACCCAAATGGTTTGTCTACCTTCATATTATTTATGCCTATCAGACCTTGGTGAATTAAGTTAGCAATGTAAGGAGCAAAATAAAAAATCAATGCTAGGTGAGGGTGTAAAATTTGCACCATCATGAACATTAAAGGGACATGCATTTGTGTGGCCTCATCTTGACCCAAAATATAAGTTAAAGATTTATACATGCACAGTGCCCTCAAAATGAAAAGATCCAACTAAAAAGGCTCTGGTGTACTTGGACTAACCATACATAGGGAACCAACCTTTCCAAAGAAATACCTCAAAGGACTAGACCTAAGATACTCTCTCTGGGCCTCAGATTTTGTTGAACTCATCAAAATTGATCTTTTCCAAATGAACAAAAAGGTCATTCAATGAAAAAACTTTTCTGATCTCATCCCATGTGATACTAATTAAAAATTTTCCATTTATGTCCCTGAAAACCCTTGCCACTGGATCATATAATCTAGCAACTTGAATAAGGAGGTCAGCATCCATGAAAACACTAGGCACAATAAGCTTCCCTATATAAAATTTCCATATATTGCTAAGGGGAGCACATGCATTTCTCTGAGAATATGTAGCTTTAAACAAAATCAATGCAATATATTTTTCCCCAACCTTAGCATCTCTCATCCACATTCCTCTATCAAACAACCCATCATCAATGAAATATCTAGGGTTCTTAGGTACTAACTCCTTCATTCAAGATTTTTCAATTTTTGAGTGAGGGAGTAATTGGAGTAAATCCTCATAAACTCCTCTCTCCTTATAATCTATTTTCCCTATGATGTCTCTCTTAGGTGCCATTCTAACAACTAGGGCATTAGGAAAGTATGCAAGACTTGATAAAAACCAACCTAATATGTGAAAAAACTTCAAAGAACCAGCAACAAGATCATAGAAAGAAAAAAATTTGACGAGAATTTTAGTTTTAAACACCTACCATTTACCTAAAAATATTTGCAGATCACGCTTGTAGAGAGAGAAATTTCACCTGAGAGAGAAGAAGAAAATGTGTCATTTGAAATGATCAAATATTTCCAATAATCTTTTTCAGTCCATCATAGCCAACTCGCATGAAACACATTACATTTCCATTACTGAAACTGGCAACTACAACGTTCACAAGACATGACAGAGCTTCAATTTTTTGAATTTTTAATCAACGCCGTCGATCTCTTCCTTTCTGGCGCATCAAATGGTTATAAAAAATCCAATCAAAAAGAGTTAATCCTTTTCCTAAGTATAGTTCTCAACCAATGAAAACATTTCATTTTTCCCCATGTGCAAATTTCCATGTCACTTTACAACTTACTTAGCTGGATAGGTGTCGGCTCATTGCAGCCCCACAAACACTAACCGACGAGCATCTCTCAATCAAGGCTCAACGTCTATCATTGATCTTTCCTAGATGTGTTAGACCTTTATCACTTATGAAATATAGCGACCCCACTTTGAAAAGAGACATGTGGTGCCTTCTGGGAACTTCAGACCCACTAGTATGTGACATCACCCTAGACACTTGTCACATTGACACCTTCCTAGAAAGAGGGAACTATCAATGAAGTCAGGCTAAGGTGCAATGACCACCATTGATCAGATCTCATCGAGTGGCCCTCATTTAAAGATGAAACTTGACCCCACTATCATTGTCATTGGTCCTTCTTTTGACCAGACAGTTGTTGTAGTCCCGCAGGTGTTAACATCTAGGCATCTTAAGATAAAGGAAATGCGACGATCGTAGATCTTGATCCAATTTTAATCGACCACGTAGCCTATGAAACTAGGCCCAAATGACAGATGTCACTTAGTCACAGCCATGCAAAGAGGAAAAGCTTGACAATAGGGAAGCTTGTGGGGCAACGCAAACCACATGATCGAAAGGATGTGATGGTAGAAAAATAATCTAGGGAAAGCTAAAGTTTTGAAAGGAATTTTTTATGGAAAGGGGTCCCTGATTAAAAATCTAACTGCTAACACATGTGTTGATAACTTAAGTCATAAAAAGGGCACATGCATTTATTCAAGCCTTAAGTGTTTGAAAAAGTAATGATGAAATAGAAGGAAAGACCTAGGAATTTAGGGTTTATCAAAATTTTGCAAGGCTAGGTCAACCTGGTAAAGGGTTATTTCAAAATTCAGAAGGGTAAGGGCCAAAATTTTTTATAGTACCAATAGTGGTTCTTACTTGGGGACATGTATCTCCTGTAGATACAACAAGAAATCTAGAATCTCTTGGAGAAGCAGACCACCAAAAAACTTTGATAAAAAATAGCATGACTGTATAGGAAAATACAAAACCCTAAACTACTACTCAAGGGTAGAAAGACCCTAGGAGAAGTGGAGCTTCAAAAATTGCCCATGAATCGACAATTCCATAATATCCCCAGTTAGATTCTTCAAGATATAAGAATTTTTTCCCTAGTTATCTTCGACAATGTAAGGGCCCAACCAGATGGGATTGAATTTTCCCTGCTTGCTCTTATCTTCTAGTCTAGCATTCCACATCAAAATAAGATCACCACTCACAAAACCTCTATGAATAGCTCTTTGATCATATAAAACTTTACACTAGGCTTGAATTTTTACATATCTTTCATGTGCATCATTTATTGCTTCAATCAACTAAATCAGGTCATTCAATCTTATTCTAATTTCATCCTCCAAACCCTCACCACATGTCTGAATGAACTGGTACATTTGCAATAAGTTTTTCTAGGGTAATCTAGCATTTATCCCATAGACCAAATCAAAAGGAGCACACCCTATTGTTTTCTTCACAGTCACCCCGTCAGCGCATAAGGCTAGTAATAAATTTGAATCCCAACCCTCTTATTTTTGTCCAATACTCTCTTAAGTATTTTAATCAAATTTTTGTTACTGGATTTAGCTTGGCCATTGCCCTGTGGATGATAGGGAGATGAGTATGAACGATTTATACCATATTCTTTACAAAAATTATCAAACTCATCTGATCTAAAAAACATTGCATTATAAACCACCATCATCTCTAGGCAACTAAATTTGGTTAGAATGTTTTGCATCATAGAGTCTGTTACAACTTTACTGGTGGCTCTTCTAGAGGGGATTGCTTCAACCCATTTAGTAGAGTAGTCTATTGCTACCAGTATCTAAGAATGTCCACCACTAGACTTGTTAGGAATTTCTCCGATAAAATCCATACCCGATTTATGAAAAGGAGCTTGAACTACAACAGGTTTGAGGGGTAAATTCCCACTAAATTTTAGTTTACCAGTAAATCTTTGACAAGAATCACATTTCTTTACAAATTGATGAGCATCCTTAACTAGTGTAGGCCACCAAAATCTTGACTTGAGAATTTTATGGGTTGTAGTTTTCGCCATATAATGACCCCCACAAACACCATTATGCATTTCATCTAGCAATATTTTAGACCTATCCCGATTCACACATCTAAACAATACTCCTTCATTACTTCTCCACCATAATTCACCACCGATAATAGCATACCTCATGGCATGAAGCTTGATAGTTCTTTTCTTGTTATCATCCATTTCAGGGGGTAAAATCATCTTTTACAAGTACTTGATGATATCTATGTACCATTCACAACAATCCATATTACAAACAAAAGGCCTATGTTCCTCTTCCAACATATTTATGTGATTTGCAACCAAATTACTCTAGGCCATCATCCTTGCAAGACCTAATACTCTTACTAACTTTATGATATGGATGTCAATATTGAATTCTTGGATTCTGTTGATCCATCTACACCTTCTTCCTGAGGCTTATTGCTGAACCAATATGTCTTTAACTGCAACACTTTGAACATATGCTATCACTATGGTTCCTACCAAATAACATCTAAAAGCTTTGACAACCTTAACTAGAGCATATGCTTTCTTTTCAATGATATCATAATTTAACTCAGTTGCCTATAAATTTTTTCTAAAGAAGGAGATAGGTTGTTCCAACCCCTCAATGTTCTTTTGTAACAGTACTGCTGCAATAGTATGACAAGACGCAAAATAAAAGATTTGCAAAGGTTTACTATAATCTGGTGTTTTCAAAATAGGAGCATCCTTGATAGCCTATTTAATACTCTGAAAAGCTTCTACCGTTTCTACAATCCACTCAACCTTTTCTCCCTTTTTTAACATTCTTGATACGGGAATGCTAATTTCAACTCCTCAAAAAGTTTACTTGCCCGAAGAAGGATTGTACACCTTTAACATTTTTAGGCTGTGAGAGTTTATCAATAGCTTCAACCCTCTCAGGATTAATTTTTACTCCATCCTTTGAAATAATATGCCCCAAAAGTTTTCCCTCCACAACACCAAAAGTACACTTTTTTGGGTTCAAGGAAACTCCATCCTCTAGGGCTCTAATAAATTTTTTCTCTAAGTGTTCACAATGTTGATCCTCTTTGGATGAAAATGTTGTAAGATCATCCTGATAGACAACCATAAATTTGTCCATGAAATTTGTAAAAGCTACATCCATAGCTCTCTGGAAATTAGCACCAGCATTTGTTAATCCAAAAGGCATTATGACATATACATATGTTCCCCATGGGGTAGTGAATGCAATTTTGAATTTCTCTAATTCTTTGACCATAACTTAATTATACCTAGAGAAATCATCCATCATGGACATCACTTCTAATCTAGTGACTTTTTGAAGCATGTTCTCCATATTAGGAAAACCATAATTGTCTTTTAAGGAGTTTATATTCAAATTCCTGAAATCAACACAAAGCCTAATGTCACTATTATTTTTTCTTACAGGAACTAAATTTGACACCCAAGTTGAATGTATGATAGGTTTGATTATTCCAACATCTATCATTTTATTAAGTTCTGCTTGCATCTTGGGTGCAAGAGTAGGGTTGACACGTCTCAGCTTCTGTCTGAAAGGTTTAGTGCCTTCTTTTAATGGGATCTCATGCTAGAACAAATATTCTTTGTAGGCCTTCAAATCATCATAGGACCATGCAAAAACATGCCTAAATTTTTTGAGGAGATCAATCAAATTCTTTCAGATCTTAAGAGACAAAGTCTTGCCAATATAAACATTTTTAGGCACCATCTTCATCCCTAAATTGAATTCCTCCAAATCGCTCTACTTATTAGTAACTCTAGTAGAAAGAACCTAGTCCTTATTATCAAATGCTTTCTCAAGAGAAACTAGTCCTTTATCGACCCTATTTGACTTTAATTGCAACACCTCCTTTCCAAAAATAGTTTCCTTCTCATTTATAGTATCAACATAGGTACTAAAATCCATCTCTTTGTTACCAAAATGGGATTCACATTGTAGGAATCTGAGTATGTCTTGATCATCAGAAAAAACTTGCCAATTTTCTATATTGTCAGGGACAGAAGGCCTAGACTGAACTTCTATTTTGGATGTCTACAAAAGTAATGTCTTATGGCCTTAGAGCTACATTGGACAATAGGTTAGCCATTCTATTTTGGCTCCTTTCTACCCAACAAATTCCAAATGCATTGAAACTTTCAATCTCATCACATACTGCATTTCTGTATTGTTTTAATCTCTAATTTTTTTATGCATACTTTGACCTAACTTGGGAAACTATTAATTCATAATCACCAACTACTCTCAAGCACTTTATGCCATGTTTTGATGCTAATATTAACCCAATCAATAGAGCTTCATACTTTGCAACATTATTTGTGCATGGAAATAATAAAGTGAAAGAAAATTTGAAGGTTTTACCATTTGGAGATATCAACAGTATTCCAGCTCCAGATCCTTCTTTTGAACTTGCTCCATCAAAGTACATAGTCCACAAATTGTCAAGATCAGTCTAGTCTTCTTTGTCATCAGTCACAAAGGAAACTTTACTCCCTTCTTCTAATTTCTTATCTTGAACTTGGAAATAACTAATATCATTATCAATGAAACAATTCATGGTGTCTTCTTCCTCTTTAATCATATGAGGAGTCCTGGTCTCCCTAGTAACTTTGATATTCTTCCCCCAATATTGAAAGTGGAAAATGACAAATCACATTGGATACTACCTCCCATAGAAGCACTCCACTTTTTGGATAACAACATTCTATATTGAGGAGGGATATCTACCACTAGGACACTCATAGTTAGTTGTGTATTTGGGTATGCTGTTAACCTATAAGGTAAAGCCTTAATGGTGCCAATAACTAGTACTTTCCTTGAGTCTATGGCCTGACATCTCCCATGAGGTGTATCAACCTTCAATCCCATTAATTTCATGACTTTTGCAGGAATGACAGTTTTTGATTCTCTTGAATCAATCATACAATTTCTTAATAATTTTCCATTTATTATCAAAGTTAAAAAGAAAGGATCAACTATCCCAGATACTATGCTGACAACATTTGTATCCAAGTAGATCTAGGGAATTTCAGAAATAATCTCCCCATTCTAGCTTTCAGGTGTATAATCTAAAGAAGCTACTTGTTTATCAGTCTCATCTATCCCTTGGGTATCTATGGAAGTAACACCATTCACCCAATTGAGGGCCTTTTCTTTATGTTCTCCTATCCTCATCATTTCCAGAAAAGGGACTTTGACAGTGATTTGTGAAAGTAAATTGCTCATGTCAATAGGAACATATTTTGAATCAACTACATCTTGTTTTATAATGACAACCTCTTTACTTTCCCCTTGTGTAGATAGGCTGGGATGCTCCTTGCTTTGGATTTTAATCTTTTTTGAAGAGAGGGAGCAGCCTCCTCAAGGGATTTAGCTTTCACTTTATAAGAAACATTTGGGTGGATAAATTTGACATTCTTTTTTACCTTGACTTTGTTGACAACATCAACAACTTTCTATTTGTCTTGGAACTGTTTGACATCTTTTTCTGATTTCTTGATAAATATACCAATAGGTTCACAATTAGGATCACCTACCACTCTATTTATCAAATTGTAATTACTCTTAGCTTGGGTGACCATATCTATAGTTATTTGAGAAACCTCTTCATCAGATGGCTATCTTAAAACAACTGATTCCTCATCTTTTAATGCATTGCACTAGACATTATCCAATTCATCATTTTCCTCATCAGAGAAGACCTCCTAATGGTACATTTCATTTTTGACTTGAGAATTAGAAACATCTTGATTCTCATCTTCTTTAGTATAATCAATTTCATCCCAAAGATGTGAGGAAGTCATAGCACAACCTTGATCATCACAAGGCTCTTCCTCAATATTATCTTGTTCCTCTTCTGTAGACACACTTTGAGAAACTGCACAATAGTTAGGATCATGTGGTGACTGGCACACAATACACCATGGGACTTCATTAGTCATATTTACTAAATTTATTTGCAAGGGATCATGATTTTTGTCATTTGGTCTATCTTTCCCTTTAGGGTGTATAGGCTTTCCATCCTTCCACTAAGTATTATAAGGATAATTTTGCATTCTTAGCAGTCTATTAAGATTGTTGAAAGTTGGCCTATCATTTCCTGCAACCCTATTATTTTTGTTTTCACCATGCTTTAAGTCCTTAATAGCCTTTAGAATTTTCTTTAGGCTATCATCTTCCTTTGGTTTTATATTTGTAGGCTTTCCTAGTTGTTTCCTATTAAACACTTGTGGTTTGCAATCATCTCTTCTTCCCAATTTTCTTGATATCCTTCGCTTACTTTCTATATTGATGGCTAGCTTATAAGACTCCCCAAGATTCCCAAGATTTTTATCTCTTAAGAGATATCTCATTTTAGAATCAAAAGCATTTAAATAGGTGACAAGACATATCCTATCATCTAGCTTGATGACTTGCAATAGCTTATGTGTGGCCTTTTGAAATATAACATTAAATTCAATAACATCCTCATTTGGGTTTTCCTTAATTTTATTAAATTCATTTAACATAAAATCCTCATTTGTTTTATCACCATACTGTTCTTTGAAACAATGTTTAAACTGATCCCATGAACCTATACTAGCATGTGGCAATCCTCTGAACCAATCCCTAGAATCCTCAGTTAGGGATTGAACAAATAACTTCATTATGTTCAATATTGTAATCATCTATTACACCAATAAACTTCTTCAAATTTTCTCCACATGTAATAGCATTACTTCTAGTAAATTTAGGAAGTTTTTCTCTGATTTCATCAGGGATAACATTGGGATATCTTGGGATACCACAAAAAACAAGTTGTTTGTACCTTTCATGAATAGGCACCACTTGTGATGGGCTAGTTCCTTGAGATGTAGATGCTTTGGTGTTTGAAGTAGAAAAAAACCTAAGTCCAACTAGTGGGGGAACATTTGTTACCTATTTTGTAGTATTTCTAGGATTTCCACCTTGTGTCAGGGAGGAAGCAACAATATTTGTAGGTCCTAAAGATTGTTTGAGAAACTCAATCTTTCTTCTCATCTCCATAGCTATAGCTTCTAGTTCTACCTTCTCTAGCTCCTTGGCTAGTATCTCTTTTTCTCTTTTATCTTTCTCAAGATCAGAATCTAACCTTAGAGCTTGGTCTAAAGGATCTTTGGCACCTATAGGTTCATTAAATGAGATTCCTACAACTTTTTGTTTACCTTTATCTTTGGGGTTTCTTATCTCACATACTTCTTGGATAATAGGTTGTTCCTTTATTTGTTTAGGTATGGGAACATAGTTTATTGCTTCTAAGTCTAGTAACTGCCTTTTCAACTATTCAACTCTTATCATAGCTTGTCTAATTTTATCTTGTTTTTCCTTCTCTCCTTTTTCTAATAGCAACTTGCTCCCAGATGTTCCTTTCTAGTTCATAATATTCCTCAAAATTTTCTTTAGAGTCTGGGAGGGTTGTCTCAGATTCATATTGTTGAGCTTGAGGTTCCTCCTGATGACCTTCAGAGACATGGAGGCCTTGAGGTAATGACGAACCAAGGATAAAATGGGGAAGAAAATCTTGTCTGATTCTACTCTTACTTCTGGACCTCCTTTCATTTCCATGGTGTTTACTAGGGACTACCCTTCTATTGTATTGTGATTTTTCTCCACCCCTTTTAGAGGGAGAGTAGTAGTCCTCATACTGGTTCAAACCCAAATCAACAACTTCTTCATATTCTGATGCATTCCCTTCTTGGCTAGGTTGAATAGGATTATATGGTCTTGTATTTCCCTTTTATTTCCATGTAAGGGACATATCATTACTATTTCTTTCCTTTCTCATTTGACCACATTTAGATGTGGCTGGAAGTTCTCCTTCCAAATTCTCTTCTGGATGCTCTTTTCTCCAAGATCTAGTATTTCTGAAACTCATTATAAAAAGGTGATTTTTTTATCAACACTAGTACAAAGATATTTTTGAGTCGCCACCCAACTAGGTTGGGAATTTTAGAACACTACCCTCTAGTAATCAAGATGAGCTTCATAAATGAAAGGGTAAATCTAGAGAATAGGAAACAACTCTATGTTCTTCAATGGCAACTGACTGGTTTGAAATAAGCAGGCCAACAGTCTAGCTCAACTTGAAACCTGCATTATTTATGCATGATTATAATAACCCCCAATCAGAGTCACCATTTTATTGGTTCTTGAAATAGATTTTTACACTCAAAGAGACACCAATATACCTAAGACTGATTTTGGTAGTGGTTAATTCCAAATATAGGGGAGATTTGTAGGTAATTGGACTAACTATAGGGACAAGACTGCCCCCTACACTTTTGCCTCTGCAAAACTAAGGTGGGTATACTCGATCCAATGGATATAACTCTGCTCAAAACTCAATACTGGATATTAATAACAGATAGCAGTAAGAAAGTACTAAATAAAAACCTATTATTCATTGACTCTCCATTACTGTGGTAGGACACTTTCTTCTTCAATATCAATAAAAGATTAAAAAATGGTTTTGATTTTATATTTTGACTGTAATAATCTCAATTAACTCTTATCAGTAAAGATATACTTATTTAGGCTAGTGCCTTATCCATTGGGCTACTATTACTAAAACAAATAGAATACAAAGACCTTTAAATGATTGAATTAATGACCATAAAAACAAGTACTCAAACCTTCCCTTCTTATAGATAATCATTATGCAAAATCAATATGAACATGTATTTCATCCAGAGTAGTATTTAATCTAATTCTAAATTAGAACTCAAAATGAAGATACATACACAGAGGTCTCTGATAAAATCAGAAATTCACATATTTAACACAAAGGAGAGATAAAGACCTGATACTTGTATTAAGTATAATGAATTTGATTCTTTCTATACAATATTCTTTAGAAAACAAGCTTGCAAATAATGGCTACAACTTGCAACTTTCTTCTATTACTGATAAGAATAAATACAAAATATTACAAATTCGACTGAGACTTAGGGTTTCAAAAACCTACTCTCTAGACACCTAAATTCCAATGCCCTTTATGAAAAAATCCTTTTACAAAGAAGGATTGCGACAAGCATCTGATCATATTAGGGTTTACAAAACTTAACTCTAGAAATACAACAACCTCGCAGGGTTTACAATAAATGACACAATCAGATTCTTGATAGATATTTTGATAGGCAAGATGCCTATCTTTAAGTCTTTAATTCTTCTCTTAATCCATTCGAACAATCTAATTGTCTTCCCTTTCTGATTGTACCTACAATAAATACATCTTACATCTTACCAACTCCAAAACCATGAGTCATCAACCTTTTGCTCGCCTCAAGAAGTAGATGGAGTGTCTACTTTTTCAACATGAGGGATGTACTCATATATCCATAAATTGAATACTTCCATGCTTGGAAACAAAAAATTGATGATTTCAGCCTTCTTGCCAGATAATTTCTGCCACTTGCTCTCCATCTTTCTGATTTCCTTTTGTATAAAATCAAATCTTGACTTAGTAATTATTAGCATCTCGATGGTATGGATGAAGAAAAGAGTATTTTCCAAAGTTCAAATACTTGTCATCCTAGTAGAAAAGTCTTCATCCATTCTATTCCTCCACTTGACCAATTATTTAAGTTCTCCATTTCTTTTGAATACCCCTGGGATTAGCTCACATCTAGAGACTGTTAATTCTTTCTTCACCAAATTCAACTTTCTTTCAAAATCATCCAAAATTATCCTGTATTCTACCAAACCTTTCACAAACTTATGCACTAGCTTAATTAGTGGATCAAGGTCAAATTGACCCTTTGAGAGCATGTAGAAGAGTTTCATGTTTGAGGTGCTTCCTATCCATTTATCCAAAATTGGCCCTAATTCATCCTTATGATCACTCAAAGATGTTAGCAGTGCATGTAATCTTTTAGCATGATCAAACAAAATTGTACGATCCAGATTGTTTGCAAACTTCATTACTGCTCCTCTGACTTTCTCCTCATACTTCTAGTCCACAAGACATTTAGCCTTCATATTCTCATCTCTCTCTTTGTTCAGGTTCTCTCTAGTCTCCCTCAACCTATCCCTTTCTTCAAGTAGTTGTTGCTTTTCCCAACTAACTTTTGCCTCTATATTTATTTATGGGAAGGGGGATGGTGGAAATTTAATGATAGGGCTAGAGGAAGAGGCCACTACAAGCTGACTAGAAATCATCAATTGAGGAGACCTATGACCTTGTGGTCCAATTAATTGTGATATTAACTTGTCTTTCTCAATCATCTCAACTTTCAACTCATTATAAGACTTGAGTATAGTCTCAAATTTTATTCTCAACTCTTCCTTCTCAAGAGCATCTTTCTCTACCACCTTCAGGTTGAATTTGGTTGTTTCCAAAATAATATTTGAGGCTTCAACATTTGAAGTCTCACCCACCCTATGTACTAATAGATTCCCTAAGTATTTTGAGGGATGTGCCTCATTCCTATTTTTATTGTCCTCCCTCTTAAGGGACAACATTACTGGGGCTACATGATCATCTGAGAAGACCACACCCCTAGTAGCTTGTTGTGCTTGTTCTTTAGTGGAATGAATAGTAGTTTTTCTCTTCCTTACTGAATCAAAAACTAATGCATTAGCTATATCCCATTTAGGGAGAATTAGTACTCCTGTAGTATGAACTAAGGCCCTTCCTTCATCTAGGGTCATGTTCTCAAACTTCTTCATCATCTCCCCCTTGGTTTCACTTTCAATCTCAGCTATATCCCTATTAGGGGACTCTTCTTTCTTTTTTTCACAAATCTCTATGAATTGATTAATATGAATTCTCCATAAGAATTGAAGAAATGCCCTAGTTTTGACAAAATTATCATCAAAAAGGAAACCATCACTAGCCGGCTTCATAATTTAATCTAATTGTTTACCTACAAAATTTGCTATAGTGAGGTCCATTTCAATTCTTTTGGGTGCTTCTAGCATCCCTTCCTTTATCTCCTCATTAGAAACAAAAATCTTTCCCTCATTGCTCATCTGTACTAGCTACTGGTCAAATCCTTGTTCATCTAGCTGCAATGGGGATTAGGATGGAGAACACATTTCTTGCTCTAGATGAACCACTTCTTCCTATCTCTACCTCTTTGGAGAGAGCTTCTCTTCAATAGGATCATTCATAGGTATCTTCCCTTTGGAAGTGGATGGAATGGGTCTATCCTTGTGTTACACTGGTAGAAGGACACTGTTTCCCCTTCTCTCTTGAATAATGTATGTCCCTTTAGGGATCAAATTAGCATATCTAGGTTGATTAAGGATTATCCTTTCTTTCTCTGGATCAGATTGAATTACAATATTCTTCTTCTCATTCACAGCCTGCATGATCCTCTCAAAATATTCCATCAGGGTCTCAACTTTCCTTGCCCAAGGCTGGAAGTCCTTCAGTGGGTCATACTTTTTATCAAAGATTTAGATAAAATCTACCATCTTTTTATAGATTAACCACTTTTCCTTTTTAATTTCTTGAGTTTGGGGATCAAACTCATTTCTAACTGTGTCCTCAAGAAAATTGAATTGGTACTCCATAGTGACACATCTTGTCTTCCCTTTAAACATTCTAGATATAAAACCCTCATTATCAGCACACCTTATTACAATAGTAGCCATCCTATAAGGTTGCAAATTTTTTTTCAAATGCACCCAACCACCTTTGATAATGATGAATTGGTGGGCTATTGTGATACTAGGGAAAAGAGTTTCCCTTCCTCTGTTTGTCAAGGCTACCTCCTGCAAATCACCTATCTACCTCAAAATATCTACATACCCCACTTTCAAGGGGACTTGATATGGAAGCACATAAGGAGCCTTCTTGCATCCATATACTTTGAAAACTATAGATACTGGGTACAAAATTATATCACCAAAGTTGTGGACTATGGTGATATCCTTGTAATATTCCTTTGGTCTAATTAATCTTAATAATTCCATAGGAATTATATGGTTTTACTTGAATAGCAGGGATCTCACCCTTGAAGAAAAATTCATGTCAAACATGACATAACTAGCATTAGTCATGTCGCATGACAACTCTATAGTCCATAATTGGACTGGTAGAACCTCACCATTCTTCTCTCTAACTCTCTCCATTGTCTGGCTGAAGAAGTTGATACCATTGTGCAAAAACATATGCATTAACATTGAATACCACCCAAATGGTTTGTCTACCTTCATATTCTTTATGCCTATCAGACCTTGGTAAATTAAGTCAGAAATGTAAAGAGAAAAAGAAAAAATCAATGCTAGGTGGGGGTGTAAAATTTGCACCATTATGAACATGAAAGGGACAGGCATGTGTGTGGCCTCATCTTGACCCAAAATATTAGTTAAATATTTATACATACCCAATGCCCTCAAACTGAAAAGATCCAACCGAAAAGGCTCTGGTGTACTTGGACTAACCATACATAGGGAACCAACCTTTCCAAAGAAATCCCTCAAAGGACCAAACCTAAGATACTCTCTCTGGGCCTCATAGATTTTGTTGAACTCATCAAAATTGATCTTTTCCAAACCAACAAAAAGGTCGTTCAATGAAAACACTTTTCTGATCTCATCCCCTATGATACTAATTAAAAATTTTCCATTTATGTCGCCGACAACCCTTTCCACTGGATCATAGAATCTAGCAACTTGAATAAGGAGGTTAGCATTCATGAAAACACTAGGTACAATAAGCTTCCCTACATCAAATTGCCAGATATTGCTAAGGGGAGCACATGCATTTCTTTGAGAATATACATTTTTAAACAAAATCAATGCAGTATATTTTTTCCCAACCTTAGCATCTCTCATCCACATTCCTCTATCAAACAACCCATCATCGATGAAATCTCTAGTGTTCTTAGGTACTAACTCCTTCATTCGATATTTTTCAATTTCTGAGTGAGGGAGTAATTGGAGTAAATCCTCATAAACTCCTCTCTCATACTCTATTTTCCCTATGATGTCTCTCTTTGACACCATTCTAACAACTAGGCCTTCAGGAAAGTATGAAAAAATTGAAAAAAACCACCCTAATCTGTGAAGAAACTTCAAATAACCAGTAGTAAGATCACAAACAACAAAAACTTTGAGAGTTTCAGTTTAAAATGCCTACCATTTACTAGAAAATCTTTGCAGATCACACTCGCAGAGAGAGAAATTTTACTTGAGAGAGAAGAATACAATGTGCCATTCAAAATGATCAAATATTTCCTTATAATCTTTTCCAGTCCATCACAGCCAACTCACACGAAACACATTAAGTCACCATTGCTAAAACTGGTAGCTACAACATTCACAAGACATGACAGAGCTTCAAATTTTCAAATTTTAAATCAGCACCGTCGATCTCTTCCTTTCTGGTGCATCAGATGGTTATCAAAAATCCAATTAGAAAGTGTTAATCCTTTTCCTAAGTATCATTCTCGATGAATGAAAACATTTCATTTTTCCCCATGTGCAAATTTCTGTGTCGCTTTACAACTTACTTGGCTGGACAGGTGTCAGCTTGTCGCAACCCCGCAAACACTAACTGATGAGCAGCTTTCAATCAAGGCTCAACACCTATCCTTGATCTTCCCCAGATGTGTCATACCTTTATCACTTATGAAATCCAGTGACCCCACTTCAAAAAGAGACACGTGGTGGCTTTTGGGTACTTTGGACCCAATGGTATGTGACATCACCCTGGACACTTGTCACATTGTTGCATTCCCACAAAGAGGGAACTATTAGTGAAGTCAAGTTAAGGTGCAATGACCATCGTTGATTAGATCTCATCGAACGGTCCTCATTTAAAGATAAAACTTGGCCCCACTTCTGTTGTCTTTTGTCCTTCTTTCGATCGGACAACTGTCGCAGTCCCGCAAGAGTTAACATCCAAACATCTTAAGATAAAGGCAATGTGATGATCATAGATCTTGATCAAGTTTGAACCGACCACGTAGCTTATGAAACTGGGCCCGCATGAGAGATATCACTTAGTCACAACCCTGCAAAGAGGAAAATCTTGACAACAGGGAAGCTTTTGGGGTAACAACAACCACAGGATCGAAAGGATCTGACGGTTGAAAAATAATCTGGGGAAAGCTAAAGTTTTGAAAGGATTTTTTATGGAAAGGGGACGCCGATTAAAAATCTAGCCACTAACACATAGGTTGATAACTTAAGTCATAAAAAGGGCACATGCATTTATTTGAGCCTTAAGTGTTTGAAAAAGTAATGATGAAATAGAAGGAAAGACCTAGGAATTTAGGGTTTATCAAAATTTTGAAAGGCTAGGTCAACCTAGTAAAGGGTTATTTCAAAATTCAGAAGGGTAAGGGAAAATTTATTTTATAGTACCAACAAGTGGGATCTTCCAAGACTGGGAAGTTGTTCATCCAGTCTCCAACTTTGGCAACAACTAAGGAAACTAGAGAAGCTTTGGAGAAGGAGTAGGCCTTGGATCTCTTCATCAAATACCATATTTTCCATAACTTGTGTGTAGGGTGGTGGTCTCATCTATTTGTTATTATTTTATTATTTAAATGAAATATTGTAAGAAATGTGTTTTTTATTTTTGTTGTTATTTTCATGGAAGTCTTCTTGTTTTCATGTTTTTATGTGTTTTGGGATTGCAAGGCCAAACTCACCCTTGGGAGGGCAGAGTAGCCTTGGGGTGAAGGAAATTAGGACATCTTAGAGAGTGTAGAGTCTCTCCTCATGGAGGAGAAGGATATGATAAAGGTTATGGGATCTTTGTTTGCATTGTTTTTTTTGGGGGGTCATAAGGAGAGGTTTTTGCATGTTGCCATTTTGGGTCATAAGGGATTTTATGAGTTTTTTAATGCAAAGGAAGATAATGGTTTTGTAGCCTTGAGAAGGAATTTGTATTTTGTATATTCATAGCATTCTTTGCCTAAGTTTAGTCCACCTTCACGCCCATATTTGGATAATTTGAGATCCTTTGTGAAAGCCTTTGGGTTGGGAGTTCATGTGATTGCATTCTTGTTTAAATCTTGTTGTAAATATCTTGTTGTTTGAGTGTTACCCGGTTGGGTTCTAGTTCTCCTAGCTTGGGGGTGGCCTTGTAAAGGCCTAGAATGAGAGGTGAGCCTCAATGGTCAAAGGGAAGATTTTTTATTGCAGGTTCTTGCATTGGAATGAAATGGATAACAACTTGGATTGAAGAAATGGTTCTTGTTAAAATGTGGATTCCACTTTTCTTATTATGTTTGTAAACAAAAAGATTTTTTTATTATCATTGTAAGGGGATAAGTTGTATTGCATTCATGCAAATAAATCATTAAAAAAATGTACATTACTTGGTTTAGTTAGTGTTTTGATTAATGTTATATTTTACCCCATTGTATTAAATAAAATACATGTTATTAAAGTAATGAAAGTTCTTGGAAATTATATATATATATGTGTGAAAAGGAAGAGATATGTAGGTTTTCCTTTTTAAGAAAGGATCTTGTGTAAATATACTCTTTTAAGAATTTATTGTTTATGTATATAAAAAAAAAATAGTATCATGAAAGTTTCCCATAAATGGAAAGTTGTTGTTTAAATTTTTAGTACAAAGTTTTATTTTAGATTTAGTGTCAACATTAATTTTGATGCAAAAAATAATAATTCTAAACCTCAATGTTAATCTAGTTTAGAAGAAATTTGAAAAGAAGAATATTGGTGCATTTAGATTAATATTATATTATGTATTTTCTTTTTCTAAAATAAAATTTGCATATAAAAATATGAGTATATATACATATATACAAATATTTTTATATATTTATGTATGCTCATACTTTTAATATTTTGGAGTAATCATTTTTCTACTCTTTAAAAAAAAATATAATATATGTAACCAGTATAAAC